>NC_047563.1:24572162-25172162 GCF_902806645.1 Magallana gigas | reverse complement strand
GTCTGTCTGTCTTTTTATATTGGTGATATTTGATGACGAAATAATGAATCCAAAAACGATGCGGGTGATTTTATTATCGATATCAAAACTTTTAACATTTCTTGGAATGAAATGAATTATATATATATATAGCAGAGTGGACGTTATCTACAGTCACCTATATATACTAGTGACTAAGCAATTTATAATAAGACTTCCATCCTTCAGGTTAATGTGTATGCTTAAATGAAAATGCCGTACTCAACAATATAAGAAACAGGGTAAAAATAACCAACTTAAACATACTCCTGAACTTCATTGATATTTTTTTTTATGGTTACACTTAGGTTTTTTTATTGAGCAGAATTTATTTTATATAAAAGTAATGCTTTTATTAAAAACCTAATCTCAAATCGTTTTTGAGCAAATTATTTTTCGTATAATACTCTTTCGTTAAATATTTAACCTTGTTTTGTTGTTTAAGTTCTGAGTTTCATGAAATTACATAACCTGAGCATGCTTCCACAAAAGTAACAGCTTTTCAAGCAAAATGGTTTTTGAATAGATATTTCTTTATTTATTCCGATATTAAAAAAATCATTTCCCTATTTTGCTTCATCCTACATGTATCTCGGTAATCATGATCTGATTAAAGTTTAATCTTTGCTACCCGATGATGCTTTCACACCAAATTTCAGCTTTTTGGACCAATTGTTTTCGAGAATAAGACTTTTAAAGCCCCTATTTATTCCTACATGTAAGTCAATATTCAACTCCCTCCCCCATCCATTAAGCCCAAGCTTACTCTGGGGATCATAAATGGTACAAACTTGTTATGAATTGATGATACCTGATGATGCTCCCACAAAAGTTTCAGCTTTTCTGGCTAACTAATTTTTGATAAAATTTTAAAAAGCTTTTCCTTATATTTTATTCAATAAGAATTCACCCCCCCCCCTCTCTCCCCAACTGTGATTCTACTCTACCCTTGGGATAATTTTGAAGAAACTTAAGTTTACAACTGCCTGAGGATGCTTTCACAAAAGTTTCAGCTTGTGTGGCCGAATAGTTTTATTTAAGACCCCCAGAGTGGCTTAGTCTTACCCCTGGGAATCAGGATTTTAAAAAAATGATTTTAAACTGCTTGAAAATGCTCCTATAAAAAGTTTAAGTTTTCTTGTCCAATGGTTTTTGAGAAGAAGTTCTTTTACTGCTAAAAAGTGTTCAATTATTCTTCATTATCTTCTCTTAAAAGAGGGAGTGGCCCTTTATTTTAACAAACTTAAGAAGTTGACCGACGGAAGGACGGAAGGACAGGCAGATGTTGGACAAAAAGTGATGAGAAAAGCTCACTATAGCTTTAAGCTCAGATGAGCTAAAACAATACAGCAAAAGGACAATGTAAACAATAGTGTTTGGAGTGTACCACGTTTGGCATCAAGGTGAATCAATAAGGTGAAGTGAGTTGAGTTCAGCATTTAAGTTATTGCTGTAATTGGCAACCAACTATTTACCTGATATGAACTGGTTGGCGGCGACTAATGTTAGCAACTAATCCTTATCCACACCTGTTGTTATATTACATCTATATAGCAAATACTGGTCCGCGGCGAGAAATAATCGCAAAAGTGACGCTCTCGCGAAATTTTTGTTTTCCATGTTTAAACAATTTTGCACATTTATTTTTTTTACTATTTTTAATACTTTTAATAAATTTTCTGTTTTAGGCTGATTTAATATTCTGACACTGATGCTTTTTTTCTTTTTTTTTTGGTTGTCGTGTTAGGTTGTTCCCTAGAAAAAAGTGTTGAAGACTATGGTATCTGAAAAATTTACTTGCATTTAATTGCCCATTTCAGCTCATTTTCAATCAGTATCTTTTCTAGGAAACATTAAGTGCATACTTGATAAACATCAATTTATCATTAAAGATTAATTTCTTCAATACTTATTACTTACCGAAAATATTTTTGATGTTCAAAGTAGTGATTATTTTTAACCCAGTATAATAACGAAACGCACACCATTTCTGTCGTCAGATGATTGTGCAGTAATGAAATTTGTAATTGCTTTGAATCATTAAAACTCAATTAAGCTATGGTACACTATCTAAATGATCTATTGGTTTTATTACCTAATTGGTCCTTGATGTCCACTATCTTTCCCAGGGATGGGGTACTTCACGTACCCTTTGTTGAAAATCAAAATAAAACAAAAATATTGAACACCTTTATGCAATATATTTTTCATAAAGTCTTGAAACATCTAAGCAATGTAAATAGGATCCTTACATATGTATGGTTTTTTATATAAAAAACATATATGTCAATTTTTATGGCTATCAGTGCCAGCTGTTCATTGTCAAATTATTTGCCAAACTACAATTTGGGTATCAACAATTGTTATACATTTATCAAATACCATAGAATAATTCGTTCGTTAAACACATTGTGTTACTGATCATTTTGTTTGTCAGCGTAAATAAGTCTATTACATAACACCTATAACCTCTTCAAAGTAATCTTTAAATATGATCTTTCAAAAAATGTTTTTTAAATACTTCCTGTTCCCAAACAGACACCGATAGAATTAGGATTATCTCCTAGCAAATGCAGATAGCCATATCTATGGCATAATGTAATCTAGTAAATTATACTTTTTAGACCAAATTGATACAAAGAATATGAAAACACATAATGATCTTTTACAGCAGATATTTTTATTTCATAAATCTAACATCAAAAAATTTTATGTACAGAACAATAAAATTTATAGCATTAGAATTTTACTCAACACAAATAAAATAAAATCGGCAAATGGAAAATGATATCCAAAACTTTTTCCTTAATTTGAATACAGTCCATGTAATATACTATTACATATTATATAGAGTATTATATCTTAACCACAGAATTCCTGCCGGGAATGGAAACACCACACTCTATGTAACTGTTGAAATAAAATATTGTTTTGTAATGACCAATTGGCCCGAAACTAAACGCTTAACCAGGTGAGTATCTGTAGAAACATGCAATATAAAAAATTGGAAGTCCTGTTCATACCCCCAATCGAAAGGGTTTTTTTTTTGGGGGGGGGGGGGGGGGGGGTTGGGGGGTATAATTTTAGATTAGTTTTCAATTTTAAAACCTTGCAGTATATTTAAGCTTTGCAAGAAAAATCTATATTTTTACTGAAATGCATGCATGCCTGAACAGACGGAATAAAAATCCCTTCAAACTAAGGCTATATCTAAAAAAAAATGTTATCTAGAGTTATATCTTTAATCAAAGGGTCGGTTTTTTTTTTAAAAGTTTGGTTTAATGAGTCTATATTTATTTTAGTTTTTTAAAAAATGCAAAAAACTCTTACAATAGGAGAACGACTGCTCAACAAAGCCACTTTTATTCAGGTGCTACGGGACACCTCCATATTGTGACTTACTTCCGATCGAAATAAAGAATAACTCAAAGCATAATTTTATCAACAAAAACCTATCCGCCAAAAAATTATCTGACAGAGCAATATATTAGAGCGTTGACAACGAATCTGTGAGTCATGAGTTCGAATCCCACTGGAACTTTTGAAATTTTAAAAAAAATATCTTTGTTTCAATAAAAAGTGACAATAACAAACTGTCAACCATCTCGAAAATCGATAAAACGAAATACAAATGCAAAGCAGAGCAACACGGACCTTTAAAAAGAATGAGGTAGGACCAGGTGCCTAGAAGGAGTGAGCATCCTCTGCTGACCGGTCACACCCGCCGTGTGCTCTTTGTCATAAACGGGAAAAAACTGAAAAGTCCGCAGACAATCAGGTGATTAATAATGCTCTAACAATTAGTATGAAAAACGTCAGTCAGCATGCGATCCAGTGAAAGATTGTATTTGCGGACAAGGTCGTTGTATCTTTATGACTTCAAACGAGACTGTTGATAGTCCTGTTTTATCAACTTGTTTATCAGTAGCTTGCCTCGCCTTAGAAGCTGTCCATACAAAGAGCACGCCCTTGTGTATCGAATTTATTGAGAGACAAAAACATCATAGGCAGGTGATGAAGGTATATTGCTACATAAGTAAGGAAAGTTGACTAGAGAAAAATTTAAGTCTTAGCATTTATCATAAAGTTTTATTGTTAGTAATATCGTAAAAATTGTTCAACGGTAAGAGTATTTTGATTATTGGGTACTTCTATCCACATTAATATCCACATGTTTCCTATGGCACCTTAATCAGTGAAAAAAAAAATTCGTGATATTCCAGTGGCAACATATTATAACAATGTACATGTAATTATCATTTGTAATTGAGTAATTCTAATCAATCTGATCAATTATTGAATAAATCATTTTCAAAGAAAATTTGATAAGTTAGTTTTGAAGAAATCAAAAAGAAATTACCATGAGACAATAAGTGATTTTGTAGTATACAGGTAATGTTTAGTAAAATTATTGCCATGTATATTACTGTCTCGCTTTATCAGAAACGTTTTTATTAAGGAGGCTAGGTGGTCAACAAATTCACCATCAAATGTTAGTAAAATTTTAAGATACCATTTGTTTATCTATACACTATTATTCCGGAGAAAAAAACCCCATATATTTCATTTTATCTTTTAATTTGGGAATTTTTCTATATATTCATATAGAGCTCTTCTCATAAAGGAGATCAATTAAGTCTGTAAATGCCCACAACCATCGAGCCCACTTTATAGTATGCTACATGTCGGAGGTGCATATATACGTACCAGACACTGACGGCAAGCTCATGTAGTCTCCTGCTACGGTCCCACTAGCTTCAGACCCACCCAAGAGTTCACAGTGGTCTTGACCCGATCCATTACCATCCCCAAGGTTCATGAATGTGGCCCCTAAACTAGAAACCAGGAATAACTTGTACCTAAAATAAACAAAGTGGCAACAGACACTATATATTACTTTTATTTGAATATAAAAGATTAGTTTACCCATATGTTTGCAAGGTAGAAGAACGGAATTTCTTAACAAGCTCTAGACTTACACGCAACAGAGTAAGTGAAGAGGTAGGTTTGAAACATGATAATTGTCAATATGTAAGTATTTATTTATTGATCTATCTATATATCTATATTAACGAGGCCGAGTACAGAACGAGTACGCACGCTTTCGCGCAGCGTTTCATTTGTATTGTGACGTCATCTTTTTGCTTTGTTGACGCTATGGCGTGATAGTTTCAACTGAAGATATTCAGCGAAATTTGTTGAAAATAGCTCATTTGATGCGTAAAATTGATATAATATTGTGGAATAAACATAAATGTCTCGAAGTATAAGCTATATTAGGGCTCGGGTCGAAAACGTGAAAAGGTTTCAGCAAGCCTAGCCTTCTGTCACGTTTTCTTAACCCGCCTAAATATAGCTTAATTCATATATTTCAAGACAGTAACCATGTATTTTATATTAATGACCCTTAATATGTAATGTTATATATTTATTTTTTACTTAAATATGTCTGAATGTTTTTATAATACTATAAAGATCACCATTTCCGCCTTTGTTAAATAAAAAATAGCCATAATCCGACAAATCTGGGAAATGGGGCTTACAAAAAACAACTTTGATAAGACCCCTCGAACAAAGCAGGAGGTAAAAGGTTTTTTTTATTTGACTATTTGATGCCTTTTAGCAATATCTTTAATATGTAGAATTGAAAAAGAAATCCCTAGGGCAGAAGTTTAAAAAAAATGTAAAACATGTGCAAAATTGATACATTTCTAGCAAAATCCCATAGGGTCCTATGTTAAAAATTAACAAACTTTGAGATGACCCTTTAAACAAACGATGTGGTAAATGTCTTATTTTTTTATCTTAAAATAATAATTATATCAGTAGTAATTCATGTAAAAAATTTCATTCAAAAATCTAGGGCAGAACAAATTAGACCCGGCCTCGTTAAATGAAAAAAATGATAACAAACCGTCAACCATCTCAAAAATAGCCTACACTTCTCCCAACCCAATGGCGATATGAATATGGTAACTGAAATCAGCCAGAATTAAGCTCAAACAATATGACGATTATCGAATCAAGGGCTCCAACCTCTGTAAGATACACAAAAATTAGTGTTATTTGAACAACGGTCTCCTCTTACTAACTTCCCGGCAAAATAATTCAACCTTGTAAGAATGGCAAAAATGGATGTCTGGTTCTTGTAAGAGTAGCATCTTAATACATATGCAACAATGTTATGCATGTAAAAACGGTGGTACATCTGAGTACAGTTCTGGAAACGTGAAAGAGTTGGATGGTCACGGCCATTTGTAGAAAATATTAATCTCCTTTAGAAGAAGATTTTTGTACAAGATTATAGATAATAGAAACAGAAAAGGGCTGGGTGGTCATGGCTATTTGTTGACAATATTAACCTCCTTTAGAAGAAGAGCTTAATATGCATTAGGATATATATGTATAGGCAAAAGAAAACAATTTCAGATTTTAAATCTAAAATAAAGGGATTATTCTTTACTAAATACTAGTTAGGGCTAAAGAAATAAGATCTGAATTTTAATGATGGTGTGGTGTTTATTTCTTGACATATCGTCTACTTAATTAAAGAATGCTCAGTTTGAAGTGTTTTGACAACCAGTAAGATAATGTCTAATGTATAAATGTTAGTCATTATACAGGTCATATTCTGACTGTGAGCTCACTAAGGCATTCAGATTCCCTGTAGTAGAAACAATTTTTTCATGAAATGTTTGCACGTATACTTTATGGCCACTTAAGACTGGCCCTTACGACAGGGCCGCTGACACTTGGGTCAAGAATTTCACTATTTTGGCAGAAACAAATGTGACCATCCTTAAAAAATGCTCATCAAAAATATAAATTTACACTCACTGGAGTGACCTATGTCCTCACCCTAAAATCAGAGCCTTTAAGCACAAGAAATTGAATTCAGAAGTTTTGTAGGGTTTTTGTGCTCATAATAAATTAGAGTTTTTACTGATTTTTAGTTTATTTGTTTAGTGTCCATGAGTATAGCATGTCTTTCTAAAAAAATAAATATCTCATCATCATCATCATCATCATCATCATCTACAGTCTTCTTCAAATAAGATGTCTATTTGGTAAGGGGCATACATTTCACTATTGTTATACCCCTCCCAAAACAGGTTTTGGGGAAGTAACTTAATCATGTTTGTCCTTTCCTTTTACTCTCAGTACATTACCATTGATTTAGTTAATTACTTATACTCTTCGTGATTGATTCAATAACTCATAAAAAGAAAAACCTAGATATAAACCTTGGTGTTTAATGGGGGCTGTTATGGAAACGATCAGGAAATATGTATTAACATGATTTCTTTAATATTACTTGTAGAGTTTGGCAAAGTCATTTGGGATAAATTAAAAGAATGTATTGTAGAAGTGGGAATTATTTCTCATCATACATTTAATGACCTGAGATTGCCATTTTTTTTACTTGAAAACAAACAATTTACAACTTTAAGAAATTTTGTTGGTTTTAAAATTAAAACTACTATTTTACTTGCTTATTTTACTTACTTATTTTACTTTAAGAAGAAAGGAATGCGTTTTTTGAGTAATAGTTTTCCCAATAAAGGACAAAGGGCTTTAAGATAGATTTGACCACGCTCCGACCGAAATTATCATCTCATAATATTCAATTGATGATTTCTTCTTACTTGTAATTATATTCTTTTTAGCAGTTGTACGATTAAATATTAGAAAATTGAAATATTTATGTGATTTTCATTTCTTTTAATTATAAAAAATCCCGCCTGTGCTCAATATAATTTCATTTAATTGGACTATAAATACAAAATCGGTTCGTCATGTTACAACAGACAAAGGAACTGAAACATGTAAATATTTACAGTTGAACACCAAGTCAACGAAAATAATATTAAGCAGGAAAGCTTATATCAACATTTGAACTCCATCACCTCTGGGCCATGGTTCCTGTGTAGAGGTCGATAACTTGGTTATACATGTATAGTGAATATTTCTTTCTGCTTTAAAACTCGTCTTATCTAATAACTGGACATTTAGCAACCAAGTTTTTTTTATATTATCAATAACATGGCATCATCATAATATATGTAGTGAGGTCAATATATACTTTTCAGTATTAGTAATTTTCTGCTAATCATCTATTCTGTAACGCCCTTGTACTACAGCACAGATGAACTGCAAGATAAGGAGACGATGTTCAGTCGGTTCTCCTGACAAGTATCAGCATACCGGTATATTTCCATTGAAGCTATTGTCTAATGACACGTTGTGAGCAAACCAACAAGGCAGTATGATACTCATAAAGGCTGTAAAAGTAGAGGATATAGTAAGATGTCGAATCAAGAAACTGAAATATAGTCTCGTCACTAATACTTCAGAGATGAAGAATTGTTTTTATTAGAAAAGTCGTTAAATGGATATACCGAATTACATCTATGAATACAGTGCAGTAACTTTCAGGAATTTTAAAGTATTCTCTATATCCGAGTTTTACAAGTTACGCAAGAAAAATGAAAATGATCATTTAAAGAGTCAATACAGTTGTAATAACTTGACGTGTGTTTAACTACAGATTTACCCATTGTATCGTTAGGAAATAAGAAATAACGTTGATTGTTACAGTTGAAGTACATAAAAATTTCTATTACATAACTAATAAATGTAATAATGATCGAGATTCCGGAAATCGGAGGATCGTATACTGTAAACTAACTTTTATTCGCGAGCGAGAAATTTTCCCGATGTTTGCAAGAGCATCAGTGTCCCAAATATTTCTCGCCGCAAAGCAACCCTTGTCATATTGTTGAGGAAATAACAACACAGGTCTTTATGAGGCTTATTCGCGAAAGTTAGTTATCGCGAATTTGCTTGTGTTCACTAAATCGCAAAATAATGTATTTGCGAATAACAGTTGGTTTACAGTATTTATATTATATCGTTTATTTTTACCGTACACGTGGATTTGGATTAACAGTAATCTGAACGTGCTGTAAAACTACAAGATCTCCTGCCCGACTACGGTCATAGTGGAATACGAGGTATTAGGGACTTTCTAAAGGGACAACATCAACCATTTTTTTAAAAATAATTTACAAGTCTTAACAAGTCTGAATATTTAGAAAGTAAAAAAAAACTGTCTTTATCTCGAATGATAAAAATACAATGTACCTGCATTATTCTTTTGATCATACAACTTCTTAATTACATAATACTCAATGAATAATTAATAAATATAAACAAGCAAAGTAAGATAAATCCATTTTGAAGAAGCAAGAAAAGATAACTCCATTACATGTAACCTCCCCTTAACTCTTTCCAAATGTTTTCACAATATCTTAACTTTAATAGACAGCTTCATTCATTTTTTTTAATATGTGATTTTGCTCATTTCTTTCAATGATAATCCTGAGCAGAATAAAATAAGAAGACAAATAAATTACCCCCCCCCCCTCCCCCAGCCATAGCCCTCGCCTTACATGTAGGTACATAAAATATTTTAAAAGATGACAGCTTTATTTTTGTTTCTAAATATACAGTCAGTTTTTATTCTGTGTCAGTGGAACTTTTTTAAACATTTTATATACATTATTACTAACTGATCATTTTTGACACATCCTGCATTAAAAACCACTACCCTATGCACTATATGAATGTTCTGACCCAATCCTAGATTCAAAGTCCTACATTGGGAGACATGAAATTAAATATTTTGACAGATGCAGTCAGTTATTATTGAGTGTCAGCAGAAGTAAATTAGACGATTTTTCAACATTAAATGCAATAACACTATGATTATTTTAGCCCCACCCTATAGTCAGAACCCCTACCTCAGGGGACATTGAATTTATAATTTTTGTAGAGCGCATCCTTGCCTTCAAAATAAATTATTAAATTAACCTAATTTTTAAACATTATATGCAGTAGCACTATACATCCAATTTGGCCCCACCCTGAGTCAAAACCAATCCTCCAGGGAACATAAATTTTACAATTTTATTAGAGGGCTCCCTGGTTAACATAAATATGAAGTCAGATTTTCTTTTACAGATGCGTGACAGTAGAGAAAAAGATTTTTTAAACATCATATGCATTAACAATACATAGCCATACCCCCTCCCCCCCCCCCCCCGCCACGACCTTAACCCCTGACTTTTAATGGTAATGTCATCAATATAACAACATTAAAAGGTAATTCATTGAAGGACACAAATGGAAACAGCAAGAAACTAATGGGATATTTTGACATTTATTATGTAACAGAAACTCTGTTAAAGCACATGGAATGCGCTTTGGAACTTACGAAATTGTTGCTTTTACACATATTTTAGACACAATTTATCAGTTTGATTATTAGCACTTTACGATTGGTAACAACACTGACAAATAACAGCAAGGACATTTGATTACAGTGTACAGGGAAATATTCGCTGTTTTATTTACGTCCCTTTCGCCCTTGTTGTCAGCAGGCAAAATTAAGACAAATTAAAATCCTCCAATTTATCTCTCTTTAAACACAACTGGGTCTAGGCGAATGAAAGACGGGGGTATTTAATTGCAAGTGTTGAAGGCTTAATTAATTAGAGGGCGCGAAAACTACCTTGTATACATTATGTAAAATGAAAAATGCAGACATGTGTGCTTATAAATAAAAATCATAATTTTTATACGCATACTTTTTATTTAAAAAATACTGGACACCGTTAACCAATGAATTATGTGAATAAAAATGCATTTAATAAAAGGTGCTGTAACAGATCAGACATTAGCAGTTATGGAAATTAAATTCTGTCTTCCGCATAACTCATATTTCACAATAACGTCTACTCAATGACTTGATGTAATGAACTATTGAAAAATATCCTATATGTATTATTATAGGTATCCTGAGGTATAAAAAAAACCAGAAGATTGAGTGTTAACTGTCAACTCCGTAACTTCGACACTGCAGGACAGGTTGCGAACGCTCAACGCAGATCAAACGAGAAAGTGATCAATGTATTTGCCAGAACCTGTTTATGTGTATAATGTTACCCCTCATTCTTCTACAGGTTTCCCCCTTATTATCTCCTTTATGGAAGAGCACCGAAATTACCCGTAGATTTCATACCAGGGGTCAACGGTGACAACGAGTCTTTCCAAGTAGATGAATGGTTAGATAAACACAGAGAACGCCTTCGATACGAATGGGCTGCTGCTGAGAAAAACACAGAAAAAATGCAGAAAAACGACGCGAGTTCCATGAGAGTAAATCTTTCTATGCTCTATCGATGTCAGAACAAAAGTTCTCTTGAGAAATCATGTACAAGGTAGGAACAAAATACAAGATGTGTGGAAATAAGATCATTATATCATAACTGAAAAATTGCAAAGAAATGTTTACAAGGTTAAGTCAGCGTATGTATGTGATGATGTAAAAGTTCTACACAGGAACGAGATTTAAGATACTAAAGAAAAAGCCCAAAATGATATTGACCTTTGTGAGGAGCCTGATTCAGACGAAGGGATAAAGCCATTCGAATTACAGAAATAGAGAATGAAAGAGATAACCCTGATCAAGAATCTCAGGTAAGTTCAGATGAAAACGTCAATAAGATTAATATTTTCTATTTCATTATGATAATCAGCAAAGTGAGACTAATTTTTGAAATTTGTTATTTACTTATTATAACATTGGAGATTTAAACTAGTTTAACAAGTTTATACTTGAGTCTCTCTTCGCTGACGCCCTTAAGAGTGTTCATGTGTGAAACGTGTGAGCGATACCTTTCATTATTTACGGTAAGAGAGTTATTTTCATGTTCTGGAATAACGTTTTTTTTATTCAATACATAGTAATTCAAATATTCTTTATGTGAGAATAATAAAATTGTTAAATATACAGACTACTTTAGAGAAATGTATTTGCATTTTTGAGATAACTTTGTATTATTTCTTAATTTAAACATAAATATATACGGTGGTTTTTTTTTATTATATACAGTCATACCTTATGCAAGTGCGCTATTTACTGTGTGTGGCACCGCCGCCATATATTGGAGGTTCGTTAATATATCATATTTTGAATTAAATGCAAATTGTTAATATAAATTTTTTGTAATTCTATGTGTGCCTATTTGTAATATGAGTTATTTTGTTTATATAGTAGCTCATTGCCAATAAATCTAATATTTAATTGAAATAAAGAACTTGAACAGTAAAAAGCAATTTCATCTATTGCAATTTTATATTTGCTGTATCCAACGTTAACACATTGAAATGGTTATATTCGCTCGGCAAGCCTCGCATATATACACCATTTCAACTTGTTGGATAAAGCAATTATAAAATCACACAATATTGATATCCTCTATGTAAATAATATAATCGACGCATCAGACGCTGAACTTGGTCGCATTTTAAATAATAGGTGGGAAGATTGTACATGTGAGATGGGGTCATTAAATATAAAATGAGGGTTCTCCAGTAGTCAACTGGAAGCTGTCTTTCTGTCTTCCAATTTTATTCAGAAATAAATATAATTATGAGAAAACAGGAGCGGTTTTTACAAGTTAAAGCAAATCGATTCAAGGGGTTGAGCTTTTATTGTTAGATTTTTTGTTATAGATAATTATGATGTCAATTTTAATAGTAGTCGATATTAATAGTAATTGTTATAATTTTTAAATAACATATTTGAATGTTTAATAAAACGATTAATGTCAGCTAGAAGGTGTCTTTTTCCTCATTTCCTTTACCATATTCAAGGCTTCTCTAAAGGTAGAGGAGGCAATGTTAACGGCAGATGTCAATATCATAGTAAGTATTATTCTGTACAAATCAGTTATCTTAAAAATTACTTTTACCTTTTTACACCAGCAGAATCGGTGTTTTAAAAAGGTAGATCTGAAATATAAGACATAAATAAAATATTTCTGTGTAATACCACATAAAACAAACCTCTTCGGCCTTGAACATAACAAAAGAGATCAAGTTTGTTTCTCCCCCAGTCGATTGGATGTATTAAGCCCGCATATTATACAAGTACAGTTACCGCCCTGACATCAATATTTTTAAACAGGTAAAATCATGCGTTACCTTGTTATGTAAATTTTGTCTTTCAAACAGATATTGCACTAGTTGTAAGTCTGCAGCTCCCGGTCATAAAAAAAAACTTCGGATGGACGACCTGGGAGCTATGGTCTCGTACGTATTTAGAAGTTGCAATTTACGACGCACTAAAAATTTCGCTAGTTTTGGACTGATTTATCCTCGGACATTTAACGACAGATATCTCCACTATACTTGTCATGTCTTTCAACACAATTACCAGCCCCGTAAAGTGAAGTGGTGCAGTTTGATTACATGAAGAAAAATTTAGCGACTCTCGATCTGCACGTGAATTAAACATACTTCACTTTACGAGTTCGGTTAGCTTGTTTGAAAAAGTCTGACGCAAGTAAAGTGATGTATCTGTAGTAAATTGCCTGAAAAATTCAATGGTACCCATTTTGCCACGAAATTTGTGTAAAAATAGGGTTAATCATTCTAGAAATAGCGCATATTGTGATAAAAATACAAAAATGTACCAGAACTCAATCTAAAAACAACATATTCCAGAGTCTCAACAAGTGTTAAAGTATCCTCTCAATAAGTGTTTAAATATCCAAGTAACCCCCTAGCAAATTGAAAACTAATGAAGAAAATGGTATTTGGTTGTAGAAGTTGTATGCAATTCTATGCTGTATGAATGTTTATTGAATTTAACACGATTTTGAATTCATGGAATTAATAAATTTATTGGTATTTATGACTTATTTTTTTCCAATTTATCATTTGTAATCGCATGGCATGGAGCCGATGATTTGTTTTTCTACAATAATAAAACTACATAGGTATTTTATATCGAAAAAGTTCTACACGTAGAGAATTCACAATTAATATCAAATAAATACAAAACAATCCGTTAATAGAATTTATTTATTCCATTTCAATCAATTATAATATGTACATCGTTAGTTTCTTCTTGCGTATCGACGTACCTCGAGCAAATATACCATGAAGAAACCTTTGAGCAGCAATTATCGTACACATAAACAGTGTCATTTTTTACTACAAATACCCCACAATGTCCGACAGAACAATTTCTCATATATCCATCGAAATTATTCAGACCAAATGGTATGATGAGATCATTCGTCAAATTGGCACCGCTCGACCATTTCCAGAGTGTGTAATTCTGTACCTGAGTATTATTTAATCCTATTTGAAAACCCATTGCTGTTCTTGTGGTAAAATCAACTATGAATGAAAAGAATAAAAACAAAATACATTTTCTATATGTCTTTTACGGTGAATAATCAAGGTTTCTGAATAACAAATTTTAATTTGTATAATACGAACAAACTTGCAAAAAACATATTCTGTAAAGTAATTTTACAAAATTACGCTATTTTGGGACCCACTTATTGCAAAAATGAATATATTCAACAGTTATTTTTTCTGAATAAAAAAGTTTTTTAAATGATGTAACAAATGATTCAATTTCTTTTTTTAATTCAAGGTAATGTTTGTTTTATACATGCTATTATGAAATAAAATCACATGTCTGATCAATGATCTTTGGAGTATAAATGTATAAATGTATCATTTTCCATTAAATGTTTATCTATGGTTTGAACTATTTTTTGGTAAAAAGAACTATCTCATTGAAATATTTTCTAATTTCAAAATTTATGGAGAATCTTCAATCATATTTTGGTAATATTTTTTTCATTTATGTAATTTTTGCAATTTTTTTTGTTGGGTGATATTGATAACCCACAGTGGTAAACATCTCTCTTTCTGTTATAAATGCATTGACAAACAATTTTAAAATCAATTGGCAGTACAGGTATCTTGAAAACACAACAGTTGTACAATATTTTCTCATGCATATGCAAAATAGCTATTACTTTGGTATTTATTTCACAGGTCTTCGAATATTTCCAAAAAGCTCTACATGTCACCTTACACGCACTGAAAAGGAAAATTCAAGTTTTCAAGTAGTTATCTATTTTATGGCATATTTGATGTGTTGGAAAGTGTTTGTCAGACGGGCAAAAATACCAAGTTGGAAAATTCTTTAAATATCTGACAGAGCGTTTAGCATACTTACAGTTATTACGAATGTACTCGGTCATAAATTCTATTTTTTGGTTAGTATCTAAAGCAATCAACACTCCATCTGTCTGTCCACATGACTGCATAGCGTACACAGAAGTGGTGTTACTTGTCCAGAAGACACTGAAACACTGACTTCCTGCTCTATTATATACAAATTGCGTCTCTTCGCATGAAGCTACAATAAAAAGCAAATTCAATTAACATATTTTTAAATGATACATGTATGCTGTAAATTACATATTTTACGCAAGTGATTTGTTCCGCTGTTTTGTATCATATCTCGAGAATATAAAATCGCAAGCACCAATTTTTTGATATATATTCATATAGGTAAAAACTGTCTCAAAAATAAAAGAAAAATTTTAAAGTCTGCGAGAATTGTTTTTGGCGTTTATTAAGGAATCTATAGCTACAAACCTCAGTAATGAATTGAACACAGAATCAATTTTTAAAAAGGGAAAATAAAAAAACAAAACAAAAACAAAAACAAACCAAATACGAAAAACATACAATGCATGCTGTATATTCCTGTGCCATTCTCTGTTTTCATTGGGGTGTATTTCCAAAAGGAAAGATTGTACAGGAAACACTGTCCTGTCAGTGATTTGTAGAAAAAAGTTTGACAAGATCCATCAGAAACACAAGCGTTTCCACAGGCACTGAGATTAAATGTCCCTCCTTGTAAAACTGTTCCAGAGATTGGTAAAACGTCTTTGTAATCCAGGTTTATCTTAAAGTGCACAGTTGTTTTATTTGTGGTGCCGGTGCCTGAAAATATATCCAGATTCGTTTTTAAAAGTGGATATTCATCATAGCAAGAATAAAATTATAAAAGTCTTTGCTAATATAAAAATATATGATATCTTTCCATCCCCTTGTTTATGGCTTTTCCCCATGACCTAGTTTTACTCTTGAAAATTTTAAGTTTGGAGGGCACCACATCTTGAAAACGCACCAAGAAATTGATATTTTTGCTTTGATGGCGATATATTCATAGGTTCAATATGTTGTCCTACCTATTCCAAAACTAGGTATATAATACAATACATATATCACTTGTAACTTGCGAAATCTATTCGCTTTAAAAGATATCAGAGCGCCCTTTCAATTAGCCAATAAAATCATCACTGTCAAAATCTTGGCTGGTAGTTCGGACATGTTTTTCTTTTTTCAACGACGAACCGAAATGTTTAAGGTATTTCGTGTAGTAAACAAGTGCATGCGTCGGTGCTAAAGTATGTGTTCTTGTTGTTTGCATGATTTATTAAAGAATAACCCCATCGGATAGATTTCATACAAATTTGGCTGGGAAAACTTAACTTGGCACCAAACCTTAACACGACTGTGCATCAAAACAGTAAGAGTTAAAGCTATCAAACTATTTTAAGACCTTTGTATAAAAGCTTAAATCTGATTGGCAAACATTCCCATGGTTATTTATACTTTATACTGTTGGAAACGGAAGACCCTAATAAACCACAAACCCTGAAGTAACAAAGATTCATGAAATCCAACTGCACGATTTAAACATGATAAAATTTACCTGCACTATATAAACCTGATAAGTCATCCGATGGAATTTTCAGAAACACAAATAGTGTTTGATAATAATCATTATAGGTTTAGTCACAATATCTATGGGTCATCACAAAAATGGGGCTAAAACCTTCAAGATTTTTTTGGGAGAAGGACACTTTTTTGACATGTTGTTTCAATATTTCTCTTTTTGAACTCTCAAAACAAATAGGTTCTAAAAACCCAAAGGAAGATACATCATTTTCCCAAAATGTAACCATTTTTAAACAAATTATTTAACAATAATTAAGCTTCTCTACTTTGTTTTTTTTTTTTTACATTTTTAGATAGCCGAAAGTTCAATGATTTTAATTCTTTGATTGTGAATAATTTTAGCTTGCCACATTTTTTTCAACACCGCAGCAAAATTATTTATTTTACAAAATTTGAAGTGTGGGTCAAGTTTTCATGAAAACTGGTTGGTAGATAGTTAGACATGCGATATTTAAAAAGTTTAATAAGGTCTACACATAGAACATTTTTAGCAAAATCGATTTCTATGCGCGCGCGCTGAAAAAGTTAACAGTAAGTGCTAACAGAGAATGGCCTTAACATCATAAAATAAAATTGTCATTTAAGTTATTTTATTTAAAACGGTAAAACAGATTAAAAACTCGTCAAATTAAACTACAGCAAAATTGTAAAGGGAAATCAGGTAAATCATACCATGGTTGTTTGGGCATAAAGCAGCAGCCGATGTCCAAGTTCCATCACCTCTGCATGTTGAGGTCAAGGTTATTGAAGTATTCGATGTGCACGTGTAAGTAAGGATTGTCCCGATCTTGGTAGATGTGACCTTGACCTCAGTTAAATTATTGTCAGGGTGATCAACAGGACAGTCTAAATATATAAACTTTTTTTCAGGTTTATAACGCCTTTCTATATTTGTATAACAAGTTTTGATAATAATAGTTAAAGTATTTATCATTGCATTGAAGTACTGATATAACAAAATAATGAGTGGTCAAAAAAATTCCCTCGCTTGCGCAAAAACGCAGTTATTTGTTTATTATAAGCATGGTGCTTTTCAGTTTTTAATGAAAACAAAGTTCCTGTGGTTCTTCTTTGGGTTTTTTTTTTAAAATAAGATGCACTAACTTTTAACATTAGTTTTCTGCAACCAAAAAATACAGAATGCACATTGTAATGTTATTTATGAATGCTGTTAAAACAATTAACAAGAGCACATTTTTGTAAATAAAAAATAAATGGTTTGGTAAGAAGATCTAAACATTAGGGAAAGTTGGTATTGTGTCAGTCTGATTAAAAATCAAACCTTCCACTACTTGACCATCAACATAAAGGAGTTAGTGGAAGGTTGATTTTATTCAGACTGGTATTGTTTAATATAAAATTCTGATGATGGAATTGTTTGCTTTTATTCAAAAGTGTAGCAAACGATGGAATATCAATTTTCAAATGAGATAGAGAAACAGACAGACAAAGATGGACTTGCATTTTTAAAAACACACAAAATGAGGACTTATGCGTAGAGGAGCAAGGATATATTTTACAGTAATCAAGTTTTCGGTTGAAATTTTTCATTTGACAAATTGACATATTCTATATTTTAATTACTGTATTTAAAATGTTTAGTAATTTAAATATTATTAACCTAATTTGACACATTTCGGTCCAGTGGCTGTGTTGACAGAGCTTCCCTTAGCTGGACAAGCTGCAGTTTTTGAATCAAAATACTCCTGAAAAAAACGAGAACTACCATATTTGAACCATATTTGACTTATGTATTCTCTACTTTGAAAAATAATACATATATATATCTTAAAAGTGATTGTAGAAAAGCTCTGAATTAAACAAGACTCAATTTTGTCTTCAAATCTTAAATAATAACAATTTTTATAAAAAAAATATATATATTTACATCTGGTATTTGATTCCTTCCAATGTAGATAAAGTCAGGATCAGACGCCATGTTAGATGGATTTGTTGTGACGTCACTTTGTGACAACTCACACTCTAAGCGTTTTCGGCTGAAATTAAGCGACGCACAGGAAACCCTTTTCGAGCATTCTCTTACACACATGACCATTCCAATCGGAGAAATTTTCTCTATGACAAATCCAGACAATCGTGACTCCGGCATAAAGAGGTCGTAAAGTCCTGCCTCAGAACCGTTTATTATCAAGAGAACGGAAATGGCTGTGAAAGTTGCAATCATTTTTGTACATTGAATTCTACAAAACCATCTCACAATTAAAGAGAGACTATGGAAAACTCAGATATTTTATCTTTATATGAATACAAAAGGGTGTTGGTAAAGTTCAAGCAACCAATCAATGATTAGCTCTAGTTATCCGTGGAGAGTCATTTTAACATGATTGATCAAACAAAATATATCAGAAGCATCTTAAAGCTAATTATTGTCGTTTGAATTTAAAAACAAAATCATATATTTACAAAAATCATTTAAGGCAAATAATGGGTGACACAAATTAATAAAAAACTAAAGAAAATGAGAGCATAAAGTTAAAGTTGCTCCTGAGACATGGTATATCTGTCTGTCTATACTGGTAATCTTTATGAAAAAATAATACATCTAAAAACTGTGTGGGTGATTTTCAATCCTACTATAAACTTTTTACATTTCTTGGAATGAAATCAATCATAGATCAATCTAGCAGAGAGGTAGTTAACCACACTCACCTATACTAGTGACTAAGCAATTTATAATGAGACTCCCACCCTAAGTAAAATTCCACATTTTATTCTATTTTACAAAATACGTTCAAATTTACTTCCAAAATGGCCTAATAAAATGGTACACAAAAATATCGGAAACAAATGTGTTGCTTAATTTTACTTATGCCTTGCATGTCACGTCAATCACCGATAACAGCTGTCACCCACAAATAGGTAAGTAAAACTGACAATACAACAAAAACAAATCCTTCTTAACTAAACAAAAGTCAATTTAATTACTGTTTTAACCACTTTCCAATCGCCTTTTTTTTTTTAGAATTCCATAAATCGAGTCTCGAACTTTGTTACATGCTTTTATTTTGTCAGAATTTCATTTATAAGGTAAATATGGTTCACCATGGAAAGGATTTATAAGAATTGAGGGCGTGATAAATAATGAGAAAACTACAAATTCTTAGGGCAAATACAAGCACAATTGAAAATCTAGAGGGTAAAAAACAAAAACGGACACATTACTAACCGAAGCTGCAATAGCCACAACATTGACCAAATCAACTTCGAATAAAAAGGTCGTCAATTTTTTCGTAAAAATACTCTCTTGTTAAATAATAAACCCTTTTTTATGTTGTTGTTTCCGTTTTGATTTTTTTTTAATTTTAATTACATGAGGATGCCTTCACAAAAGTTAAAGCTTTTCTAGCAAAATGGTTTTGGAAAAGATTTTTTTTATTCTGATGTAAAAAAAAAATCATTTTGCCCAATACTATCTCAGGAATCATGATTTGAACAAACTTAAATCTATGTTACATGTACCTGATGATGCTTTTACGCCAAATTTCAGATTTATTTGGACCCATTGTTTTTTTAGAAGATTTTTTAAGATTTCCCATTTGTATTCCTATGTGAATATTCAATCACCCCATTTCATTGTGCTCTGTCTTACCCTGGGGATCATGATTTGAACAAACTTGAATTTATGGTACCTGAGGTTGCTTTTGAATCTCTTCAATACTTAATACTTATCGAAACTATTTTTGATGTTTAAAGTAGCGTTTTGATTTTGTTTAATAAAAAAGTGCAAGCAATGTTCATTTTTGACCCTTTATAATAAATTTACCAAACCTACATCTTTTTCTTGCGATCGATATGGATTTACCAATACTAAATTGGGACTGTCAATTGAAAAAGCAAAAAAAAAAGAAGTTAGGTACATCTTACCAAATGTTCAAGGTTTGTTAAAATGCTTCTAAAAGAAGCGCTAGCGAAAGGCGTTCCTACATGATTCTTGTTGCTGTTATTCATTTAGCAGTTTATTGTTTTATATTCAGAAAAACAACGATATCTCTTCCAGGAAACACGAAGCGTATGCTTGATAAACTCAGTTTCTCGTTAGATATTCATCTCTTCAGTACCTTATACTAACCAAAAATATTTTTGATGTTCAAAAGAGAGTTTGGGATTTGGTATTTGTTTCATAAAAAGTGCGAGCAATGTTCATTTGTGACCCATGATAATAGTCCTTCATCATATCTGGCGTCAGATGATTGTAGAATAATGACATTCGAAATGTCAATGAATCATTGCAACTCAATCAGGCTATGATAACTTATCACTGAATGATTTATATGTATACGTATATTCCCAATTGGTCTTTGACGTCAACGTAGAAACACTTTAAAAATTTATAAAAAATTCAATGACACGGTCTGTCCTCCATAAATCTTTCTGTTTCATGTTTTTATAGATGTTCATTTTAATGTTACCTACACCTTGTTTTTAGTATACATGTCCTCTTCTGATGTCTCTTTTTTAAACTGTTTTTGTAATAATGTAATAATGCTGTACCTTCTTATTTTAGTACACGTCCCCTTCTGACGCCACTTTTTTTTTACTGTTTTTGTAATAATGTAATAATGTTGTACCTCATGTACTATCTTTGTATGGTTAGAGAGAATAAATTAACTTCAAAAATGCCCACTATCCTTTCCTCGGGGAAAATTTCTCGTATCCCATGTTAAAATTTTTTTTTAATGAACATCTTTATGCAATATTTTTCAAACCTAAAAACATCTAAGTAATGTTTAAACAACCTTAAGGAAGTTGGAACCTGAAATGTTAGTAATGTCAAACCAAGTGGATATAAAAATGAGAACCTAAAATGTTCATCATTCTATTTGTGACCTATGTCACATGCCTGTTTTGGAAATTTTAGGCCCAAAACAGAAAAAATAATTTTCCCAAAATGTTTGCGATAATATAGCATGGGAATTGATTACTTGAAGAAATCAAACAAATATTAATAGTTTAAACTATTTTTACCAAAATGTCAATACAGCATGAAGTTGAACACATGCTGTGACTATAAATGAAGTTTTAAAACCTTGCTTTACTGGTGGCTTCAAATGACAATACATAATAGACACAACACGAATTTATATCCTCAACAAAAACAAATTAAGAAAGAGGTATCTTTCTCACTGAAACTGAAAACCTAGGCATCCATTAAATTGCATCCCCATGAATAAACAAAAAACCCATAATCTACAAAAATTACCCCCCACAAATTTAATTGATTCCACAGTAGTTAACCAAAAGAAGAGGAACGAACCTTTTTATACAAATATTTAATTTTCCTATTTTTCATTAACATTAATATAGAAAACATACAAGTAGTCACCTTTCATGGTTATCAGTGCCAACAGTTCATTGACAAATTGTTTGCCAAACTAAAATTTGGGTATCAACAATTGTTAGTACTTGTACCACATACTTGCAATAATTCGTTTGTTTAACACATTGTCTTACTGATCATTTTGTTTGTCAAGATAAATAAATATCAGTTATGTTTTACTGAAATTAATCTTTAGGCCTGATATTTCAGCAAAATAGACCATTGTTTGTAGTATACCAGCTAGAGATGATGCTGACCCATCTGATATCAAGGATGTATCATCAGCATATAATATATCTTATATTCTTCTCCGTCAATCTCAATTCCTTTAATATATCTATTGTTTTTAAAATGCCTAAAAGTTCTGTGCAGAGAATAAAAAAAGTATGGAGATACTGTGTCTGCTTGCCTACAGCCTCTTTGAGAGTTAAAATACTGGAAAAGTATGCCATTTTGAATATCACAAGAGGATATATTCTGATAAAAACACTTGATCCACTTTTTGATTGAAACTCCAAAGTTAAAGAAGGTTAGTTAAGTTTGGAATATAAAGTCCCATGATACTGTATCAAATGCTTTTTTTCAAAATCTATTAACATCCATGAGCCTGGAATACTATTGAATTCGGTGTAACTCATAATATCATATACAATACTAATATTTTCACCAATAAATCATCCTTTCAAAGAAACCGATTTGATTATCATTTATTTCTGTAGGCAATTTTCTTTTTAATCTTTCTGCAATACAGCCTGATGCAATTTTGTAAATTACTAAGAGGAGTGTAATAGGTCTCAAGTTCTTTAAAAGTTGCCTATTTTATGAGGTTTTGGTATACAAGTTATTATTCCTATTTTTTTGTATTTGTATATTCTCCTTTATCATTAGAATCATATTGATCTTGTTATATATTCACCTAAGTCTGTCCAGAAAAATCTGAAGAATTCTACATTAAATCCATCTGCACCTGGGCTTTTATCATTTTTCATTTGCTTTAGAGTTTTTAAAACTTCTGCTGTTGGTGACTGGGCCTTCTAAGCTATTTGATTCTTGATCTGTTAGTGTTTTGACTTTGAGGGGCTTCATGGATATCATCATTACTATTTTGTTTTTACACAGGTGTGGAATGTATAGATAAGTCTTAAAATTTTGACTTTTTTGCATATTTTGCTTTGCCTATGAGGCCCTGGGGTGGTAAGGTCATACTTTTCAAAATATAGAATTCTCTTATCCTTGAAACGTTTCAAACCAATATGTTATTAGTCTTGTAGTTTTCAAGAAGTTAAAAATGTATAATTGTTAACAGACGACTAACGACAGACGAAGCACGACGACGAACGAAGACCAATATTAACCACAATCACCTATACTAATGACTAGCGATCTATAGCAAATCTCTCAGCCTCTAGATTAAACTGTATGTGTATATACGAAAAATTATGGTAAAAGCCAAAGTAAAACAAACTCTTGAAATATATCAGTATCCCTGTTTTATTCGATATTTCATTCAGTTTTCCTTTGTGGCAGATTTTTTATGTTTAATTCGTTAAGCTAGTCTCAAATCTTTCTTGAGCACAGAACTGTATGGCCTTACCGGGTTTGGTGGGCCATACATTACAAAATTTAGATTTCTCTTATTCTGGAAATATTTCAAATCAATATTGTATTAGTCTTGAAGAACGAAGACCAATGTCAACAGGTCATCGGAGTGACTAAGGTGACCTTACAATGTTTTTTAGTATCTGTGAACTTGAAAAACTGTTATCATAATTGCAATGATTGTTAAATTATTCAGAAGTTATAGCGGAACCCTCGCCAATTTGTCAAACTGAGTTATACGATGTTTGAAAATGTATATTGATTGTCTGGTATGCATATTTCATGACTTATCGAATCACTGTGATTTTTTTAAAGTAATTTCAGCAAATTGGTGCATTAAATTGATATCACTACTGGGACTTAATTGGTCTGTCTGTCTTTCTATATTGGTGATATTTTATGAGGAAATAATAAATAAACATTTAATAAATATTTCTGGATATATATATATATATATATATATATATATATATATATATATATATATATATATATATATATATATATATATATATATATATATATATATATATATATATATCATAGTGAGGGTTATCTACAGTACCTATTAGTGACTAAGCAATTTAAAATGAGACTTCCATCCTTCAGGTTAATGTGTATGCTTTAAAGAAAATGCCGTACTCAGGAATATAAGGATTAAGGTTAAAATAATCAAACTAAAACAAACTCCTGAATTTCATTGGGGTTTCTGTATCATTAATTTAGTTTTGTTCAAGGCATTATTTAGATTTTTTATGTTGCAGAATAATGGGATTTGTATATAAAAGTAATGTTTTTTATATAAAAAAAAAAAAACACCTCAAAATCATTCAAATCATTTGTGAGCACAGAAACTACTCAAGAAACAAGAAATCATTTTTGGGTATTAATATTATGAGGTGATACAAGTAGTTTCGGTCGGGGCGTGATCAAATCCAATAAAGCACTAGGGGCTTTATAATAGGTTTGATCACGCCTCAACCGAAATTATCATCTCATAATATTCAAAGAATGATTCCTTATTACTTATATTCATATAATTTTCAGCAGTTGTACAATTGAAATTAGAAAAATTAAAATAAAAAAATAAACCATTAAATATGCAAACCCGGCTTGTGTCCCAACAATATGTCATTTGAATTAATTGGACTGTATCGTACAAAATCGATCCGTAGTGTTATCACAAACAAAGACCCTGGAAAATGCAAATATAGAAATATGACATGTTGGCATTTCATCTCTTATTGAAAACAATCATAAAGTATACAGTATACACAACTAATATAGTATAATTAGTATAAGTATATCAGTTTGGTCATCAATACAGAAAAGGGCAATAACCACAGATAAAATCCTGCATTTTTTTACAAAAAATGTTAATTTGCTTCCAAAATCGCATAATAAAAAGTTACACAAAAATATCAGGAAAACATTTGTTGCTAAAATTATACTTATACCTTGCACGTCATGTCAAGCACAGGTTAACAATTGTCATCTCCCAATAAAGTTAAATTGACAATACACTAAAATCAAATCCTTCTTAACCAAACGAAGGTCAACTAAATATATCGATTTTAAACAAATTTTCAATGTTGTTTGTTGGAGATTCCGTCAATCGAGTTTAGATTTGTGTTACATGCCTTTTTGTGAGTATAAATTCAAGGGTATTAATTTTCATGGATAAAGTGAAAATCACAGTTTCAAAGATACGTAAATTCTTGGCCAATGACCCTATTAATACAAAATATTAGTAGAAATTGCAGTTCAACGAATATTTAATTTCAAGGATAAACTTAACAACGAAATCAATGAAAATTGGTATTCAACGATATTGATAAATTGATGAAACCACAGTAGTTCACCGAAAGGGGGTGGTATTTAAGAAGCATTTTTAATACAAAAATACATTTTAAAGAATTGAACAGCAGGTATATGCCTACACTTTATGTTCTCTCTCTCTCTCTCTCTCTCTCTCTCTCTCTCTCTCTCTCTCTCTCTCTCTCTCTGGAAATAAAGGTATATTGGTATTGTTAATCCTTCCTTTTAACACAAAATACATCTACTGCCATACAGTTTTAAAAAAAAATATAATAGATTAATATCATAAACAATGGGGGTGTTGCAAAAAAGGAGTGTTACAGGTTGTTATAAAAATATGAACAAGGGAAACACCAAATATTGAGGGCAAAGCAAAGCACAATTGAAAAGCTAGAGGGTAAAGAACAAGAAAGAGGCACAAGGGCCACATCGCTCATGTAAATAACAATGGCCATAATTCTTATTAAAATAACTCTTTTGTTAAACATTTTTTTGTTAAACTGTTTTGTTGTTTTAGTTTGGAGTTTCGTGAAATTACATCGCATTCCACAAAAGTTACTGCTTTTCAAGCGAAATGGTTTTTGAAAAGATTTTTCTTTATTCATTCCGATGTAAAAAAAAAAATCATTTCCCAATTTTGCTTCATCCTATCTCAGGAATCATGATTTGATCAAAATTTAATCTTTGCTATCCGATGATGTTTTTACACCATATTTTAGCTTTTTGAACCAATTGAACCAATTGTTTTCGAGAACAAGATTTTTAAGGATTTTCCCTATTTATTCCTATGTCAATATTCACCCCCCCCCCCTCCCCAATCCATTATGCCAAAGTTTACCCTGGGGATAATGAATTAAACAAATTTATTATGAATTTATATTACCTGATGATGCTTCAACACAAGTTTCAGCTTTTCTGGCTTACTTGTTTTTGAGAAAATTTTACAAAGCTATTCTCCATATTTTCCTCAATAAGAATTCACCCCCCCCCCCCCACCCTCCCCACCTGTGATTCTACTCTACCCTTGGGGTCATTTTGAAAAAAACTTATATTTACACTGCCTGAGAATGCCTCCACACAAGTTTCAACTTGTGTGGCGAATAGTTTTATTGAGGACCGCCTTAGTGGCTAATTAAATTCTACCCCTGGGAATCACAATTTTTAAAAAAAAATGAATTTAAACTACCTGAGAATGCTTCCATACAAGTTTTAAGTTTTTTTGCACAATGGTGTTTGAGAAAAAGTTTTTTACACCTAACAAGCATTCAATTTTTCTTAATTACCTTCCCTTGCAAGAGGGAGGGGCCCTTTATTTTAACAAATTTGAGAAGTTGACGGAAAGACGGACGGACAGGCAGATGTTGGACAAAAAGTGATGAGAAAAGCTCACTTTAGCTTTAAGCTCGAATGAGCTAAGAAAACAAAAGGACAATGAAAACAATAGTGTTTTGAGTGTACCACTTTTTGCATTATGGTGAATCAAAAAGGTGAAGTGAGTTGAGGTCAGCATTTAAGTTATTGCTGTTACTGTAAACCAACTACTTTTCACGACGACTTTATTTTGTGATTTACCTGATATGAACTGGTCGGCGGCGACTAATGCTAGCAAATAAGCCTTATCCACACCTATTTTTATATAACATCTAAATAGTAAATACTGGTACGCGGCAAAAAAAAATTGCAACAATGATGCTCTCTCAAACCTTGCGAAAATTTCTCGCACATGAATAAAAGTTGGTTTACAGTATTTCTCAATTGACATCGCCAAAACCTTTCTAATGTTTTTCATGTTAAAATGATTTTGCACATTCAATTTTGTCCTTTTTCATACTGTTAATAAATGTTCTGTTCTAGGTTGTTCTAAAATTCTGATACTGATGCTATTTTGTTTTGGTAGGTTGTTCCAAAGAAAAAACAGTTCTAGATCATGGTATCTGAAAAATTTACTTGCATTTAAAGGGGCATGGTCACGATTTCATTCAAAAATTACTTTTCTAATTCTAATATTTACAATGTTTCAGAAAGCATTTTTAGTAGGCAACCGAAATTTGAGTGTCATTTGTTGAGTGATAAGCAAGTTACAGAGCTTGAAATTCTTCGCTATGTAATCAAAGTGTTTGTTTACTTTTTGAACGTTGAAGTAAAATTTCAAGTTTAAAAGCTAAAACGAATGTGTTAAACGTTAGGCATTGCTTATCTATGCTTACAATTAATAAAAAGATAGACAAATGACGTGGAAAAAGATTTTTTACTGGTATATTGAACCTATGTAAACGAAAACAGGGCACAAGCCTTGTTTACAAGACAGAGAACTGTGAGCTCCGTATCATGCTTATAACTCTACGAATGGCTCTCAAATTTTATTTGATCATTAGAGATGCATTTCTAAAGCATTGTAAATACTAAAAACATAAAAATAGAATTTGACCAAAATCGTGACTATGCCCCTTTAATTGCTCATTTCTGCTCATTTTCAATCAGTATCTTTTCCAGGAAACAGTAAGTGCATGCTTGATAAGCATTAATTTTTCATTAAAGATTTATCTCTTCAATACGTATAACTAACCGAAAATATTTTTGATGTTCAAAGTAGCGTTCCGGGGGTTCATTTTTAACCCATTATGATAATGGAACGTACATCATTTCTGTCGTCAGATGATTGTAGTGTAATAAAATTTTTAATTGCTTTGAATCATTAAAACTCAATTAAGCTATGGTACACTATCTGAATGATCTATTGGTTTTATTACCTAATTGGTCCTTGATGTTCACTATCTTTCCCTGGGGTGGGGGACCTCACGTACCCTTTGTTGAAAATTAAAATTGAACACCTTTATGCAATATATTTTTCATAAAGTCTTGAAACATCTAAGCAATGTATATAGGATCCTGAATTAACCTTAATATTTACATATGTATGATTTTTTTCATAAAAAAACATATATGTTGTCAATTTTTATGGCTATCAGTGCCAGCTGTTTATTGACAAATTGTTTGCCAAACTAAAATTTGGGTATCAAAAATTGTTATACTTACTGATCATTTTGTTTGTCAGCGTAAATAAGGATATTACAGAACACCTATTACCTCTTTAGAGTAATCTTTTAATATGATCTTTCAAAATAATGTTTTAGATACTTCTTTTTCACAAACAAACGCCGATAGAATGAGGGCTATCTCCTAGCAAATGCAGATAGGCATATGTATGATAATATGTAATCTAGTTAATTATACTCTTTAGACCAAATTGTTACAAAGAATATGAAAACACATGATGATCTTTTACAGCAGATCTGTTTATTTTATAAATCTAACATTTACAGAAAAAGTATGTCTTTGTATTTATATTTTACAGTAATTTAATTGAAACATACACTGACCCAAAAAAGATTAAAATCAAAATTTTATCTGTACAGAAACAGCACAAAATTTGCAAGCATTGGAATTTCACGCCAATACAAATGAAAAAATTGCACATGCAAAATGATATTCAACACTCCTGGATACAGTCCATGTTATTTTACAGAGTTATATACTATTACATGTAATATAAAGAGTATATTATCTAAACCACAGGATTTGTGCCGGGAATGGAAACACCACACTCTATGTAACTGTTGAAATAAAATATCGTATTGTAATGACCTATTGGCCCGAAGCTAAACGCCTCACCAGGTGAATATCTGTAGTAACCTGCAATATAAAAAAAGTGGAAGTCCTGTTCATACCCCATCGAAAGTTCTTTTTTATGTATAATTTTAGATAAGTCTTCATGCAATTTTACAACTTTAGGCAACTCATGCAGTATTATTAAGCTTTGCTATAAAAATCTATATTTTAACTGAAAAAATATACATGCCTTTAAAGATGGATTAAAAATCCCTTTAAACTAAGGCTATATCAACGAGGCTGGGGGTGGCTGCCATTTTAAGCGGTGTTATCTCTATACAAAAAAGATTTCCATTTTAATGTTCTATAACTCTTACATCATACTGAAATTGTCTTTTTAAAGAAATGGACATGATGGTATTGAAGCATTATTTCTAAGAGTCAATTGATGGTAAACCAAGGGTTACACGATGCAAAAAAAATCATTTCAGCTGTTTTTTAGCATTTTTTAAAACTTTTCAAAGGGAGGTAACTTGTAAAACTCCAAATATTTTGTTCTAATATTTTCCTTTTATTTCTTTTCTTTTTTAATTTCACCATCGAAAGTTTTTTTAAATGCTCAATCTTTCTTACACATGTATTGATTATTATTATGTTTGAATTTGGAGATAATCTTGTGGCTACTTTTTTTTGTTTTACATTTTTGCATTCGTATGACATATATATTTTAGAAAAAATGGTGATATTTTTCTTTATAACAAATAATGTTAATTTTTTCTTATTAAGGTCTTCCGTTTTCCACGGAAGACCTTGTACTGATTCTGTTGATAATTCTTTTTATTCTTTTTTTTCTTCTAGACGTTTTTTAAAACTCGAATATCTTGCTTGTTTGTTGTTCCATAAAGTTCAAATTTTCAGGGCTTATTGGTAGTTACTACTTCTCAATATCTAGAAAAAATCGTTGAAATCAACACTTCCGGTACCGAGTTATTCCCCTTTTTCAAGAAAATATAGGCATTCCTGTGCACGCATAGGCTCTGAAACCGCCCATAGCATGTGTTACAAAGTCACAAATCCTGCAAATAGATACTTTGAACGTTGTCCTCCGAGTTTTATATTTACAATTTTCCCCCTTTAAAGTTTCAAAAAATTAATTTGAATTTTGTGCTTCAAAAATGATGATTTTTGGTTGTGTTTTTGTCTCGTAGCTCTTTAGTTTAAAATTTTCTCTGAACACATACAGAACAAAATATGTGCAAAATATCGAGGGCTTTCTCTTGACACCATTGAAAAAGGGCTGGCCCTTTAAATTAGGGGTCTAGAGCCCTTAAAAGTCTTCGCTTTATAACTCAAAAATGGTTGATATTTTGTTATAGCTGTCGATAGAAAAGTTGTTTATTATGGTGTTATCAATGTCGTTATAAAATTAGTTTGTACCGGTAATGCATAATATGAGTGTAAAAAGTTTGTCTTGTTAACATGAACCTGTTTTCATTTGGCAAGTAAGTGAATAGTCTTCGTGCGTATAACGGACATAAATTAACAGCTGGAAGTGCACCAGCATATACGGAGTACTTTCATTCATTAGAAAAAGTGTCTTAAAAGTATATGTGTACATGTTTTTCTTACAGACTTTTTTTTGGAGTCACCTCTGTTTACTTCTTATAGTGGACAACCGTTGAGAAAAACAAAAACGAGTAAATTTAAACGTTCCTTTTCTTATCTAGTAAGATACGTAAAATGGATTTTAAAAAAATAACTTCCATGAATAGATTTGGGTCATTTTGCTGCAAGCATTTTAAATCGACCTCAATTCCTAGTTGTGTGCGTCATTACGTAACTCATCCCTCGCCCGCGGCCGAGAAAATCGGTCGCCATGGTCGCGGCTGGACTACCTAGCGGTCAGCGGGTATCTAATACACAAGAGTCGCGTCTGTCATATGTGATTTTATTTAGCCGCAAACACAAGAATCGTTTTAATATTGACTACACATTAAAGCTTACACTTCTTAATTTGAATTTAACGATAGAGTGTCAATTAAGAAATCGCTCTGTTAATTTATAAAAGCAATGCGACTCTCAGACAGGTAGATCAACTGCGGGATTTATGGGAAAACACTTTATTTATTAGAGTTTAGTCGTCATACTGCAAACGTTTTAAACTTTTCTGGGTTCTGAGCTCTCTATGTGTGTTTTACCTTTACGTAAGCTATCCAATCCCTCGTCCGCGGCCGAGGAGATCGGTCGCGGCCGCATTACCTAGAGGTCAGCAGTTATCTAATAACAAGACTTGTTTGAGTTTATATACAAAAGCTGTTTTTATTTTATGATCTAAAAGTTTGTTCATCTTCAATTTATTTAATTAAACATATAGAAAAAAATAAATTTAGGAGTCGTTCTAAAAATTGATAAAAGCGATATTATTCCAAATCAGAAACATCGTCAGACGTAAATCAATGGTGAATTTTTAAGTCTAAAATGTTTTACAAATTATACTAATAATGTTTTAGATAAACAACGATAAACCACAAAGATTAAACCTTAAAATGATGATCGCCCCTCGCACATAGCCAAGGAGATCCTGCGCGAGCTGACAAGTGATCTGCGGTAGCTTCGTGTTCTTCTACATGTACGTTATCACACGTGCATGTTTATTGATATTTTGTACGATCTAAACTTTTGTACGATCTAAACTATTTTGTTTATTCGAGATTTTGACCGGTACATGTAAGACTGACTTGTGTTTCAACTTAAGATTTTTTTTATATACCCACGAATATTTCCGCTTAATACTGCTGAGAGGTTTTACAGACATCGTAGAAAGTAGATTATAATTTGAAGTTTTCAAAGGGTTGCACAAAATGAGAGAGAGAGAGAGAGAGAGAGAGAGAGAGAGAGATCGAGATCTACATTGGAAGCAGAATTTAGAAAATAAAACACCCTCCAAGCGTTTATGAAATCAAATATCGAATTAACACATGCGATAGAGGCTGCCACGATAAAAGCATTGTCCGGATTGAGGGATTCAGTGATTATTTCAAGAATGTTCACATGAGTTTTTAAATTATAACTTTTGTTTAGATTTTATCGGTTACATGATCACAGTGCAAGGGCTTAATTTTTTTTCAAAATGTGGCGAAAATCAATTTTTTGCGACTACCTAACATGTGTACTCCGCAATGTGTGTCACTTTCCCATCCGTGTGTTTATTTGGACAGTCTACGCTTATTCAATGCGCTCCACGTGCGACCGAAAATCTCGTGTCGCTTCAGCGCACATGAGCTCAGAATATTGCCCCGGGCTGCAGATCAGCAATTGTTATATAATTGAGTAACATATGGAAAGGTGCTTTCACTGCAGTGGTCAATTGTTAAACAATAAGTATCTAAATACTGGATGTCAATCATCGTCGCATTAAAGGTGTGATATCGTAATCTGAGACAGGTCATTAGGACAAGGACAAGGTCACTGGCAGTAAAAGTGAAAAATTTGTTTCCGGTCTACCTTTGAATTTCTTACTTCACACAAAGATTGCTTATGACCACCTGAGAGTATATAATGATTTGTCCCTAAGTCATTTAAGGAGAAACATCGGGAGTTTCTATTTCATATAAAGAAAAGATTCCTTATGACCGATGATGTGCAGGAGCAGTCAAAGCTTGGGCTGGAAAATACTGTTTGACGATCTTTATCTTTATCTTAGGATATATTAAGTGCAATAATAGATTAAATACATAAATCTTGTATTTTCTATCAGTCCAAACTAATGTACAGTGTAATTAATATACAAGAGAGAGAGAGAGAGACAAAGAGACAGAGAGAAAGAGAGAGAAAATAAATAAGATTATTTTCAAATGGGTTATAATATTGGAAGTGATATTGATTTTCATCATGGATGGACAGTGCATTCATTTTGCTTTTAAAGGTGCATGTCTGTCTCCTATTCTATTGTGACATAGCGAAGGGAAGGGGATTGGGGTGTTTAGCACTTCTTATAACAATAGATTGTTTTGATACTTAGATTATCCTGGGGGCATAGTGTGTTGTTGACACATTTCTTATTGAAGTGCAAACTAATTGGAGTAAATTGTTTAAATGATTAAAAACTCTTAATAACAGCACTCTTAAAAATGTTATGAAATTGTGCTGTTATCTTTAGTAATATAAACAATTCAAAAATGAATTTTAAAAAACCTTTTTTAATAAAACATGTACAATTAAAACATTTTTTTCTTAATTAGAATTATTTCTTTCTTCTTTAAAAATAAAGTTAATCGAATTCAATTTCAACTATTCATTTATTCATCACATTTTTTAAAGTGAACATGCATAAATATGCATAGTAATGCAAAGTAATGCCATGTAATGCCAGCATTACACTAGATTTTGGAAAGTAATGCATTGCATTAGAATTACTTGTAATGCTAATTTTGAGGCATTACACATCACTAGCATTACTATGAAAACATGTAATGCATTGCAATGCATTACCATTACATTTAGCATTACCCCAAGTCTGACATATATGATGGTTTTTTTTTAAGTTATTCTAAACGTGAAGTAAATTAACCGAGAACTTGCTGGAATAAAATAAATACTTTTAAATTGAGTCTCGTTTTGGATTTTTTGAACTTATTATTATCATATTGATAATCCGGTCTCATTTAAACCATTTCCCTTCTCCTTACACTCGTCAGGGTCTGATAGACCTGTAACAATAACAGATCAGTTCCACTTGACCTCCACATTTGCATATAATCTAAATATACTTCTAATAACCGAAGATATGCCTTTAATCATTAATGAGTGGCGCAACTTTTCAATACTCAGTCTAAAAGTTACAGAAAAAAAGGCATTATTATAATTAATTTGTTTGTCTCCATTTGAAGAGTTCCATTCACTTTTCTAAAGCTCTAATTGGTTAGAAAAAATGGTCATGTAAAGATGACCTTTTATCAATACAGGGTCTGTCAGGCTCTCACAAGTGTGAGAAGGAGGTGGTTTTAATCAGACTGATGGACAATCCTTTCGCGACAGGAAGTTGCGACGGAAGACCTACTCGTTGCTTTGCAACGAGCTCGGCTCTAGTTGTGTTAATTTTTTTGTGATGTTAGTGGTATGTTTTTTGCCTTTATTTATATTTCAAATCTTTTTCATAATTTTTTTTTTACATAATGAGCAATTTCTTCAGATGCAATAAATGATAAAATTAACGATGATTGTGATGTGGTCACCAATATTAAAATGTAAATTATGATTATTTGAAACGTTTCTGCAAATTTGGTAAATTTTGAAGAATTTTTTTCTTGACCCCCCCCCCCCCCAGCCTCTTTGAAACAGTAATTTATCAAGAGTAATATCTTTAATCAAAAGGTCAATTTTTTAAATTTATTTGGGGTTTTTTCTTCTGGTTTAATGAGTCTATATTTTTTCTCCAATCAAAAAAGGCAAAACAACTGTTAGAGTAGATGAATTGGAAAATGACTGCTCAACAAGCCACCTTTATTAAGGTGGTAAGGGACACCTCCGTATTGTGACATAATTCCAATCAAAATAAACAATAAGTCAAAGCATAATTTTATAAAAGACAATCATTTCCCCAAATAGTTACCTAACAGTGTAAAACAATAGTTTAGAGCGCTAACTACGAATCTGAAAGTCATGAGTTCGAATCCCACTTTTGAAATTTCACCTTTCTAAACATTTTTGAAATGTTGGGTTCAAAAAGCGTAAAATTTTTCAACGGTAGGTGCATTTTGATTATTGAGTACTTTTATATACATTTTTCCCATGTCACCTTCATCAGTGAAATAATTATATCGTGGGATTTATGTGGAAACAAATAAAACAGGGTAATTAATATTGTTAATTGAGTAATTCTAATCAATCTAATGAAATAGTTAGTTTTGAAGAAATCAAAAAGAAATTACTATGAGAGAATTCTTTTCATCCATATTTTCTAAAGATTATAAGTGATTTTGTAGTATACAGGTAATGTTTAGTGAAATTATTGCCATGTACATTACTGTCTCGCTTTAACAGAAATGTTTTTATCAAGAAAGGTAAACAAATAAAGGTCAACAAATAAACCATCATATCTTCGTAAAATTTTGAGATATCATTTGTTTATCTATACACTATTATTTAGTAGAAAAAAATCCATATATATTTTATCTTTTAGATTTGGGTATTTTCTATATTTCTATATAAAGCTCTTCTTATAAAGGAATAAAGGAGATAAATAAAGTCTAAAAATGCCCACGACCATTGAGCCCCCTTAATATTATGCTTTATGTACGAGGTGTACATATACGTACCAGATGCTGACGGCGAGTTCATGTAGTCTCCTGCTACGGTCGCACTAGCTTCAGACCCACCCAAGAGTTCACAGTGATCTTGACCCGATCCATTACCGTCCCCGATGTTCATGAATGTGGCCCCTAAACTAGAACCCAGGAATAACTTGTACCTAAAATAGACAAAGTGGTATCAGACACGATACATTACTATTATTTTATGTCAAATTAGTTTTCCCACTAGATTGCCAAGTAGAGGAACGGAATTCCTCGACCAGCTCTAGACTTAAACACGCAACAGAGTAAATAAAGAGGTTGGTTTGCATCAAATTTATCAATATGCTAGTATCTACCTGTCTGTCTGAATACATGTATGGGGTGAAACATTTTAGACTGGGTTTTTTTCTGTCGAAACAAACATGTTGACACATTAAAACAGCCTTCACCCTTAACCAAACATATCTGAAATTTTAATGATGTTAACTGATTTCATTAATATTCCTAATAGAGTTTGGCGAAGTCATTTGGGATAAATTAAAAAGCAAATTATTGTAGAAGTGGAAATTATTTCTCATCATACACTTAGTGACCTGAAATTGCCGATTGTTTTACTTGAAAACAGTTTACTTCTTAAGAAATTTAATTTGGTTTTAAAATTAAAACTGTTGTAATATTGATCCGGGCTATTTTACTTGCTTGTTTGGTCTTTAAGGAAAAAATACATACTTTGAGTATTATGAGGTGATAATTTGTGTAGGTGCGTGGTTAAATCCAATAAAGCCAGAAGGGCTTAATGATCAATTTGACCTCGCTTCGACAGAAATTATCTCATAATATTCAAAGAATGATTCCTTATTTCTTATTATTATATTCATATACTTTTTTAGCAATTGTACGATTAAATAGCAAAATATCGACACATTTATGTCATTTTCGTTTCTTTTAATTATCAAAAACCCCGCTTGTGTCCAAATGATACGTTTACTTGAATTTATTGCACTATAAATACAAAATCAATTCGTAGTGTTACAACAGACAAAGACACCGAAACATGTAAATATTTACCGAGTCAACGATATATGATATTACATGTAAGCACGGAAGCTCATAACACGATTTGAACTCCGTGAACTCTAGATCATGGTTCTTGTATTTGAGGGGATTTCATCAGGAATAAGGAATCATTCTTTGAGTATCATGAGGAGATAATTTCGGTCGAGGCGTTATCAAATCCAATAAAGTTCTAATGGCTTTATGATAGATTTGACCATGCTCCGACCAAAATTATCACTTTATAATATTCAAAGAATGATTCCTTATTACTTATATTTATATTATTTCCAATTTGTACACTTTAAAACAACATTATTTTAAAACCACTGTTTTTTATGTAGCAAATGCTATGTATTACTACGCGGAGCAGCCAATACCGTTTTTCGGTTATGCTATAAGACACGCCCATTTTGCATCACTCATGTTTTATAAAGTCATTGGGATTTAGGGTTCAAAATTAATTCGTAATGCTAAATTGAAACTGTTGTCTACAGAAAAAGTTGAAAGACAGTGTTAATATTTAGTTATACATGTTCATGTACAATCAAGAATATTTCTTTGTCTTACCAAATAACGGGCATTTAGCAAATCAAGTTTTAAATACATATTATTAATAAAAATCTGTGATTATTTTGATACATGTATTGCGGTCAATTAATACTTTTCAGAAAATATTTGTAACTCCTGCTTATCAAATCATTTTTCTGTAATGACCTTGTACTACTGCACAGCTGCACGGCGAGATAGGGAGCCGATGTGTATTCAGTTCTCTTCACAAGTATCTGCCCACCGGTACATCCATTGAAGCTGTTGTCTACTGACACATTGTAGGCGTACCAACAAGGGGGCGTGGCACTCATACAGGCTGTAAAAAGTAGAAGATATGTTTAAAAGTCGAATCAAATAACTCACATGATCTCTCTCTCTTACTAGATTTAAACACTCTAAGATTATATAATTAGGAACTCTTTAAACGGATATACCGAATAAGAGCTATAATGAAACAAGTTGCAGGAGTCTTGGGGTATTCGTTATATCTGAGTTTTACAAATAATGCAAATAAAATGAAAAAGAGCAATTTATTATTTTTTTAGTTACTAACCTGGTTCATGTGGCCAGGGTATCTTGACCCCACACTCATACCACGGGTTACTGTACCACCCTGAACCTCCTGCAATCGCTTGTATGTTGAATTCCTCGCCCGCATTGTGTCTTGCATACCCTAAAGCAAAAAATCGAAATTCATCTCGGTTATTTCATTTACCATTTTTGGGAGTTGATTTTAATCAACTCTCCTATGCAGTTGCTCTGGCAAATTGAAAGTGAAACAGTGTTTGGACCTAAGCACAAATCATCACCGCTGACAAGACTTAGATCTTGAAAATAATATATAAATTCGGTGTACTGTATGCTGTACCATTGTTTTTCAAGAAAACGTATTTATAAATACCTTGAAAATAGTCAGATTTTATATATTACGAACAATTTATTTATTTGTTTGTAGTCGTATGTATTCCTACGCCAGAGTTCGATATAGTTGCGTTCAACCAGACGCTCGGCTGTATCCGTAAATCTCCGACAAGCAGAGAGTCTCTCTTGGAAGTCGGAGATTAACGGAGATAGCCGAGCGTTTGGTTGAACGAAACTAGAGTTCAATCTTGCTTGGATCCAGACGTTTACAATTTTTAGTTCTAAACATTTAGATTACTAATACACAGTTTGATGGAATTAATTCTATCTTTAAATATTACACAACATGATTAATATGGTTTTTCTCGAAATTCTTGTCGGAAAAGTCCGAGAATTAATATTATAAAAATGAGCGTAATTTAAGTACATGTGCGTAATTCCAATACAGATTAGAAACTACTTGCCATGCAAAATAACATGTCGTTGATTTTAAAATTGATAATAATCGATAAAATCAACTCCCGACAGTACTTCAGTACTTTGATTAGACTTTATTATTTATCTCCCTGAGAAAAAGATATTAAGATATAGGGAAAAATTTTAAGTCCAAGGTTGAAATACATGTATTTGGAATAATCCTTACTAAATAATAGTTTATAACGAAAAATATCATTATAAATTTTTTCAGGAAGATATGATGAATAATTTGTTGATCATTCAGAGTAACTTTAAATGAAAAATCAATGAAAATGAAACCAGCGTATCATTCAGATTCCTAGTAAATCCTCACCAAAATCGCAAGGGAAAAAAACCATTGAGTGTTTGCACTCTTTGATCAATCTATATGCTATTCTTTAGATATTTTTTCTTCTGTTTTATAATTTGTTATTCACATACATACGAAACTATAAATATATAACTAAAAATGAGCTTAAGTACGCTTGTCCTCTATCATTGGTACCATATCTCAGCATAGCTTTTTCGAAGCTTTTCAAAGTGATATCCTGGGTTGTACATTTTTGCTCGATGTATAAATAATATAAACGATAGAAACTTAAAAATAATATACAATCCCAACCCGACAGTTGCAGTCGGGATACTTGTAGGCCTGTTGAAATTGCAAGCCTTTGAAAGACTTTTGATCATATCATACTGTAGATTCTTACTCAGTCGCAAAGAATTGATATCCGCGTAAAATCGCAAGAAGCACATCTCGTGGATTTTAAAATCGCACTTTTTTAAACAGATGTAAACCAAACTGAAACTATGATAAACGTTCTGCGTTCGCAATTTCATTTTCTCGCAATTTGATGCGAAATGGTAAATTCGCAGAATTTCAAAAGTACTCGCTTAAAATAAGAAATTTGCAGTAGTTGCTGAAACTCCATTTAAGTTTTCAATGTAAATCTCCAGGCAAATATTCACAGTACTGCTTTATTATATAGATACAGTTTCATGTTTACATGTAGCATAATGATCATCGGATTCTGACAGTCACCAGTGAAGAATTGTTTTAATATCGTCCTCTCTCCCTCTATTGATTCAAGGTAAAGCATTTACACTTACCTGTTAATGCAGGTGCGCTCATGTATGTCCCAGGGAGAACTGCATTCACCTCCAGCCCCTCAACCAATTCACAGTGGTCAGCCCCCTCGCCCGATCCATCACCAATGTTCAGAAACGTATCTGTTAAATCTGCTCCCAGGAATAGCTGATACCTGTCATGTTTTTTAGGGGGTCATTATGTGATATTTCGATATTTACTTTTAAAAGTTATAAACATTTTTTTTTAAATTGAAAAAAAACATTCTTGTAAAATTTAATTGAAATGAATGGTACAGATTTTTCTCATATTTGACTGGAATATGAGTATTTCTTAATCAGCTTAATTCAATTTGAAAACATGGCTTTAAAGCGGCATTAGAACAAGGCATGAATAACACGGAAAATTATAAATAGTTTTTACCAATATTGGTGCGAACACCAAACTAAGGTTCTAAAGTTTACTGACATTTGTATGAGCACCAAACCGAGCCTCAAACGTACCAAGCCAAAAATGTTTTTGATATTCGTGTAAAGTTAAAATTAAGGTTCTGAAATCTTGACAATATTGGTATGAACACCAAACTATGGCTTGGAGGTTTTTATCGATATTAGTGGGATCATCATTGTCCAAACAAAGGGTTTATAGGAGTTTATCGAGATTGTTATAAGCACCAGGCTCAAGTATAGAAAGTCGAAAGCCAACGATAAAATCAAGCAAATTTAAGGTTAAAGGTTTAAACCATCTTCGAAACTTTTAAGATTTTTTTTCCTTTTGTAGAATACTGATGAATACTGATGAATACCATAATATCTTTTATAATGAGAATAATATTGTGTGCTCTGACAGTGGGTGTACCAAAAGTACCAAAATAAGTCATTAAAGATATACTAGTAACTTATATTTCTGTGAGCACCAAAACTAAGTACATGGGAATGATCTAAACGTGAATACCAAACGAACTGGAGGTTTGAAAGTTTTAACTGATATTGGGTGTAAAATACTAGCTTAAGTTTAGAGCTATTGACAGGTCTTGATATCAGAACCATACGTGTTTCGATTTCAAAGTTGTTTACTTGATTGAATGTAAGTACCAAGCAAATGAAAAAATGAAGGTCTAATATTGTTGCTCAGCACGTTCTATCAATCGTGGATTAATCATCACACAAAGGGTAAAATATCCTTGTACCAATATTAATATAAAACCTAATCTTATGGTTGTTCATAGCTTAAGAAGGCATGTTCACGATTTGAGCTGAAATGTTTCAAATCTAGTTTTTCAGTTGTGTTGTTCACAATGTTTTAAGAAATATCCAATGATCAACCAAAAATATGTGTGTCAGAATTGATTAAACATTAGAAATACCTTAGTTAAGCGTTATAAACATTAAAATGGGGAAAAATAATATGATAATTTATCTCAAATATTGAACATGCCCTTTAAAACAGTCATTAGAAATAGCACAAGACACAATGTTCGTCGCTGTTATTGGTCTATGCCTAAGCTAAGGTTTGAATGAACATATCAAGTGAGGGATTTGAAAGGGGTTTTTTTTCACATCAAAAATAAGTACATGTCACACTAATTTAAGGGTTGTAAAACAACGTAAACAAGCAAAACATAATTAAGGTATTAATATTTGATAGTTCAAAGAAGGGTCCACGCTTTACCTTATTGGACTACAAAGTTCTACTCCGACAATAGGAGCGGAAGTATATTTGGTCTTCATGACGTACTTCCGGCCGCCTGTACATCCGTTCCACGCAGTATCATGAACAAAGCTATACTCATACCAACACGATGTCGGGGTGTTAAAACAGGCTGTTACACAGAAACACAGATTTAATGAAAATTTATCAAAAAAATAATCGTCTTTTTAGTTCTTTGAAATATCACAATAGATGGCATTTGAAATGCATTCAACAATTGTCGATTTTGCTTAATATAAAAGTTAAAATCTCAAGGTAGACTAAAGACTTTTAGGTAAATTGTTGGATCTTTAACCAAATATAGAACAACATGTAACCCCACAAATACAAGGAATAAGAAAGTTCAAATTTGTTCTGATCGTTTCATTGTTTACCTAGATTTTTTTTTTAATTCATCCAGATAGAATTTGACCACTAAGCTTTATTTATTTATTATTTATTTATTTATTTTGAATTCTCTCACTTGGTGGTGGGGGTGTTGGCGGTGTTGGAATAGTCACTCCACACTCGTACCACGAATTATAGTAATAAACAGTATCTGAGTAGCTTATCGTCCCAACAGTGAAAGGATCACCCCAATGAGAACGCCTATAGCCTGAAAGTAAACGATATCTGTGAGCCGGTGCTCAATATAAATACCCCCGCTCTGATGGGAATAAAAAAAATAAGCAAAATCAACAGGAAGTTAATATCACATTTGTTTAAGTAAGGAATACCATCATATGGCGGGCCTAAGCAAAGAAAGTGCTAAAATTTAGATCATCTGCGATGAATAGTTGCTGAGAAATCTTTGATAAAAATGTGTGATATATAGTTGCTGAGAAATCTTTGACGAAAATGTTCTCTTTTTTTAAATTAGGCAAAAATAAACAGTTGTCCTTTAACATAAAGTTGACGTCTGATTGGTACGAAAATGAATCCCACCATATGACATACCTAAACAAAGAGTGTATAATAATTGCAAGCATCTTTGATTAATAGTCGCTGAGAAAAAATGCAGCAGAAATTTGTAACTGACAGACAGCCACACATACACACAAGGGTAAAACAGTACACCCATATACAGTGGAATAAAAATATTCCATTATTATTATTCAATGTATTACTTCTACGCGAACTCCAATAAAATTTGTTTTGGAATTAGAGAGAGAGAGAGAGAGAGAGTATACCCGTAACAGTTGGAGCTGTTTTGTAATCATTTGCCATTATAGCTTCAGTTTGATATCCGTCCACAAGTTCACAGTGATCCGCTCCTGAACCATCACCATCACCAACGCTGAGGAATTTATCTAGGAGAGCGGATCCCAGAACTATTTTGTACCTGAATTTAAAATCGTAATTTAATATAAAGAGGCTGGATGGTCAACAAATTCTCTATCGGATCTACATAAAATTTAGCTTATTTTGGATATTGACTATAATTACAAATGTATGACGAATGTAAAAATCCAAATATTATATAGCTTTAAAATTTTAATATTTTCTTAAGATATGCGTATATCTCAGAACTCCCCATCTCAATATCAATGTAGTATAAAAATGGCCCAAACTATCCAACCATCTTAAGAGTATGTATGTTTTAAAAAAGGTCACACAATGTCAGATGTCTGTTGATGTCTGTAATATCATGCAGTTAAAGGTACATGAAATATCAGATCCCTGTGAAACTTACACATAGTACCTTGTTTCGTTTTGTTGGGTGGTTGTTTTTTTTTGTTGGTTTTTTTTTTGGGGGGGGGGGGGTCTTTTTTGTTTTTTGTTTTATTTACTGAACAATGAATCTTGCCTGAATCATGGTCATTGACCGTTAACTGTGTATAATGTTTAGGGTATATGTAATTGCACATAAAGAAACTTTCGAAAGTTGGAAGAAAATACCGCTTCATATATCTACCCCTACATGAAAGTTGTTTGTTATATGTTTTATTTGTATTATGTCAACATGCTGACATGCGTGTTGATTACCTGGTAGGACTACACAGGACCACGCCCACAAACGGGGCGGAAGGATACTGAGTTCTCCGGAGATAACGGGTTCCCTCGGTACATCCGTCCCAAGTGTTGTCGTAGAAGAAGTCAAATTGGACCCAACAAGACGCAGGTGTGTTGAAACAGTCTGTAAGAAGGGAAAGAAAAGAAAAAAGTTTTCAGTTATTGATATTCACATCAATAATGAAATGTTCCATCATTTTTATTTGTTTTGTACCTTATAAAAGATACAAGTTTTATATAACATGTCATATATACATGTATAATAGATGAATTACATAAATCTTCATTTTTGTATAATGTGAGGTTTACCTGGCAGCGGTTCATAGCAGGATGAGACAGAGGATGTCCAAGTCCCATCACCTCTGCATGTGGAGGTCAAGGTTATTGAAGTATTTGAGTTACACGTGTAATTTAGGACAGTCCCAATCTTAGTGGATGTGACCTTGACCCCAGTAAAATTAATGTCAGGGTGATCAATAGGGCAGTCTAAAAGTAAAATTATTATTTAATGATATTTCCGTAAATATGACCGATATACACCAAAGTCAATTTTTGTTCACTAAACCCGTAAATGATGTATTTAAAGATTTATACAGGACTATTATTTGACCTTATTGCTGACTTACCAACAACTTAAAAAATGTCACTCCATTTACTGACAATCAGATTAAAAGAATTAATATTGTTAAAATACAAAAGATTTTTAACAAATCTATTCGATTTTATACAACACAGAGACATTCTTTTTCTACTTTAAACATAAGCTCTTTGGGTGATTTGAGCCAATGGGGCCAACAATATGTATTATATACATTGTAACAATAGGATGCTATGACATTGACCTTAGAAACTGGAATCAAGGTAACTGGAGATCCTCAACTATTGAGCAATCTAAACTTTGTGGGGAAAAAGACCCAGATGGGACCAAAGGAAAGTTAAGATGCTTTGGATATGAATTTTAAACAAAAAGCTGTAATGACCTTGACCTCTAGTCTAGAAACTAGATTCATCATCCCTTCACCTTAACCCACGAGCACTCTTTTTTCGTGAAGCATGGGCCAGAATGGGTAGGTCGGACTTTAAACAGGAATTTAAACAGAAAACTTCTTGATTGATTATTCATTCAGAAACTTAATTCAAGCTCAATGCACATTGTTTTTACCAAATGCACTTTGTACAGTACAGAACAACTAAAATGAGTATGTCCTTTCCAAAAAAAGATGAAATACACTTCATAAAAATATACAGAGTGTGATTTGTAACAAGTGTTAAATACAAACGCATATCGATTGATGGGGGTGTACAAGCCCCGGGACCATTAACATGTGAAAATCTCCGCAATGGTTGTCCCGGGGCTAGTACTTTATTAATCCCAAAGGCTTGTTGTTGCGTGTTTAAAACAAAATAATCACGCTTGGATTGTGTATAGGAAAGATTTGTATGCTTTGTGTACTTTATTTGACCTAAAATGTTGTAATAAAAGGATGCTTTCCTACTGTGATGAAACGTTGAAAAAAAATCGATGTCACAATCAGTCGTACAAATTATGGGGTTTTTTGTGTGTCCATCGCGTTTCGCACGCCAGCGACATCCTTCGATGCTTGCATTTACAGATCTCAAACAAAGTCCTTGAAACGGTTTCACAGGGAACTGATCGAAAAAGTTGCAATGTAGATTAATTTTAATTTTGCTTACAGTTCTGTGTAGCTCTTTAAGGAGTAGGTTTTCATTAATTTTACTTGTAATTACAACAAAAAAATATAAAGACAAATCAAACTTTTAAAAATCCGGGTTTTTTTAAAACTTGAAAGGGAAATTAAATTTTTACAAGAAATCTTTTAGTCCGAATTCAGTCCTGTGGGACGTATTGCTATCCAAAAGGAAAGAATTATTTCTTTTAGAATGTGTTGATTTGCTAAATATCCTACAGAAAAATAAATATCTCCCTCAAATCATTTATTCTACTTTAAAGGTACATGTAATTGTCTTACCCGTCAGAATGAGACAAAGAACATATCACATTTAATTTAAAATAAACACTCTCTAAGTAACGATTTACCATGTAAGTTTTATGGATTTCAATGAAACTCTCACTTAGACGGGTCTTAGAGTACCAACTTTGCACAGGCATAATTATCAGAGTAATACACGTACCGCAGAAACAAAAAAAAATGATACAGAAAGTTCCTTCATTTAAAAATTTAATTACTAGTAAATATAAATTGAGTTTATCCAATTCCAATTTATTTTTACCAAATAACATATTTTGATCAATTTATTAAAAAAATAATCATGCCTGTAACGTAACCTAATTTCATTTATCATCTTGTAACTAAAAAATTCTCCTTTTACATCAAAAAATTATCTTAAAAAGTATTAAGAAGTAAATTTTTCAATTTAACTGAATATGAATAAGACTAGTCTTACTTGTTTTGATGCATTTTGGTCCAGTTGACGCAGTGACGCAACTCCCTCTAGTTAAGCATGACGCACCACAAGCGTCAAAATAATCCTGAAATATGCAAAATATCGACAACAATAAGTAGATTATCTGAAACCAGTATCTACATTACAATTTTTATCTCGTTTTTATCAGCTGCAGAATAAAGATTTTTTTTTAAAAATTATTTGAATGTTTAAAAAAAATTGATTAAATATATCTCGTATTAAAAAATAAACATAAAAAACTATACTTTTTCAGTGGATAATGGTTAACAAAAAAAAACTTTTTAATTAATGCACTATGCATGTTAAGCAGGTTTTGTTAGTTTTCTTGTTGCCTCATTTCATAGAAGAAATATTAGCTTTATGATTTTTGTATAAACTGTAACAGCACCTGTGGTATTTGGTTCCTTCCAATGTAAATGAACTCAGAATCTGACGTCATGTTGGATGGATTTACTGTGACGTCACTGTAGGACAACTCACACTCTAATCTTCCGCGATGAAAGTTTAGCGAAGCACATGAACGTCTATTCGAACATTCTCTAACACACATGCCCATTCCAATCGGAGAAATTTTTTCTATGACAAATCCAGATAATCGTGACTCTGGCGTAAAGAGGTCGTAAAGTCCAGCCTCAGAACCTTTTATTAACAAGAGAACGGAAATGACTGTAAACATTGAACTCATTTTTGTTATGAGAGTTCCAAACTCATCTCTCAAATAATGAAAACAGTGGCAAATAAAAGAATGGGCGTTATTAAAACCTAGCTGTCACCCAATGGCTGGCTCTAGACGCAAATAAAAAAATGTTCAGGTGTAAAATAATCTAATGATGGCAAAATCGTTTGGAATTTTCAACATTTGAGCGCAAAACAGTGTATTAAATCGTTGATGTACTCAATGTCTTGTTGAAAGAAAAATAAGAGATCGAAGAAGGAAGCACGCCATACTGATATTAACGATCAACATCATATAAAAAAACAACAAAGACAAGAACTTCAATTGAAATTTTAATATGAGTTGATGCACTTTAACCAGAGATGATACAAAAATGAAAGATGATAAAAGATGATAAAAAAGATAGCATAATTGATGTGTAATTTCAAACATGAAATTATCAAATAATTCAAAAACCCCCAAAGGGAGATTATGATATTGACACATATATATCAATCCGTGCATAAACAGACTCCATGTTGACCCTAAATTATTTGTTACAATATGGAGAACATCAAAAGATACGAAATGAGTATGGCATGTACTATTGTCGTTCTGGGTTTTTTTCTTACAGTAGTTCCATCAGATTATAACTGAATTTGCTAATTTTTTCATCTTTTTTTTTAATTTTAATCAATGTCAATATTAAATAAAACTTTTTTCTTTTAAAGGACTATATATGATAAGGGCCTAAAATGGCCCCCTAAAATGAACATCATCAATTTACTATCATTCTTTGTTTTCTTAGTACAGATATGTATGTGATGTGTTTATATAATATTCATTTCGGTTCAAGTGCCCACAATTTAGAAATATGACATTGTAAAGATAACCTTTTCCCGCCATTTTTGCATTTTTATCAAAAAAACAGATTGTTTTCAAGCAGTTTTTCCTTCCAAAAACATAGAGCGCATTCTTGAACAAATAAAATATTTTAATCAGAGATGTATCTAGCCAAGACTAATAAGTGACAAAAAAATTTTCCTTGTTCAAGCATGCGCTCTATATTTCCGATTCGTAAATAGATAAGAAAAATGTCAATTTTTGGCTGAGTTTGATTGAATAAGAGAAATGGCGTCACTTCTGACGTCATATACTGCCAGTGAGTGCAAATAAATCAAATAAATAGATGAAAAATATATTTTATATCAACTCTTCTAAAAAATTAGTTAACATTTTATTGTACCCCAAACACTTAAAAAATGGCGAATTATGGGGGCAAAATTAAACTCTTATCATATATAGTTCTTTGTCGCTATATAGTATCAAAGTTAAAGTTAAAAATAATAACTCATGTGAACAAGTACGGTCCATATACTGTGGTCATAATTGTTGCATGATCCAGTAGAGAAGCAAATGCCTTAAAAGGTCCCCTGGAACTTACACATATACAGCACTGTAGTTAATGGAATTATCAGGGATAACAAAAACTTAAAACAAAAAAATACCATGCCTGGTTTCAGTATTTAAAATTCTTTAATCGATAATTTAGGGGGGGGGTAATAAAATTGACCATGATCATATGTACAATTATGACAAGAATAGTATACTCTATACAATTTCTAAGGAGACTGGATAGTCAACGAAGTCCCCATCAGATATGCCTTATTATTTTAAATGTGTGGGTTTTTTTAACCATAAATAATTATTTAGTGAAGAAACAATCCAAGTATTTTAACATTATTTTTCATTCATATGGAGATGGTGATGGAGAACTTGAAATGATTGCAATTTAACATTCATTTGATACATACGTCGATAAATTCCGTACATTTGCAAATTCCTTGTTTCTCATTTAATCAAGTAACTGTAATCATAAATAATTTATATTCTCTTTTTTACCGATAAATTTATCATTCTTATACTTATACACAGGTACTTAAGACCCTACTAGCTATAATAAACTCTTTTACTAGGAAAAAATAGCTAAACAATTTTTCAATCGATCAGACTTCTTCTGCTTCTCAAATTTCTAGATGTATGGTTCTCAATTCTATGTGTGTGAAAATTGATAATGTTGATAGAAAAAAGTTCCATTGGGGTGGGTTATTGTAATTTTAAAATATATGAATTATCATATACATGTAGTGTACAAAGTACCGTAAGATTACTCATTTCTGATAGGTTATACATATATCTCAGCAATTGCCAAATCACTCATCAATGTAAAAAATGTAAACAACTAGTTGTTACTCTTGATATGCAGATGATATTTTTATTGATTGAGGACGGACATTGTTAACAAAATCAAAAATCTAAAAAAGAAAGTTCACTACTAAATGGCATCTTTAATAAAGCGAGTTAAAATTGAAACACATTGAACTGAATCAAATTCAGTAAACCCAAATTGGTTTTTTCTTCAAAAAGCTTATGTTTTAAATGCAGAGATTAGGCTTTTCATTACAAAAGAATGTTTATAAAAAATGTATCTAATGCGTACATAAAACTATTCTGATACCTGGTACACAAAAAAATATATTCACATTCTATTACAGAAATTAACACTAGCTTTGAAGAACATTATTTATAAACTAAACTCCAAAAGTTTTTATAACTAAACATGCAGCTTATCACATGGTATACCAAAACATAAGCTTGAATTGTAAAAAAAAAAAATAGATTTAATGTAATGTGATAAAAGAGTGGAATCTCAATAGCTTATTCCAAGTTTGGCAGTTCAATCATGCATAAATTACACAATCATAAACTTAAGCCAACAGAAAACAGCACAGTTATGGTTACATGTACTTCAATACATGAGGCAATACATATTCGTGTGTTTGCTTTCCTTAGGTGTGTTCAAGCAAGCCCTCGTTTTTATGTGGGTAGATTCCTATTTTGTGCGAATACTTTATTCTGCAATTCCTGTGTATTGCATCAAATTGCAAGAACATGTGAAATTGCGAATACCAAATTTTTAGTTTCATATAGTTCACAACGGTCAGAAAAATAAATCTGATATGTGTGCTTAATTCTTGCAATTTTATAATAATATTCCTTTGATTTCTTGTATTCAATTAGAACTCAATAGTATCTATATTTATATATGAATAATTATTCTGTATACTTAGTTTTTGATTTAGATTATAGCCAACTTTTTTTACCTGTTCATAGTTTGTTTCAATATTTAAAAAATCTCAATTTCTGAATAATCAGTTATCATTATAACGTATAGAAAACAATTCATTTATCGATAGAAATCTTTGTAAGGTATCGTAATACATCTTCACGTTAGCTAAAATACGAATGACATTATTATAGTTGCACCAGTGGCAATCCACCATCTATCATATATCTACACATAAGGCAATTTGAGAAAATATAACAAGAATGCTATTTATAATCAGAGATTCTATTCTATACATGTACATTGAAGATGTAAAAGCAATTTAATCTACAACTTTTTCTTATTGGCAAGACTGGGAGTATTCTGACTGACCTACTGAGATAGACAATGAATTCTCCCTCAAAACTTTCTTTGTATGAATACGTTAAAAATGAAACACAATGAACAAGAATTTAGTCTATATTATAAACATGAAATGTGCAGAAAATTTTTTAAATAGACAAAACATGCCATTCTTAAAAAAAAAGTACTCAGCACATTATAAATCTCTTTGAAATGTATCATCCAAGACAAAAAAAGAAGAAATTACTAATATAAACATAAACATTATTCTGTGAAAACCTCAAACAAAAATTGCTACAAAGAAACTCTAGAGCTGAAATCATTCACATTAGATCATGTGCTCCCAATCCAAGAAATTTTTGTGAAAAAGTCAATGAATTTCCTACACTCCCACAACCATTCAAAACTTGAGACTCTGTTGAATTTAATCCCCTGTGAGTCTCGATCTGTCTCAATGTGAACCTCTGTGAACAAATTTCTCTAAATGGTGTCCGATTTCTTTTTTTTTTAACTGCAGTTGAAACAAAAAGAGAAGAAGTCTCCACCTGTTATATGTATCACTAGCACTACAATGTCCGCGATAGATGACATCATCGATGGTCAGTTACGACCCTCGCTGGATCCGTGCAGGGCCGTCCCTCACCGTGGATCCATGCTGTACAGAGCCCAGAAGTGGTCAGAATAAATTAGAATGTATTTGTCATTATCTAAGGGGAGGTCACTCTCAGCTGGAGTCGGTCTCCTTTTTGTCCCCACTGTTACTAGCTGAGTTTATAGCACTATCTGTTGTTGTATTGTCTGTTTCTAACTCAAAATTCTGGGGGGAAAAAGAAAACCAAAATTAGTCTGAATCACATCGCAATGTTTGCAATAATATTCTTTATGAAGATCAAGCGCTTTACTGACTTGAATATCTAAAATGTGGTCCTAAATCCAGAAATTTTTTCCCAGAATTCGCAAGCATATTTAAGAAATTTTATTATATTCATTTAATGATAAAAATGGGCAATGCGCAATGTTAAATCAGATGTGCGCAAGCCTGAGATCCAAGAAATCAATTTTAGATGGCATAATAAAAAGTATTTCAATTTTTTCAAGTTTACTTTATTTCTTATGTTTGAATATCAGAACAGAATGATCTTCAAGTTATTACTTACTTCAAGTTCCCTCATGATTTCATCCATGAAGTCTGTAGAATTGTTTTTGTAGGCTACTGCTGCTCGTATGGCATCTTTAAATAACTGGAAAAAAAATTGTTTCTTTTAATTATGAATAAACAATAAACCCTAGCTTTGTTCTAATTTGAAAATATATTCAATATTTTCTAACCCACCCCCCCCCCCCCCAATCCTTCTTACACTATACTATAAATACAAACTGGTTCTTAAGATTCCACATTTACATACCTTGACGACATTAGTTCCATCCGAAGCTGATACAAAGTAAAATGGCATGCCATGTTTCTTTGGGAATGTAAACGCTTTCTTTGTTATTGAATAGTCCACTGGAACAGAAGTAAAATAATAAATAAGAAATTATACACATCGACAGCAACATTTTCTTGCATTATAAGTCAATTAAAGAACACATAAACGTGAGGGAAAGCTGTTACCATCAATCTTATTTCCACAACATAGACAAGGAATCTCGGGACGATATTCTCTCAGCTCCTTTAACCAGTTCGGCAGATTTTTGTAAGTGACTTTTCTAGTTGTGTCGAACACCTGAGGAAATTTTAAAATCGTAGTAATCTTTGTTTACACTAGCAATCAAATTTATAATAAACCTGAAAATAATCAAAGTTTTTGCCTCAAATGTATTAACTTTTACAGTACAATGTCAAAAAATTACCAAGAGTTTACCTTTATAATATGGTATTCAATATAACATCATTGAAATTTTAAACTCTCGCCAAATATTTTCTTCTACTATGTCTCTTTACCACTGTTAGAAAGGGATTTTATGTGATAAAGTGGATGGAGGGATTGGTGGTCTTACCAATATACATGCATGTGCATTGTGGTAGTACGATGGATGCATGTTATTGAAACGTTCCTGGCCCGCTGTATCCCAGAAATCTGTCAACCAATTGGAACATGTAAATCCTGATGTTATAAGCATTGTAATTCTATTTATCTGCCATTTCATTCATATTTCGGAATCAGAGTGAATTGATTCAATTTTGATTTTTGCATATTAAGATGAATGTATGTTAAACTTTTCTTAAACATTAATTCCTATACATTGATAATTTGATACAACTTCCTTTCTTTTTAATAATAGTTTCATTTGAGAGAATAATTATCCACATGATTTTAATATCCCAAATGAAAGAATTATAGCAACATATGAGAATTGGCAAATTGATATATATACCATTGTGTAGATTTCAAAGCATTTCTGCAATTTAAAAACTAATTTTCTTAAACTGTAAAGGGTGCATGTACTTATCCAGTACATTTTATGTCTTGTTTTTTTTTTTTAAATCACATTTTATTAAAACATTATTTCATATATTATAATATTGTATTTGAAATATTTAAGAGCAGTAGTTTGCCTATCCAATATTAAACATACTACAACAGTCACCACTCACCCACTGAAACCTTCTCATCCCCTTGCTCTGTCTGGTAGTTGAATAATGTCAGTGCATATGTTGACAGTTGTTGAGGTTTACTGATATAAAGTCAAGGATTTCTCAATGTGAAATACTTATTTTCATCCCTTTATCATCAAACTGCCTGCTTCGCTGCTAGATGTGAATGCATGCATGGTGATTAGGCAATACTGTAAACCAACTTTTATTCGTGTGAGAAATGTTCATGAGGTTTGCGACGACATCCTCCTCGCCTATATTTTTCACCACGAACCATTCGTTGTCATATGGTTGTTATAACAAGAATGGTCTGGAGAAGGATTGGTCGCGAACATTAGTCGTCGCAAAACAGTTTATCGGAAGTAAATTGTGAAATAAAGTCGTCAAGAATAAAAGTTGCTTTACAGTATCTCACTTGCAAATGCATTTCACATGTATGTACATGGTCAGTAGTAAAATGTATAGGACAATCCACAAATGCACCGCTGCATCAAGGTATTTAATTTTGAGATCTATGGATCCATTATCTACCCGAGTGAACATTTTTTAAATTTAAAAAAAAAAATTTTAATTAATGTGTTGATTTATTCACAATAGGAAAAAGGATACTATCCATCCATCAAAAACCGCTCCACCAATCTGCAAGAAAAACATATATAGTAGAGTTATTAGCACACTTAATCAACTTCACACCATACCAATGAATGCAGCCACAAATAACATAACACTATAGTCTGTCCCAAGATATATATGCAGCACATTTTGATGGTTTTTAATAAAAATACCTGAATGTGAAAAAAGTGCAATTAAAATAAATGAAAGGGAAAATATCCATGATAATTTCATTCACATACTTATTATCATTTTTCACTAAGAATAATTCACAGGAACAAAAACTGATTTCTTACAGATATTATAACGGGGAATATTTACATATTTTTTCTCCATTTGGACATACTTGGAATACCTTGCACAATTTTTTAACGTTATCATCGGGATTTGTTGCAATACAAAACCCCCGTAGACAATACATTTTTAAGCCGTGTATTAAGTGAAACCTGATAAGCTAAAAGGAAGGTTTTAAAAAGAAAATCTTGGAAATTTTTCATACTTTTAATTGAACATTGTTTGAACACTGAGGTATTCACAAATATGGAGTCATTAAGCAAAATGTGAATCAAGGATAATCCGATATCATGGGACAGAGTATATAGGCTAGAGAACCATGCACTTGACATGAACAACATATAAGTGGAATTAAATTAAATTCTATAGTCTGTCCCAAGTTATTGCTTCCATCGCTTTTTGATGATTTTTAATAAAATTACATATACCTGTGAAAGAAATACAGTTGAAATCATTAAAAGGGAATATATCCAAGATATCTTCATTGAACAATTATCCCTTTCCACTCAGAAAAATTCACAGGAACGAAAAATTCCCTACGGAGATTTATAATGGGGAATGTTTACATCTTTTCTCCATTCGGAATACACTCGGAATACATCGCGCAATTTTTTAACGTTATCATCCGGGCTTATTAATGGCTGTTGCAATGCAAATTCTCCGTAGACTTTCAATTTCGGGATGTGTATTGAAACCTGAAGCGGTAGAGGGGGCGTTTCAGAACAGATAATCTGGACATTTTTCATATTAGTGGATGAACGTAGTTTGAGCACAAAGGTAATTACTATTATTTTGAAATATCAAGCAAAAAGTGGTGGAAGCAAAAACTCGGGACAGAGTATAGAGGTGGAATCAAGCACAATGTGATAAATAGGAAAACAAACATAATAAGCATATTATGTTTTGTTTCCAATATAAATTCACACTTGAGTCTGCAGTGCGCACCCCCCCCCCCCCCTTCCCCTTTCCCCAAACAAAGTAACTGCTCATTGTAAGGTTTTACATAACATCACTAGCCTAAACTTTGAAACAATAGAAAACCTCATATTTATCTTTACCCACTCTTAAATATCATCTTGCAGCGTGCTTTTAAACAGTACGTAGAAAATAAAAACAGAGAATAGTGTTGGTGCTCCATCACTTTTTGTGAATGAATGCACAGCCAAGAAAACATTTAATCGACGGTCGTACTTGGATTTTCCCACTGCACTGTCCCCCAAGCAGATAATCTTGACTTTTGTCTCGCCATGCTCCCCCTTTTGCTCGTAGTCAGGTTCAACATTGGCCATGTTGACGTTCGCCGAAAGAATGTCAATTCCGGTGCATTGTGGGATAGATCAATACTTCAGAAAACCAATCTCGTACAAGACAAAATGAGACGAGTTGTTGCATAGGCATTTGTAACACAGGGGGCTCGGTTGTCGGATAGTTGAGTTATTGAGTTATAAGACATAAGACAAAAGACTAACACTGGACTATAGACAAAAGTTATCAGAAATCTTGACAAGAAAAAAAAAGATTAAGTGGGTGCTAAGCCCCTCCCCCGGTTCCAACACCTATGTGTACTTCTGTGTATTGCAATTAAAAAAAATCACTGATCATGAAAAGTGAAAAACAAAACCCGTTTCAATCACGTACGTTAAAAAAGTGTATTCATTCAATGTACATTTTTTTTAAAGTCCTTGTTTAATGTACATTGCATACACTTTTTAAATTGACAAGAAATGGATGTATTATAATTTTATGAAAATAATTAAAACTCATTATTTTAACAATAAAAAAATGCTGGAGAGAGAGAGAGAGAGAGAGAGAGAGAGAGAGAGAGAGAGAGAGAGAGAGAGAGAGAGAGAGAGAGAGAGAGAGATGATGATGTTCCACACTGCAAAGAATGAGGAAGATTACTTCTTTTTTTTACATGCAAAAAAAAAATTCAAACTTGGACAATTAATTATAACTGAAATAGACCTTTCCAATGGCTCGTGAAAATCCAGAGGGATCGGGGTCAAGAATTCAAGAATCCCCTTCCACGGAGCCATCCTAATAAATATGCATTCTGAACTTTATAGATATATCGTCCAAAACTGTGTATACATATATATAATAACTGCATGGGGAGGGGGGATGTGCAGACCAAGAAAAATTTCGGGGGGGGGGGGGGGGGGGTGACTCCGATCCTCCGAGAAATAATATCGTTTGCCGGGGGTGGGGGGGGGGGGTAAATTAACAGTAAATTTTAATACTGTGTAAATTTGAAATTGAATTTTCCAGGCCCCGAGGTTATAAAACTTTTTCCATACTCAAACTTCAACTCGTACTCCGTACTACGAGTATGTGCTCCTCTGAGTACGACCCTAAAAACCGAGGTTATAAAAGTTTTGGAGTACGTTTTGCGCTGAGTACTATTTGGAGTATGCTCTAAAAGCCGATCGATGAAATTTTACGTCTCTGGAGAAAGACAGAGAACGGTAATTCATGTAAATAGTCCTGGCATTTAGGCAAACTGTACATGCATTCAGATTAATTATTTATCAACAAAATGTAACACATTATTTACATGTACATATTACCATCTTCATCTGCAAGCATGGAGATGTGTCTGCATCTATAACGGGCGCCTGTAAAGTGCGAAACGAAATCGAAACGAAACAAAACCAATTGAAACGAAACGAAACCAAACCAAACCAAACCAAAAATCGAAACGAAACGAAACGGAACTTAAACAAAATTAATATCAATTTTGACTACATAAAAGTGAAAATAAATTCATTGAAATAAATTTTGAACCATAAAATATAATATATTGTATGTTTCAGATTGCTGCTGTAAATTTTTAAGAGAGAGAGAGAGAGAGAGAGAGAGAGAGAGAGAGAGAGAGAGAGAGAGAGAGAGAGAGAGAGAGAGAGAGAGAGAGAGAGAGAGAGAGAGAGAGATGCCTTAAAACTTATCAGCGACATCACATAGCAAAATATATACGTAAGTTTGATAGAGAGAGAGAAAGAAAGAGAGAGAGAGAGAGATAGAGATATGATGATGATGATGATGATGATACTGAAGGGGACATTCTAACAACAATTTTCTTTCTATCGATTTGTTATTGTAAAAATGAAACGATCGAATACAAGGTGATTTAGACCATACTGGTTGGTTACCAGTTTCTAACATATAGGCCTCTCTCCCTCTCTCTATCTCTCTCCCTCCCTCTAAACGTCTAAAAATCATTTAATGAAACAAATTAGAAACATTAAAAGGTATAGAAATGTACATCAGTTATTTACATAATTATATAAATTTTGCAAATTTCGGATGATCGGCTTAAAAATTTACAGCGGCAATCTGAAACAAACAGGTAGTTATATTTTATGGTTCAAAAATTTATTTCAATGAATTTATTTTCACTTTTATGTAGTCAAAGTTGATATTAGTTTTGTTTAAAATCCGTTTCGTTTCGTTTCGATTTTTGGTTTCGTTTCGATTTCTGGTTTCGTTTCGTCTGGTTTCGTTTCGTTTCGTTCGATTTCGTTTCGTTTCGATTTCGTTTCGCACTTTACAGGCGCTCATCCATAACTTATGAATTTTTGAGCAACAAAGACCATAAATCCAGTGTAATTGGTAAAATTATCAACAAATTGTGTTTATTTCAAATCTCTCTCTCTCTCTCTCTCTCTCTCTCTCTCTCTCTCTCTCTCTCTCTCTCTCTCTCTCTCATGAGACTCAGATAGTGATTCATGCATGTGATGATTAAGTATAAAGATATTTAGTGAGCAGTTTCTGTATTAGGAAAAACAGGGAAGATTTTAATTAAAAAATAGAAACATATACTTGGGAAAATCACAAAAATATCCGTTTATTTTCACACTCAGAAAGTATAAACTAAGGAAATTATATGGGTATTCCACTTTAATTGCAACATACTATATTTGCCTTAATTCTTCTGAGAAAAAACATCTAATATCTTGAAGGGGTGGGATGGGGGTTGGGGTTGGAATTGCATCAATGAACATATGCCAAAAGCCAAGGACACACGTAAAGTTTCTCATTTCAATATTTTCGGGAATGTGCACGAGTTTAAGAAAATTCACTAATTGAAATATTTTTGAAATTTCCAATATGTTAAACCGAAACAACGTGTTCAAGGAAACTGTGTACTAAAGTTGCTGTAACCCTTTTTGTGGGGTTAAATTGATGGTTCAAGTTTTTTTTTCTCACTTAGTCAAGGCTTGAAAATGTGTGTTTAGAATTTATACATACTGTACCGTGTCATTTTAAATCTTAAGTAGCGTCATTTGATATTTTTTAGCAAGCCTTTTCCTATTCATCTTTAAAATTCGAAATACATGTGTTAATTTTGATGCATTTTACATAAATATTTGGTTATTTTATCTAAATAGTTACTTGCTAATGAAATAAAACAATTTAAGAGATGAATATTCCCACAGCTAAGCTATATAGAGAAAAAAATCTCACATGAAAATGCGAAGAAGCTATTTTATCACAAATAGTACATGTATTTTCAATCGATTGCATAGAATAACAATAATCCCCTTCCTCTCTCTTTCTCTCTCTCTCTATCTCTCTCTCTCTCTCTTATAAATTCTAGCTTCTATCATGCGGGTTATGATTAATTAATTCGATCATGGTTAAAACACGACCAATCGATAGAGGCATGATAATATGTTTACACGTGTTGTTTGTCTTTAACTTCATTTTGAGAGAACATATCAAAACAAAATATATGAAAATGCAGTTTAATACATTTTTACCTTTTGTTTATCTTTACTTTCACTTAATTAAAACTCTTACTTAAAATTATTCTTATAAATAAAATGGATAAATTAATTGCAAACGACGCAAAAGACACAATTTGCATGAAAATGTATAATGTATCATTCTACCACGAGCGTTATTATACAAAGTTTAGACAAATCTTTGGATATTCTCAAGTTCCTCTAAAAAACCAGCGTCAAGAATCAAACGTTCACTTTTTTGTGAGCAAGCGAAGATGTCGTCTGCTGATGACGAGTTGTTTGTATCCAGATGGCGCTGTGCGTAGGAGCGAGCTTTGTCTAGAGATGACTTCACCAGCACGGCGGCCACAAGATGTACTGCTGTATTCTGTAAGACCAAAATCAATAAAATTCAGTTTAAAATTGAGGTGTTTGGTCCTACGTTACCGTTTTCAACTGTGAAATCATAGTTCTAAACAAACTGAATAAATTTGGATCAACAGTAAACCTTATTAATTTTGACATACCATTTCATCTCCGTAACAGGCGAATTCCCGCATGTAATCATGCACAGACCAGTCCAGATTTTCTCGAGCAATAGCACAGAGCAGAGACTTCTCGGCAGAACAGATTTTTCTCACCACGCACCTGCGTCCACTGCGGGCACACTCGATGACGTAATGAACGCCGTCTGCCGTCTTGGCAAAAACAATGCGTGTTCCATTTCCGGTCGTCTGACGCAGACGAACAGCTCCTTCCGCGGTCTTTCGGCCCACATATCTTGCCCCGCGGCCAGTTTGCACAGCTAGATGTTGCGCGCTGCTAGTTGTCCGCTCGAGGACGCTTCGTATGCTCAAACTGGAACTATTTGCAAAATTCTGGAAGGAATTGAGAAAACTAAGACCTGAGTTTGTGGAATCCAGGGAAGATTCGAGATTTGACGAGTCGTCTGACAAGAAAGAATTGGTCGTCAGACTTTGATCCAAAGAAGTATTCATTGAAGCACTACGTTCATCCGCACTAGTAGGACGAAACTCCTGCAGTTGCCCGGATCCTTCAGGAGTCTCATTGCAATGCTTTTCAGAATCTATAGATATTGGTTCTGCTATTAATGGCGGACTCAATGTAGAATTATAGTAAGTAAATTTGTAGGAAGGAATTCGAGGTTCGTCTGTCGAGCCAACATTATCACAAGACGACCTGTCTGCGAAAGGGTCCACGGAGGATCCGTTCTGATTACATCGTATAAACGACTGCGAGTCAGACTGAACAAAGGTGGAAGAATGCTGAGGAGTTCCAAGGTCAAACACCCAATCACTTTCGTCCTCTCGAACACTCGTGTCATCGCTGTGTTTTGAGATCACGTGAGTTGTGTTGTGATTTTGACCTGAGACACCGGTCTTCCTCGTTTTCGTGACGACGGTCTTCTTTCTATGGTTATGCTCCTGGCAGTTTGGTTTTACGCACAGGAGAGCATCAATCTGTTCAGATATATCTTCTGAAGAAGGTTCGTCCTCCAGCGCCTTTTTGCTTCGTTTTTCTTTTCGTTCTTCGAGACACTGAATTTTGTTCGTGTCTCCAAAATTGTCCACACATACGCCCAAAGTCTGCACGGTACCATTTCGCTTCTTCCTGACCATCAGGCGAATACGCTTCATCTTTGGACTGTAGCTCAGACGATGGTGCCGTTTAGATTTTGGTGTACCCTCCGTAGACGGCTCTTTGGATGAGAACAAGCCTGGCTTGTGTGGTATTTTCCGTTTTGCTGAAATGCCTATGTTCTTCACTGTAACTTTATCTGTGAAATGCATGATGAAAATAATTCGCTTACGGATAATAAAAAAAAGGTGACATAGTAAATTTTGATTTAAAAAGGGCTGACGTTTTATAAAATAAGTTTCAAGATGTTTTACTTTTTTTGCAAGTGATTTTTGTCACATTGTAATTTTTTAAACAAAATTATAAGAAAATAGACAGTTTAATCGCTTGAATTAACATTTAATTAATTTTTATCATATATATGCACTTAAACCGGTATGTTGAATGATAATATTTTACCAATACCTTTAGAGGCCTTTTGACGGCAGACGAAGATGATCAGCAGAGCGGAGCAAAGCAGCAACATCACAAAGCAACAGAGAGCAACAGATAGTGTGAAGTACAGGTCTGAATCTGGAAAGAGATATAGCAACAGAAATATATCTAACCCAAAGAAAATATTCACGTCATTCAGAAGCAAAGAAACCATTGTCGGTTTTATGTAATGGTATTAAGCAAGAGAAATTACTTGAATTTTTTCTTGAACAAATATACTTGCATAATGATTATAAAGTCTGTCCCGAGTTTTTGCTTCCACCACTTTTTGCTTGATATTTCGATAATCATAAATATCTTTGTGCTCAAACTATGTTCATCCACTAATATGAAAAATGTTCAGATTATCTGTTTTGAAACGCCCCCTCTACCGCTTCAGGTTTCAATACACATTCAAAAATAGAAAGTCTACGGGGATTTTACATTGCATCAGCCATTAATAAGCCCGGGTGATAACGTTCAAAAGTTGCGCGAGGTATCCCGAGTACTTCCGAATGGAGAAAAGATGTTAACATTTCCCATTATAAATCTCCGTAAGAAATTTGATGTGAAATTTGATGAGTGAAAAATGATAATTGTTTAATGAAGTTATCTTGGACATATTCCCTTTTATTGATTTCAACTGTATTTATTTCACAGGTATGTGTATTTTTATTAAAAATCATCAAAAAGTGATGGAAGCAATAACTTAGGACAAACTATAAGATATGATCAAGTGTAAGTTTCTGGCAGACTAAGGCAAAGAGGAATGGACGGAGAAAAAGCAATACATACTCTCTCTCTCTCTCTCTCATTCTCTCTCTCTCTCTCTCTCTATTATTGGTTGCGATGTGTAATATACCTAGTAATGACTGATTTATTTGTTGGGAGTGTTGGTCCTCTTCATCACAAAAAACACACACCGGAAGTTTCTCCACCCCAAACAGCGCGTAGAACAGCTGCTCCCCAAAATGCTGGGTACGAGTTCCTTCCTCTGACTGTCGGTTATCATAACCAAATCTAGTGCATGCAGAAGAGTTAATCAAAAATTGCCATTTTATGTAATGTAATCGTTTGTTTATTTCAAGTGGGTTTTTTTTCTTAAATTAGCTATGTTACACCTAAAGCAAGAAAAAAATACTTGACATAATAATTTGCTATGCACGCGGAAATTAGAATAATTATGGTCGTAAAAACGTTAACAGTTATGTCTTATATTATAAATATGAAATTTCAAAAATGTCCTTGAACCTGTAATGTTATAAAATCCATTACTTACCCAATCATCATTTCCGTGGAGAGTGCGCATATTATTAGTAACAAAATACCAGGTTTTGCCATTGAATCTTTTGAACGTGTGCAACATGAAACTTCCGAGACACCATCTTGTTATTGCAATTGTTCCAAGGGAATCGTGACGTCAAATTCAGGAAAATGTTGTAACGTCATTAGCGCATTAACGAGATAGCGTCACAAAGTAGATTACGTGTGGAGATCGATCTCTCTCTCTCTCTCTCTCTCTCTCTCTCCTCTCTCTCTCTCTCTCTCTCTCTCTCTCTCTCTCTCTCTCTCTCTCTCATTACTAGAGTAAAATTCAAAAATGAAGCACATAGAGATATGCATGCACAACACAAGGAGAGGCAAGTGAAAAGACTGGAATACATGATAGAATATATAGCTCTATAATTTAACTTCTTCCTTTTTTTGTGTAGAAAAATGCTCACTTTCTCATGTATACATATCTATAATTAGCTGTCCATCGCGGTAAATAAATTCAAGGGGCTTGACTTAAGTGATTTCTGTGTGTAAAAAAAAATCGAGGAAGTAGTCATACTTATAAGCATTGAAGTTTACTGTTTGTATTATATTATTCACTAGGAAGTTACTAACAGGTCTAGAGTAAGTGTATCAAAAAGACAAAGAAGATTCTCAGAGGGGACTCATTAAATTTGCTTGGTAAGTCTGTTTTCCAGTTTCTCACTCCCCCAAACACACACAATGTTGATTTTGAAGAACACATGATTTTGTATTGCGTCTTGCATTTTTTAAAAGAGTGTTCGTTTTGATTTATTGGGGGGTACCTTGTTCAAATGGGATTTTTTAAAACTTAAGCTTTTTTAAGCCCATAAAATTTTATGGTACATGTATTTGTTTGGAAAGATCGTGGGCGTGAATTGTATGACGATGTCCAATCCTCAAAACCGCATTCTGATGAATTAACCTTTTTCCGTCTTCTTTTTTAAATTCTTGAATTTGAAATATTTTTGTCAGTACATTAGTCCTATTCAGAAGAGAAACGATGAATGATATTTTTAAATTGTGCATGCCATTTTAAATACACATGTGGGATTGAAATGGACAGAATATTTTCACAGCTCGAACGTGTGTATTACACATTATAATTGATTAATCAATTAATTAACTATATATTGATCTTTTTTTCCCATCTCTTGATTCTGATTTTTAAATCATGCATGTATTTCTATCTGATAATCATGACGTCGGTGAAATCTAAATGGTTTTTTTAAACACCTGTTATCCTAAATTATTATTTCTTTCCGCAATGAAAAATATAACTAGTGAAACGCGCTATTCAAGAATATTCCTAAACCTGAAAACCTGTATGTAACGGAATGTAAAGATATTGTAGCTGGACGATTTTTTTAATTGATTGGCATATTATCTCTGTCCTTGGATGTTCTACGGTGCACCTGGCAAAATATGATATTCGGACTAACAGTTATTAATGAGCAAGTTATTAATTGACACTTGCCTACAACCTCGTAAAACACATAATTATATTAGCAATGTGTTCAATCTCGTTTATACACGATTAATCTTATATTCTTAGTCTCCATATATATACCTAAACGTTTTACTGTAAACCGCTGAAAACATTTGATGTTGAATAGACAAAATGGACATTTGTGAATTTTTCTACATTTGTTTAGAAAGGGATTTATTTGTGTACTTTGAGTAGACTGAAGACTCATGGGTGATTCCTCGGACGACTCTGAGGGGTATGAGCGCCCAGTGCCTTGTTGTAAGTGTGACAAGCAGGTGGAGTTTGTGTGTGAGGCCTGTCAGAGAAGTCTGTGTAAATCGTGTGTAGGGGAACACGTTGCGGACCGGAAGAGTGGCAGCCATGACGTCAAATACCATCACAGCTTCCGGGAAAAAGACAAAAAGGTGTTTGCTAGGGGGTATAGGGATCAGAAGTCAATTTTTAGTAACTTTGATTTAATATGTAAATTTTATTAGTCTAAACTCTGTGGGCCCTGATCCCCATGCAGCTTCACAAGATCTGTTTAATTTGCAACTTTATCGATCTGTGATACATGTATATCCATACTCGCAGATGTAAACGGGATATGTAAATGTCCGGGTTTATCATGATTTATTTTCATACACAAATAAAAATTATTTTTTTTTTAGCTTTTATTAAGGTACATGTAGTATTTTGTCCTATTAAGAGAGATACCTTTTACAGGCCTAGGGAAAATTTTAATTTTAGTATTTTAATTATCTGAACCTGAAAAATGTCTTAGAGCCTTTATTTAATTCACGTGAAATATTGGTGTCCGGGTTTATCATGATTTATTTTCATACACAAATAAAAAATAAAAGTTTTTTGGGGTTTTTTTAGGTTTTTTTTTTTGTTTTTTTTTTTTTGTTTTTGTTTTTGTTTTTTTTTTTTTTTAGCTTTTATTAAAATACATGTAGTATTTTGTCCTATTAAGAGAGATCTCTTACAGACCTAGGGAAAATTTTAATTTTAGTATTTTAATTATCTGTACCTGAAAAATGTCTTCGTGCATTTATTTAATTCACGTGAAATATTGGTAATCTTTTTTTTAGATTTGCTGAACAAAAGCAAAAACTTTATGCATGAGGGTTGGATAAATATATTCTATATGGATATGAAGTATTCAAGTAGATGGTGATCTATGTATAAAAATGAATGTCTTTCTTTTTTATCACTACTAAACTCAGAAAGCTAAAAATCATCCCGTACCTGTGGCAAAGTGTGTTATTGATGGATGGAAAATGAGTGGAAAAACCAGCATGATTAAGGCGTACATCGACGGCGCTTGTCCTGACTTTAAAACTATCCACCCCACTACTCACGAGGTCCATTCTGTGAGAGTCTCACATCAAGGCCGAGAACTCTGTATCCAGATGTATGACCTTCCAACTTCCGAATGGTATGACGATCTGAGGAAGCTGATATTGCGGGAGACCTACGATGTTTTCATTCTCTGTATTCCGATTGATTTCGTAAACTTGGAAAACGAATCAAAATTCGTAAGTTGAAATATCCGGAGGCGTGTTTAACTAGAGCGAGTGCTCGCGAGCGCGCTCGCCAAAATTCCCAATACTAGTACCCCCAACACTGTTGAAATTGCCTCTGATGTCACTTATAAAGGAGGTAAATGGGACACGAAGTAGATACTAGTAGTCCACCTAGAAATATTAACAGTTAGGTTGTGATCATTCTGTAATTCATGAGTTTGAGTTTAGCCAAGGGTTTAATTTTTTACAATCTTTTATGTATTTTTGGGGATTTCTTTTTAAATTTAGAACCAATTTGATAGTGGAAGCATAAATGAATTTTAATTCTTTTTAAAACAATGGTTTTTTATTCTTCATTCGGATTTAACATCTTAAAGTGTTTCCTACTACCTTATAAAACTAGATTTCGATTTCCTTTCGCTATATTTGTGGCTCGCAAAAATGTCAATTATAACAAGTATTTTAAAAAAGCAATTTTACCGAGGAAAATTTCATCTCGTCTGGTATAAAAAATTTAATTCAAATTTATTCTGACAGAGGCTCTGTTGTTACTTTCATTGCAGTTTCTTAAAGAGTTACATTCCAGTATTCCAGAACTTCCGCCCATAATTGTGATCGCCACGAAAATAGATCTGCGCGAAACCGGCGACGAGGGTAAACGAAGGCAGCTTTTGACATCGGAAGAAATACGTCACTTCGCGAAAACGATAAATGCTGTCAACTATTTCGAATGTTCTGCAGTAAAAAATGTAAGCATCAGATACATCAATATATCATTTTAAATTCGTTTTGAGCTCAAAATTTTAATTTTTTTCATTATTAGTGAAGAGAATGTTTACTGTGCAATTCCCATGCTTGAATGACGAGGATTTTAAATGTCATATAGACCATGCAGTAACGAGCGAGTTACAAAGTAATGAATTCTTTGTTTTGTCAACAAAACTTGAGCATGTTCACATGGGTGTTAGATTGGTAAAAATTCCATTCAGATTTTTTTTTCTTTTTTTTTTAGATTTGGAGGGTTTTTTTTATTTTTATATTTTTTGCTTTGGTTTTTTGTTGTTGTTAATTTTTTTTAATTTTGGAGTTTGTTTGTTTCTGGGTTTTTTTTTCAGTTTGTTTCTATTTTTTTTTGGGGGGGGGGGGGGGGTCAAAGAGTTTTTTACGAACACAATAAAACAATTGATCGTGTTTACCACCTGTCGTTTTGTGGAAGATGTGTTGTGAATTTCTTTACATAATTAGGTAACAAAATAAAAAAACATAACTTGCACTTTGTTTACAATACTAAGATAAGAACTATGATCTCTGAATCTTGCTTGTAATTCGATTCCCAACACTCAAGTTATAATATTAAACTGTTCTCGGTTTAGAATTGAAAACATGATAAAATCTTAAAATTGTAATAAAATCAAGTCGTGTCTATGTCTCTTTAATTCATTTGGGGTTTTTTTCATCTGACTATTAAAGGTAGACCTACTCCACAATATAAAAATGAAATATTTTTTTGAAATTATTATATATATTAATTACAGGAAACATTCGCAGAAATTCTGCAAGAGATCGCAACAATATTTTTCACACCAGCAAGGAGCATAAAACGAAAGGACAGACGACACACTAAACAGTGTTTTCAAATGTAGGGGAGAGAGAGAGAGAGAGAGAGAGAGAGAGAGAGAGAGAGAGAGAGAGAGAGAGAGAGAGAGAGAGAGAGAGAGAGAGGCGGAAATCATAAGTTTGATTGTTTGGTTTGTCTATTAGCTGTACTAAGTGTCAACTTCCGGTGTTTACTGCCAGGGCAAAGTTTGCAATTTTTATTACTTAGTAACATTAACTCTCTCTTTTAAGACACCACATAATTGCAATGCTTTTGCTGATTAGTAAAAACTCATAAAGAACAAGTTCATGTCATAGAATCGATATAAATTATCATGTAAAAGTTGACGAAATCCACTTTCATCGAATATGTCGAACAGCCGTTGATCATGATGAAGAGGTTTGTTTGTGATGTAAAGTCATGTGATACTCTTATTTGAATGAGGACACTGAAAATCGGGGAATTGCCATCTCGATGTTTATTCGGCATCCGCAAGATGACTGCTCAACATCGTACACAGTACACTGTACTTTTTGTACTGATCTGTTTGGGGACCGTCACAGTGTACTCATTGGGGGCCCTTGCAGATGGAATATCTGAAGTGCACGTTTATATGCAGAAAAACGTGCAGTGTGCATCGGACGGGCTCTTACAATTTAAGCTCCTGAAACATGTTGGGTTCAATACACATTTGTCTGATGATCCAGAGGTCTGCATGAATGTGGTATGTGATAAAACTATATTCAACATTTTAAGATAAAATGATTTTTTTTTTACTGAAAAGATGAATCAAAAGCTTTATTTTCTATGATTTGATATCTATTTGGTTATCTTCATGTTGCAGTAGTTATTACAAGTTAAACATTTATATTATGGTATTTTGGGGCTAATAATAAAATGTATGTACTGAACTTTGAACAAACCTTTTGTATTTAATTTTAAACGTTTAAAAATATCTAAAGTAATCAGTCCATAGATTATCTTTGTCAGTTGTCATTCAGGTGATTCAATCTGATAAAAGCAAATTCTCTTCTGCACCACATGGTGTACTATGTTTGAATATGATCTCCTGTAATTTTTGCCACACCCTAAAATTGATATTTCCTTCTGTAGAAATCATAAGATTTAATTAGACGACAATCTCTCTCTCTCTCTCTCTCTCTCCCTCTCTCTCTCTCTCTCTCTCTCTCTCTCTCTCTCTCTCTCTCTCTCTCTCTCTCTCTCTCTCTCTCTCTCTCTCTCTCTCTCTCTCTCTCATTGCTATTTACTAATAGAATACACCTTCATAGACCCAGCTCATCACAAGTAAAGGCTACCCATGTGAAGAACACAGCGTCATAACTCAAGATGGCTATATACTAGGGGTACAGAGAATTCCTCGCGGAAGAAACAAGCACCCCCCTGTGACTGACCGACCAGTAGTGTTCCTCCAACATGGTCTCTTGGCCTCGGCAACAAACTGGGTCACTAATTTAGCCAATGAGAGCTTTGGTAAGAAAGATAAAGGTAGAATTTCATAAATATGAGATGGGAAATTATTTTTTCAAATAGTATGTAGATTCATTTAATATGTATTTGCCTTGCACTTAAGTCATGACAATTGAGATTTATTTTAGTGGAGGGACATAAATTATTTCAGTAATGTGCAAATCATCTGGTCAATTATTGACCTTTGATCGTAAATTTTGTACATGCAGGCTTTATACATTGTACTTATGAAATATATAGGGAAGTAAAAAGAGAGAAGGTTGAATGTTAGTACTTGCATAAATTACAGTTTATTACACTGACACACAATACCTTTATACAAAAATTTTACATAATCTGATAATATTAGATGCAAAAATGTCCTTATGTTAAAAAAAATCATTTTGATTGTATGAGCTAACAGTGCCGGGGTATATCATAAACATGAAATGAACTGATGAAGTTGATGATATTGTTACATACATGCATTATGTACATGGTGTACATCAGCCAACCAAAAACAACTGTTCCTCCCTACTAATCTCATAAGTCAAGTTCATTTCAAGCCAGTAACCTGATCAAACTACATGCATGTTGTATACAGTTGAACTTCCTTATGCAGCTGTTTTTATTTACATGTTTTAATGGAATAATTGCTCTAGGGCTCAAAATTCAAGAGTTTTAGTTAAAGTTTAATCACTCATTTGTCAAGGAAATTGTTAAGAATGTGAATGACTTTAGATGTTAATTGGTAAGAGTGTTGTTAGAATGAGTGTGCAGTTGTTTTTTGCTTTCTTTAATAGGAGGAGGAAATGATTTCTCCATATGTATGTGTAAATGTAGTTGAATGCATAGTCATAAAGGAAGCTCAATATTCAAATTTTTTTTTTCATTTTTGGGACAAAACGTATATACGATTATTTTAAAACATGTAATCAAATCTTTGATTTGAAGAATTTTTTATTTAAATTGGGAGAGAGGGAGCAGGCCTGGCTGTGCCCCAAGAAACTTAGAAGAGCTTTTTCACTATTATTATCGTGAAACTAACTTTAAAAAGAGAATGCATATACCATAGATACACAATGAAAGACATGTTTTATGAACTCATTAACTCTGCAAACATCTCTACATGCATTATATAACAGCCCATCTTCGCTAGTCAAGGGTTTACACCCTTTGTAGAGCAGAGTGGCTTAGTAGCGAAGATATTAACAGCCATAGATTAAAACACATTCTTTACCTCGTAAAAAAATTAATATTACAATATTATACTTTTATACAACTTAATGCTCTGTTGGCAGGGTTTGTGCTAGCTGATGCAGGCTTTGATGTCTGGCTGGGGAATTCCCGAGGGAACACGTACTCCACTAATCATGTCAAGCTTTCGCCTAAAGAAGATGCATTCTGGGCGTGGAGGTACACAGACAAGTGGTGCTATCATCTATGATTTACTTTTTTAACATAAAGTATCCATTAGAAAATTATAAACTTGTTCGAATATATATATACTGTTACATGTAGCAGTATGCATTGATATGACGTGCTATATTGACTGGAATATTTATACATGTATTAAAGACATGGTGAAAAAAAAAAATAAACTATAAGCAGTTCCTTATGACATATTCAGGAATTTATATATAATTTATGATGAATAATACACTTTATTTTATTTAACCTACTGGTAGTAAGAATAAACATTTCTGGTGATAATCGTTTTTATGAAGAAAAAAATGTTTTTCAGCTGGGATGAAATGGCTAAATATGATATTCCTGCTGTCATTGAGTACATATTGAAAAAGACAGGAAAACAACAGCTCTACTTCATTGGACATTCTCAGGGAACGCTCCAAGCATTCGCTGCATTCTCGCAAAATGCGACTCTTGCCAAAAAGGTTTGTATCTTCTATAGCTGATGTAATATCTTCCATTTTGGTGAATGTTGCTTTGTTTTTACTGTGTAATATTTGGTATGGTGTTGTATTTATAGGTTAAGCAGTTCTATGCAATGGGGCCTGTAGCCACTATAGCTCACATTGAGAGCCCCATCAAATACATGTCAATATTTACTGACGAGGTAAGAAACAACGTATATCTGGATGATTGTGCATTTTTTCTTTAAAAGATTTAATTTTGTCTTCCTTCTCAACTTGATAACAAATAAGGGATGTATTTGTACGATTTATGTAGCAATACATTGCATGTTCTGTAGTGTGTTTTGGTAAAAGATTTAGATTAAATTTTCTCCAGTTTATATGTCACAATTATTTCCAAGAAAAAAAAATATAAATTTCTTTTTTTTACATAATCTTTTCCCATTTTTGGCAAATTCATGTTGTGTGCTTTGCTGATATGATTCCATTCACAAAAATTTCTTAAGATTTCATTTTTTTCAGTTATTGTTTGGGTTGCTCGGTCGCAAAGATTTCCTGCCCAATGATTGGATCTTTAAGGTGCTGGGAAGCACCCTCTGTAAAGAGAAGATCACAAGTATTATATGTATGAATGTCATCTTCCTGTTGGCTGGCTATGACACCAGCAACCTCAATGTGGTATGGAATTTTTACTTTGTTCATTGTAATTCAAATTTACATTTGTTTTCATTTTCTTGTTCCTGAACAAGATCGAGAGGAAAACCAGTTCTTACTTTCATTTTCCTAATCTTTGTTTGGGGAAGGGGGGGGGGGGGGGTGGAAGGGATGAAATAAAATTTAAAGCTGCTTGGTCCGATTTTATATCAAATTTTATGCACGCTTTTAAACGATGGCTATGCTTAGTATATGTATAACAATAGACATTGCAGTAGTTTTACCCGTCAATTATGCCAAATTTCAATGAAGAAGAATACGTACAAAATTTGCTAACAAAACAAACGAGATTAAAAGGTACCGCGTTATTTCGCCACTATTAAATTTCACCCCTGACGACGAGACGGGTTATGTTGTATTACGACTTTGACATCGCTTTAAATAAAGGTCGAAATGATCAGACAAATTACAAATAAACATGTGTACGTTTTGTTCGCTAATATTTTCAAAGTCTGCTTTCTTTACAATCGATGCATAGCATGCGGGTTGAAGAACCCCAATCATTTGGGGGACGAAACCAAGCGGTTTCCTTTTCTAAACATTCCCGTGATGCATTTTGGTTTGTTTTTTCGTTTGCCCAAAGAGAAATTATTTTTATGTACTTTGAATATTTATAACTTTGAAAGGAGACTGATTCTGCTGGTGTAAATAGGAGAAAGTCCATAACTTTCTAAGATAAATGATTTGTATGGAAAAAAATTTGATACTGTAATTACAAAAAAATCGGACCAAGCAGCTTTAAGGTTTTGTATTCAGTTCTTAAACAAAATTCAGGTAAGTCTGTATTCAAACTCTTGAAAATTAAATAAAAAATTGTGCTGTATTCAGAATAAAAAATATTATAAATACAATTATATCGGAAATAGTTTTGTAAGATTATGAAACTAACCTTACATGCTCCTTGTACAATATCTGATTGAAGTCAGCTGTTCCAATATTCTACCACTTGGATTAGTAGTTGTGTATCAGAACAGCTGATTTTAATCAGATTGACCTCTAATACATACGTGTAAAATAGTAGGTTTATTATTTGTAGAGCAAGAAGTTTATTTACTACTTCTGTTTTTAAAGAAATATGTAATTAGATCAGTGACAAACTTTTCATAGTGATAGGCAAATTTGAGACATGATACTGCGTCAAGGTGTTCAAACACTGATTTATTATACACAAATTTCATCAAATTGGTTGTAAATGTGAATCAACAGTGTTTAATTAATGTAACTGTGAGAGTGTGAAACCATATATATTTTACGATTTTTGCTTAGTAGTTAATATTTGTATATGTTGATTTTTTTTTCAGACCAGGCTTCCAGTGTATATATCACACGCCCCCGCAGGGACCTCCATGCAAGACATGGTTCACTTTGCACAGGTAATTTACCAGTATCAATGAATTTCCTAATAAGTACTTGTTTCGACTATTACACATCTTTGCAATATTAACGTCCTATTAAGTTACCAGAATTAGTACAATACATGTATTAATATCTTATTAAGTTACAATATTGCTATAATTAACATACAAGTGTAACCCGATTTAAATTTTATTCCTTAGATGTCCAGAAGTGGTCGTTTCCAGGCGTTTGACTGGGGTTCACCGGCCAAAAACAGAATCCATTATAACCAGGTAAGTGGATGTTGATTAAATAGTTTAGTACTTTTTTTGGTCAGTCCTTGTGTCAATGTTTTCCGGTTTTCCTCTCTATGTCCACAACTACAATCATGATCTGTTAATGAGCACCATATTAGATGTAAACTAGTATATTACGGTAGTCAATAGCGTTGGAAGAAAATGGAAAGTGAGTGGGTGGGGGGGGGGGGGGGCTTGACTTATCAAAAATCTCGAGAAGCCAATAAAAAAGAAATTTGGTTATGGCTATGTCTAACTTTGCAGAAAATGGAGGAGTGTGGGTCTAAGCCCCCCCCCCCTCACCCCTGTATATATTGTATAAACTAAAAATGACCTGTTTATAGTAATGTTATAGAACATGGGGTAATTTTGTAAGAGGTTTCAGTGTTTTATGAGATATAATATAGTGTGATTTGATAGGATTGTATATTATACATCTGATAGGACACGCCCCCTGTGTACAATGTGTCTACCATGACCACACCCACTGTGCTTTTCTGGGCTGATCATGACTGGCTAGCAGATCCCAAGGTAACCATGCATGCAATTACAGCATTGTCTCAAACCTTTAATCAAAAACAAAACTGTATGTATCTGAAAGAACTATATATGATAAGAGTTAAATTTGGCCCCCATAATTTACCATTTTTTAAAGTGTTTCGGCTACAATAAAATGTTATGTTATAATAAAGAAGAGTTGATGTAAAATATATTTTTCACATATTTGTTTGATTTATCTGCACTCACTTGCAGTATATGACATCAGAAGTGACGCGTTTTCTATAATTCAATCAAAATTAGTAGAAAATTGACATTTTTCATATCTTTTTACGAATGGGAAATATAGAGCGCATGCTTGAACCAGGACAAATTTTTTGTCACTTATTAGACTTGGCTAGACACATCTCTGAATAAAATATTTTGTTGGTTCAAGCATGCGCTCTATGTTTCCTGAAAGAAAAACTGCTTGAAAACAAGCTTTTTTATGCTAAAATGCAAAAATGGCGGGAAATGGTTGTCTTTACAATGCCGTATTTTTAAATTTTGGGCACTTGAATCAAAATGAACATTAAGTTTAAACATCACATATATATCTGTACGAAGAAAACAAAGAATTACAGTAAAATAATGATATTCCTTTAAGGGGGCCATTTTAGGCCCATACCATATATAGTCCTTTCTGATACATGCTCGACAGTTCATAATTTTTAGTGCTTTATTGGTGTATAGTTTAAATATTCTGAGATTTTATTTCAAAAAATTGTTGTACAAGGTATTTTGAATGAATTGCTAACAATTCAAGATCAAATATCATTGATAGCTAATAATTCTCTTTGATAATTACTGTGGAATCATTTTTATTTGTGGGGGTCAAAGTTCGTGGGTAGCCAAAATTTGCCTGATTTGCTGGGATGGAATTTCGTTGGCAGCAAGTTCACGATAATTTTAATAAATATTAAACAAATGCTTTATATTCATTTGTGGGGATGTAAATTCATGTGCAAGAGCTACCCACAAAAGCCATGAACATAAGCCCCTCACGAACAATGATAATTTCACAGTACCGGTATTGCTTATTGTTTTATGATTTCACTCCTCATTACCCCAAAATGTTTTAACAGTTTGTAATCAACTACATGTACTGATCTCACAGGATGTCGCAGCTCTTCAGGGGAAGATAACCAATTTGAAGGGCAGCTATGAAGTGAAGGCTTGGAACCACCTGGACTTTATTTGGGGGGTGGATGCGGCTACCGTAGTCTACAAACCAATCATTGAACTGATTATCAAGGATCTCAAGACAAACGGATAACACTTAAACTGTGATATAAATTGATATACTTGCATACAGCTATACATGTATTGTGATTAATTATATTAAGGAGGCTGGATGGTCAATAAATTACCCAATGGCATCCGAAATGCCTTGAATTTTTAAGTAAGATACTGTAAACTTATTACATTTGGCTGTGTATTCTTTTTAGCACTTTTGGTGGAATGCGGCTTCCGCTAAATCAAGTACATCGCTAAATGCCATGCATATATGTATAAGAATAGTCACATTCAGGAATATGCTAATTCAAATCCACGCCAACTTGTTCAAAAACTTATTTCCGCCAAATATTTTACACGCCAGATATAATACGTTTACAGTAGTTTTTTGCTATAAAACTATTTATTAGTACATGTACAAAGAAAGCATTCAAATATCTTAGATTTAAAATATTTACATATTTTCCTATATCTTTATACAGGGCTGTTTTTTTCTGAGGGGGATTATTATACTGTGGAATCATTTTTATTCATTGGGGTTAATATTCGTGGGTAGCCAATATTTTCCTGGTTTGTGGGGACGTAATTTTGTTGGTTGTGAAATCAGGACATTTTTGATAAATATTAAACAAATGCTTGTATATACGTACATGGGGATGTAATTACATGGGCGAGGGTTTCCCTTGAAAGCCACAAACATTGGTACCCCATGAACAATGATGATTCCGCAGTAGTTTAAAATAGGACATGACTATCCAGTCCTCGTTATTATTTTTTAAACATATGTTTTTGTATACACAGGTGTTACAATTATTCTGTTGCAAGATAATTCCCTGAAGTTTATGAGAACCTTGTGGTCACTGCATGTACATGTATCTATTTTTACTAGTTGCCAACAAATTTGTCTTCGGGTATAATTCTGGGAAAAAATTTAGTTACCCCTTTAATGTTTGATTTAATGTTCCTAGTCAATGGCCTTAACTTGTGATATACAGATTGGACCAATATTTTGGGGGGAAAGAATATTAACTATATCTAGTCAATATAAGCATTAACTTTATTACATTATACAAATTGTATAATTACAGTTCTGGAATGATTACTAGGGCAGATGTACGCTGTGATTTAAATTGAACAAGTGACATTTTTTTCAGGGAGAAAAAAGAAATTCTTGTTTGGTTTTGATTCAATAGTACAACTTTTTTGGTATAAACAATTGTCATGTACATGTAATAGAATATGTCATTTCATAACATCATCATTTTATTTTGACTATTAGAAATTTTTTTAGGCAGAATTTAATAAAGTAATATGAAAACATGCTATTGAAACCCTAAAGGCTAAAACTGACCGATATTTACTTGCTTGTTTGTGAAATCTTATAAATCACTCTACATGTATTTAGTAAAGAGACTGTTAGGTTATGTACCAGGTACACATGCATTTGTAGCATGCACGGATTTAGAGGGGGGTTGGGGGGTCCGGACCCCCCCCCCCCCCCATTAAATTCAAATTTCTTTAAATTACTATATGAAATTACCAAAAATATACCTCGAACCCCCCTAGCAAACTCAAATAACCCTCGGACACCCCCCCCCCCCCCCCCCCCCCGGAAAAATTTTCTGGTTTCGTACATGTGTAGCACATGACTCAATGTCATGGAAATGTGAAATAATTGATTCTAATGTATGTTACATCAGAGAAAATATTGTAGTCCTTAGTTTATGTACATCTCCTTAGTTAATACACTGTATGCCATTTGTTCTTAGGTCACTGCCTGCTCTACTCTAGCTAGTATATCAATTCATTTTGAAAAGATATTTTGTAAGATTTGTAGAATTTTTTCTATTTTGCATTATTAAAATCATAATTCCAATTTTGTCTTCATGTAGTTTTTTTTTGTGTAATGGCTAGTCCATATTTATCTTATTCTGTAACAGCTGATTTTCTATCCAGATAGTTGAGCAAATGAGATCTGAGTTACATCTATCCATCCAGGATCTATTTTTCCAACAACATGTTCTAAACATGTACATGTATCTGTATTTGTGTATGACTTTTTGTATGTATTTCTGTTAGTGTCCAAGTAAGTTTCCATTCCATTTGACATGTATTGATGTTACAATTACAGTCATGTATTTGTTGGGAGCATAAATTTCTTGTTAAAATAATACAAAGAAAAACAGGAACAAAGTTGTAATCTTTTTATTTACGGTATATATTGTATTGCAAACTTCAACATTGAACAAGGCACTCTGGAGGGAGATTACTTTTAAATGGGTTTTTTTCTTCAGATCGAGCACTACCTGGTAAATAAAAATTGAGTGGGAGAGGGATGATATGAGGTCAGGAATTACAAACTCGTAAAATCTACCTGTACAGTGCATAACATACCTGCAAACAGCTGCCAGATTTACGTGTAAGATTAATAACACATGGCTGTCAACTTAAATAATCATACATTTCCCTAAAGTATGATTAATATCACAGATCATATAAATATCACAGATGTTGCACTCATATGGCATACTGATAATGAGATGCTTCAACAGGTGCTAAGCTCGAGATACACATAAAAAAATATCAAATTGAATGTACGTCGGATCACGTTGGTTTTGGGATAAAGCTAGGTCCAACATTGGTGGAGGCAGATCTGGGGCGAACACTGGAAGTCTCCACTTTCTCAGCAGAGGATGGCAACCGTCTCTTGGTTGGGCCCCTCTGAACCTGGCGAGCGCGAGTTCCGAATCCGAGACACTGTAGAGACTCGGTGATGTAACGGTGAGCTGGTGAGACGCATAACAGCACCAACAGTTTAGCATCTCCACCTGAAAAATAACAAATGGGCAAATATAGAATTGTTTCACACAATAACCTTCAAGCAGGCTCTAGCAACTACAGTTTCTTCTAGCTCATCAAACTGGTGTAAAATTTTATATGTGCATTCTCATCAAGCCAAAATAACAATTCCTCAATTGTAGAAAGACTTCTTCTCTATTGAATCACTTCTCAAGGTCTTATCAAATTGGTGTCAGATTTCAATTCTCCAGTTTCATCAGAGCAAATTAAATTGTGATGCATTTAAATTTTAAAAAAATAATTGACTCAATTTTTTATATTGATTTACTTCTAAAGTTCCTCAAAAAGATCATGCATATACATGTACATTAGAAGATCAACATTTGAAAAAAGTGCGCATGCTACATGTAAGGCATAAAAGCAAAATTATCATAAAAATGCAATAGGCAGCGGGAGAAAAAGACTTCAGTCTGTAAATCAAATCAGTTGGGGTCTGATCTTGAGTGAGCATTTTGACTTTCATATCCGTGAAAATCAGCATTCTTCACAAAAACATGGGACTTACATCCCTGATAACAACAAATACTGACCAATGGAATCCTGGAGGAGATGGGTAAGGCGGGTGTTCCTGTAGGGGACGTGAGATCTGTGTTCTGCCAGCGCTCCCAGCACATCAGCCAGCGCAGACAGACTCTTGTTGATGTTGGACGCCTCCCTCAGTGCTGCTCCCTTCACCCCACTCATTCCTGATGGAAACAAATCAGAATTGATTCATATTATATACAGGCAAATACCGGTAAAAGCTTGCATTATCAAAATGTTCAGTAAAATACAGCACTGGTTGATCCACTTATATTAAATACTGTATACAGGGTTATTTTTTCCCTATGTAATTTTCGCTCTTTTACCCTTATAAGCGATTTTGTCCCATCTTGAATTCATCCAGATGCAGTTGTGTTTATTTATAATATATATTTAGATATTATTTGCAACAAAGAATTCGCATAGTCTTAAATTTACCCTCTGATAATGAGGGCAAAAGGGACGAAAATAAAACGGGGGTGAATATTTCCCTGTATACAGTAATTTAATCATTAATTGTGTAAAATCTGGTTAGTTCCACCAATGAATGAATATCTCCAATGCAGATAAAGGTTTTGACCAACATGTATATGTTAGCATGGTGATCTGGCCTTTGGACCAAATACTTTTAAAGCCACTCAATTTCTTTGTACAAAAGATATATGCCGGTATGGTGGATTAGTGAGACTAAGCTAGACCAAAAGTGAACTTTTATAAAGTCTAAATATAAGTTTTATGTCCCTGTAAGTTGAGTTTTCAAGTTTCCAGTTATGAGATCTATGCATTTAATTCACATCAATAAAACCAGCAGGTGTTCAACAAACGGAAACTTGGATTTGTTAATTCAAAAGATGTGATTTTAACCTAAACATTTATAGTTGTCTTAACTGCCAAAAATATTCTAAACATGTACTACATTTAGCTATCATGCCATTAATAAATCTTTCAATTCATGAACATACCAACGATCAACCATTGAATAACATCATTCAGTAAAATTGAATTCAACACGTAAAATTATCCATGCCATCCAGAGATAGGGCAGCATCTAAATTACAGTTGAAAAGGGGGACAACTCTGCTTGACACTAACCCACACACTCGCTTCCTGCTAAGTCAACCAGTTGTAACTTGGTGCGGATGACCGCCCCCATTCCAGGGGCACCAGAAGCAGCTGACTGGTCAGAGCCGGACCATGTGTTGGAAAGGCTGCCGAGATTAGGAGCAGATGATGCTGAGAGTGATCTCCCCCTTAAGTCACGCTGCACTGTGTGTATGAAATATCACAAAACATATTAAATAAGTGTTCTCAATGGTTAAAACTGCTTGGTTTTCAAGGAAGCACAAATTCTCACATTAATACAATCAACATATAATAATTTTCATGTAATTTGTTACTACCAGTATACTCAATACATGTATTACACATTTACAAGATCGATCATACTATAAATAGACAAAAACTGTTGAAGCAGATATATATATTCATAAGGAATTGCATTTTATTCATTTGTGAACTAAAAATAGTTTTGTGGAAATGTTTCAGTTCCATTACAAGCAAATTAAACATTTGTCCATTAACAAAAATTTGACAGTCAAGGGGATTTAATTACTGTTACATTGATCAATGCGATATTTGTTATTTTTAAAAATGTAATCTCCAACAAATATTGATCAAAATTTGATTCCAAACATATGTTCTGCTTTCAGTGTATCCTCATAATCTATTTACGTGCAAAATAAAACATCATTTATAAATCAGAAACTTTTTTGGAACTCCACGTACGTTTCCAATACATTTATATGTACTGTAAATGTAAGATCTTATCTCCTCAAAACATAAGAATCATTTTAACAAGAGCTTAGACTTTGGGTAGTTATGTCAAACAGCAATGTGACGTAGGCCTGTCTATTTCATTGCTGGAAACTCAGCCAAGGCTATGTGAAATCAACAACCTATTGAAAGTCCAAGGTCTTGTTAAAATGGTTTTATAAATATGTACGGTAAACTTTTCTCAGAGTAACTTATCTTGGATACCCTTTTTTTAAAATACAAATTGATAAACAAAAAAAGACATATATTACCTAATATGCTGAAAATTGAATTGGTTAACTGCATGCAGATATAACCTTGCAATTGCGTGTTAAATATTTCAGGAATTCAAAAATTTAGCAGGCTGAATGGATCGAAACAAGGAAGATCTTATTAACAATGAGTATCATTGATAAAACAATTAATCTGTTTTCATAAAAAACAAATTCAATTAAGATAAGAAAGTAATTTGAAATATTCAGAAACTGTAGCACAATAAAATGGTTATCAGAATTTTTTCAGGGTTGAATTACAACAAATCGGGACTGATGATTTTACTGCAAGGGTATTTGTTATACAAAGAATATTAACAGGGAAACATGATTCATGCAGGCATCAGTTACAAACAATTTTACACTTCCTGATCATACTCTGAATCATAAAGCATTGATTTAATTTCTTTTAAAAGTTTAGTTCAGTCTGTCAGGTATATTGCAAACATGGACAATATAATTATACATATAAACATTCATGAACCCAGGGTATATGTTTCATCTTTACATTTTTCTTTAGTAATCCACAAAAATAAGTTTTAAATTTACAAAGTTATTGAAACAAAATTTTTTTTTAATCAAAATGTAAGGAAACAAAAACTCAAAAGGAGCACTGGGGAAAAATAACACACATAAAATTCATCAAAATAAAAGAATATCAAAAAGGAAACCCCAACAATGACTCTTTTGAGCCAAGTTCACTCGAGTTGACTTACTGACTTTGAGATTTGAGGGCAAATAATTGAAGTATTCCTTGATATTTTTTGTGGACGACCTTGGTGAATTTGGTGACCTTGGAGAATCCACTGACAAAAGTAAAATGTAGGTCAATGCTAAAATGTAGGTTACTGCTTAAAAACAACTAGGGCATTGTGAAATTCTGTAAGATATTAATCTAAAATTTTTACTTTACATGATACATGTACATGTATTTCATATTCTTTTATGCCTACTAATTTATCTAACTTAATTAAAAATTATGATATCTCCCTTTGCTTTGATCCAAATCTCAAGTTTTACCAGTTACAATGTACCTACAGATGCTAAAAAATTATAGAAACATTCATCTACAAAGTAATTTCACAAATAGTGCAGTTTACAGCACTTCAAAAAGTGAATTTAAATAAAAGAGAGAAAATCAAGAACTATTCTTGCATACGTGTAAGTAAAAAAAAAAATGAGAAGACAATATAAAAGATAGATAGAGTGAAATGTATAATTAGATGATAAAAGACATCATCAGACAATACACAGTATACATACAATCTTGAGATGATCCTGATGAGGACTTGGAGAAAAAGCTGGGAGCTTGAGAAATGACCGTCAAGGTCACCACTAGGTGGGAGCGACTGGAGTGTTCGTGGACCATGGTGGCCGATTCTCTCCGCGTGCGGAGGCCGTGCTGAACGAGACACATGACATCATACACTGTGTCCACCTGTCTGTAAATTAAGGCACGCAGAATTTTATTACAATGGGCTAAGAAATATTATACAATATTTGATTGAAGGAGTCGGCCATTTAATTCCAGTTCTCCATGAGCAAGATTATTTAAATTCATAGCCAAAGCCTCCATATGTAGCAGTTTAATAAATTAATAATTGTTTTCTCTATATACTCATAGGTACTTGCATATCTAAATACTCAAAAAACTGTATACGGCATTGAAATACTCCATTTTATTTTTAAAAGGTCAGAGGTCAAGGTCTTTTACAAACACAGATAAAAGAAAGAATTAACCTAAAAGCTCTATTGATCTTTACTAATATTTTTGTTCTCGTAAAAATTGTGAATTTGCTAGAAATTAAGTCACACAGCAATATTCAAGTATAAAGGTAAAAATCCCATACAATGGCAAATTAAATTTCAAAAAATTCATGCACTGGAAAATGTTTCGTTGATTTTGCCGTCTTACTTCGATGCGAGTGTTGGAACACTGACGGATCCGTCGGCGCTAGTGTTGATGTCGTGCTTGATACTGGGGTCGTTGCTAAGGAGATCTCGGATGTCGTTATTGTAAATCTCCAACACAGACACCTCCACTTTATGTGTACCTGATTGTTTCTCAGATATCAACCTGTTAGAATTATATCAATAGAAATATTCTACACCATGTTTTGTTTATCCCATGTATTGTATGGTGGATATAAATTACGAAGCAATGCTTTTTTATATTACACAAATGGGTTGAAGTCAGGTAACCCAAAGTATAATAATAGTACTTTGTACTTGTAAAATATTAATACAGAGTTTAGTCAAATCCATTAATGATTTGCATAATATGACATTCAAACCAGCAAAATGTCATTCACGTTTAAATTTCAATAGATGTAAACATTACTTTACTGTACATATCTAGTTCATAATATCCTGAAGTATTTTTTACATTTATTCAGATTATTTTTTTTTTTAAATTAAGGAAACTTTTACTTGTTACATATATTCAAATTTTGACCAGTTTTCCCAGAATCCCACACAGACCTGAACAGTTCCCGCGCTGCCCTGGGTATGACCCCCTCGTCTCTGTGGGGGTCCCTGGAGGGGTTGTAGTCCTCGTTTTTGTGACTCCCCAGCATGGTGTGGGTCTTACCACTCCCTGTCTGTCCGTACGCCATAATACAGATGTTGTACCTATTTATATCCACACAGACTGATAAGATTTTATTGCATTTTAACAAATATCAATACATGTACAATGAATAATTAGTACTGTGCAATGTAAACTTAACTTAAACTAATTTAAATTGTAAGGTAATTCAAATTTAGAGTGTGTTTAAAGCATTTTTTTTTAATTGTGATACCTGTTGTATTAAGTGGAAATTGATGACTGACACTGATTTTTTTTTTAATTTGTTCATACAAGCTACTCTAGTAAATATAAGTGATCTTATTCTATGTCTATGATAGATTTTTAGAGTGTATGTGGAATAATGCTTTTGATTGACATGCTCACCCATCTAGCAGGGACGTTAACATTGGCTGAACCTCATCAAACACTCCATTCTGAGTCTCTGTCGGGCCAAATACTCTGTAAAAGATACACCCAAAAATCCAGAAAAACTATATACTTATGAATTTATGGATAATATGATGCAAAGGTATAAACAAGTATGTGTACATAAGAATTAAGGAAATGTCATTAGGGAACAATTATTTCCATTGTGAACAAATAATTCCAATTTGAGTTCATTTAATAGATGTTTGAGAGACAGCTAATCTTATATCTAGCTCCTCTACATGTAATTTCAGTTTGAAAATTTAATGCAACCGTACCGTACCTTTCAAATTCAAAGACTTTGTTGTGTTTTGCTGTACGACAGCAGACATTCTCCTTGAAATTGGAAAAAAATACATTGTTAACCAAGACAGAAATACATTAAATTACACAATTATTTTTCTTTTTTTATAACATGTATTAAAAGCAATTGAATTTGTTCTACACTCAAATCATAAAGCATACTTACATCATCCACGAAATGAACCACCACCTCGGAACGAGTTCCAGACCTGTTAAAAAGTAATAGAAATTGTAATTATACAATTACCGGTAGATTAATTGCCTTCAGTTTTCAACAAAGATGAAAACTGTAATTTTTGCACTAGCTATGTTGTAGAATGCATCAGCTTTGAGTGGTTAATATAATTGTCTAGATATATACGAATTTCATGGTTTCATTGAAATATAATCATAACGAATTTCTTACTTTCCCAATGAGCCTTGATCTTCATTGCCGCAATCAAACTCCATCAGAGGCCGAATTCTACAGTGGACCCTTATATTCCCTCGCAACTCCTGAGATATGGAAACATTTAAGTGTTTTAGATATAACATCAAGGAATTCTTATTGAATTATTTAATTTTAAAATGGGTAAAAAATCTAAAGACTCTTGCTCTCTCTTAATTACATCACAGACTGACATTCATCAATATTCCAAAAATAAGATAAATTTATCAAGTTTCGAACAAGGTGAAATCATTAGTTTGAATAGATTTTTTAACATATACTAGGTAAATACATAAATTTTTGAAACCTGATAACTCAATCAATATTTGTGTGTGTGTTGGGGGGGGGGGGGGGGGGGGGAGGGTTTGTTTGTTTTTTGTTTTGTGCTGCAAATTTTTAATATATAAAAATCAATTTTTATAGCAGCTGTTACATGTAACATGCAATGGTTAGCCTAAATCAAATCTTTGTACATGATTAAATGGCAAGGTGTCAAAATGAAGCAAAGTGTTTAACTAACCATAAGTATGTTGTGTAATTCCTGTCGCCGTTTCTTTTCTTTGGCATGGCGCTCCGTGATCTCTTGTAGAGCTAGCTCCATGCTGGTGACCTGGGATTGCAGAGAGGTCATGTTGGAACTCTGGGACTGAAATACCTGCCGATGTCGCTGCATGACCTTGTTGGCTTGGGATGTGTATCTTTCAAACTGCTCTGGTATATCAACAGCAATAGACTGAACAGATTGGAGATCACTTCTGATTGTCTGAAGTTTAAATAAATAATAATGATGTTATGCTAAGTTAAATGCCATTGATAATAAGTACAACATTTGCAATGTTCAAAACCCTGTTTATGCAGTTTCATCAGGCTGCATATTACAAATGAATCACTTTGATTTAGGGGGATAACAAACAGTTTTTCTTCTTTTCTATTTCAATTTATTTATGCATGCACTATCGAATCATAATTTATATTATTGTCCAAAAACCAAGGCAAAATTGAATATTTTTACAATCCCCAGAGCATCCCATATGCTCTGGCTGCATGTGTCTGGTAGTGGGTAAGAGAGAATTATGCAAACTCCGTAGCTTGAACTGAGACAATAGATTTATATACCCTCTCAGAAGTCAGGAAAGTATTAGAATGAACCTTGCTAATATACAGTACGGATCAGACCCAACCTAACACCAGAGTAAACCCCAACTAAACCCCGGGTTTACTTTTGGGGTTTACTTGGGGTTTACTTTTTTGAAAATTTGGGTCCACTCGGGGTTTACTCAGGGTTTACTTTGGGTTTACTTTGAAATTGCTTTTGAGGTCAACTGTATATGCACTGAAGTGTGAAGCAGACTTAGTATTTTATCTTACCATCCTACTGCCTGTAATTCCTACCCTTTGTATATTCCGAATACACAGTTAGCGTCTGCTTTCAGGGGTATACTTCTGACTGGGTTTACTCTCTGTGTCCACTCAGTCTCTAGTAAACCCGAAGTTAATCCAGGGTAAACCCAGAAAGTAAACCCAGGGTGAGGTTGGAGTTTACTTTCTGTTAGGTTGGGTCTGATCGGTACTGTATAATGAACAAAATTGTACTTAGAAGTTAATTGAAAGTGTACTAAATGAGAGATATGAAATAAATATATACTAGCTATTAAAAAATTGTCAGAGGCCCTAAAATCATCACAGTCCAAGAGTCATACCCATTTTGTGTTCCTTGCTTACCTTGTGGGATTTTCGTCCAAGGTTTACACTGATCAAAAATTTTGTATTAAATGAAGAAAATAATGAATAGGCCGGTAATGTAAAGTCTTGTCGGACTGCTGATCGAGTGATAAGAAATAGAAGATCTAGCTATTTATAGGCATGTTATGATAAATTAAAATTAAATTTAGTGTAACAAGTTTAACCAAGCATTTTATGTGCCACACATTCTTTGGGTAATGACTCAATGGACCTCCAAGGATATACCTCCAGTTCTCTCTGTAATACTGATGCTTTGTCAGAGACATCTTTACGAAAAGTTTGTTCCGACTCCACATGGTCGCTCAACGAGGAATTCTCCTGCCTGACACTCTGCACTGTCCCATGTAGCTGGGCCAACTTTAGATAGAGCATAGCATTTTCCGTTTCTAGTTGTGCAATTCTTTCTTCCTTGGTCTGTAAGGGTAAATGTAAATCACTTATAATTCTTCTGTACAATCTCTATGGTTCTTCAAGGAAAATGGTACATGATTCTGGTATACTTACACGAATATCTTTCTCTTGTTTCTTAACCTTTTCTGCATAAAAATGTGTTCTATCAATGCCCAACGGCATTTTTCTCTCTTACTTAAACTTTCACTGTGCAGTGTATGAAATAAAACGCGTCTGAACACAACAGTCATTTGAGTATCTCTAGATTGTTAATCAAAAAGATTGGATAACTCCAGATGCGTATCGAAAAGAGCGATCTATTCTCTACCTTCTTGAATTAAAGAGTTCCACATCCGTCAACAAAACCATGCCTCATCCAACGGAAAAAGAAGCTGCCAAAAAAGAGCAGCCGGATGGATATCACCAGTTTGTCGAGATTCACGGACCTCAGCTTTTGAATTCAGGTGTTCCAGATTTTTACTGGCCGAAATTATATGAAAAGTTGAGCAACGAGGTAAAGTGCATTCTTGCATCAAATGCATTGCTTGCATGATTTTGTTGGTTGACCTGTTGGCCAAACGTTACTTATCTGGAATCATGAATAGTAGATATTTACGACAAGGGTCAAATTTGTCAAACCAAGATACTGCATGCCAGTTGTTTTTATACTGGTAGTTACATGGTTTGTAGTCAACCTTGTAACTGTATAAACAGGTGGGGACCATTATCCCAAATTGGATATAATAGCCTGTTTTGGATATAATAGCCCAAATGGGATATAAATTGAAAGTGCAAAAAATAAAAAAAGAATTGATTTTGAAATTTTTTATATAAATCCGCATTAGAATAAATGAAATACAACAACTTTTGGCATACAACTTTTTCTGTTCCTGTACTATTACGGAGATTGATCCCTCAGTATATCCAAAACTTTTTGGGGGTCAATCTTACAAACTATAGACATATAGAAAAAATTTAACCAAAAATTGTTGCATTTGATTCACATTAATGGGGATATATATCAAAAATTTTAAATCAAAAATTTTTATTTTTTGCACTTTAAATTTATATCCCATTTGGGCAATTATATCCCAAACGGGCTATCATATCCATATCCCATTTGGGAAATTGGTCCCAACCTGATAAAGGTTTATACATGGTTTATTTAGTAAATTCCACATGGAATTTACTGAGCACGTATAAACCATATTAGGTCATTTACAAACCATGTATTGAATAATTTTATTGACTATTTTTGTGTCATTGACAAAAAGATAAATAAAACAATGTTACATGTTTTAATTTGGGTTACAAAAATCTGGCATCATAAAACTCCAAGAATGATGTCATAATGCCCAAAGAGAAGTATATTTTGTACTAACAGTGTATAATGGAATACTGTAGAAGGACATATTTTTGTTGGGTTAAAATTTCGTTGTTTTTAAACCAAATAAAATTTCGCATGCATTTAATTTCGTCCTATCGTAATCTCTAAAATGTATCATGTATTAACTCTGTATTTATTAATTCTTTGGTAAAAATTTGCCATGGATTTAATTTTGTTGATTAATACAGCCAACAAAAAATAACAAAATTAAATCCTCAACGAAAATTTCTGCTTCAGAATCTACAGTATATATACTGGTATATGGTCTCAATGTGACTGCTGTTAACCAATGATATCCTTACAATTTAGCAGGAAGTCAGATATATGGTCATATTTATTGTTGGCTGACTCGTTTTATTACCGTTATCTTTTTCCCAAGACATTTGATGCTGGAGAATATTTCAAACTTCTGTGTGTGCAAAGTGGGGATGAAAACAAATGGAAAGTGGAAACCATCCAACCTATAGAGAGCAAGCACCCTAACAGGTAATGTTAAATTTAACTAGATGTAGTTGGCTTTTGTTATCAATCATTACTTACATTAATTTATTATATATGAATTTAAATGTATGTATTTGGCCTTGATACACTATGCTTCATGTATAAGCAGATATCCAAATTAAAATTTCTGTGTGAAACATTTTATTTTATCAAATGGCACAAATAGGCAATTTTATTACGCCATACTTTAAGTTGTAAACAAGATATAAATCATGTGCGTGTTCGTACATGTACCTAATTTATTGATTTAAATCTGAACTCAACCTGACTATAAACTAAGACCATTGAAGTAAGAAGGGTACTTTTGGATATGCAATGTTGTAAGGACCACAGAATGAAGAGAAAAAAAATGTAACTGTTATTTCTGATGGATCCATGAGAGAGAGAGAGAGAAGAGAGAGAGAGAGAAATGATGTTAAATGTCGACCTTTAATCTATAAGAAGTACCTGGTATGTTTTTTGTAACAGCATCTTTCTGGTGGACCACGCCTGGACGTACAGAGTCTCAGACTGCCGGCCTCAGCTGGAGCAGATTCCTGGTCTCTTGGAAAGAATGGCTGCTTTGATGGACATCCAATCAGAAGAGAGTTCAAAGGAAGAGGTCATCGAAGACATCTTACAAAAGATGTGGAAGTATGTGCTGATATCAGTTAAATACAAACATACTTTTTTATTGTCTTTTCACAAGGTATAGGTAAATTAAAGTTAATTTTGTGAAGTGATATATAAATCTTTACTACTAATATTTCTATTGATACTTAATAAGATGTTGTTCATGGTTTTGAAATTTTTGTTTCACCTTTCCAGGTTCAATCAGACTTACAGGATCGGCAATGCTACATTTGTAAGTACATGTACGCTGTAGTATGTGAAAATATTTGAATCAATTTCCTTTTACCACCAAGAATCATTTTGTGATGCTGTTTCAAGTTTATGTTTGTCTCAGTCTCTTTCACTGTTGTCTAAAGATTTTCTCTATGCATATGATAGAGTAAAAAAAAAACCATCACATTTCTAATTGGTGCAGTAATTATTTGCATTGTCAATCAAATTAAATTAAGACTTGTAAATCTGCTCCTCTACGATACAGTAGACAAGATCTAACAACATCCCATGAGGTCATCTCAGAGTGACCTTTTAATTATGCATAAACAAATGTTTTACCCAATCAAATTCAAACTTCAATAAATAAGTTTTTATATAGTTTGATAGCTTTATCTCTTACAACTCTTATGCTCAGTTGTCTATTTTATGCTTAGTGAAGTTTTTCCTGCCAAAATTGTGTTAAATGTCTGATCAGCTATTCTTCCATCAAACATGCAAACAATGTAAGTCGTTTTTAACACTAACTTGCAAACAACACATGCACTTTGCCATGACTTTGTTTACTTCACAAAGCACCTCAGGAATTTAAGTTCATCGATGATAAAGAAATATATATTTGAACTACCAGCCAAGATTTTGACAGCAGGAAGATCATTGGTTATTTGAAAGGTCACTTTAAGATGACCCAATACGGGATGTTGTTTGATCTAACAAGATTCAATGTGAGATGAGAAACTTAAAAAATAGATATATTTCCCCAGTGTTTTTTAATTTATGTGTAAATTGATTTCAGGGATCAGATGAATCAATGCCCATCTGGTATATCATGGACGAGTTTGGTTCTCGCATCCAACACTCAGATTCACCCACGGTGAAAATGTCCCCATTTTTCTTTGCCCCTCTTCAGATTTCCTTTACCTTAATGTGGCCTCTTCAAGATTTGGAAGAGAATGGTAAAGTTCTTTTCAGGTTTGGCAATTCATATACTGCACACATGTAAATTTTGTGGGAAATGTGTCTTGATTGGCAAAACAAAAACAACATGTACATGTACCTGGTTATTATATGTAACATATAAGCGTATAAAAACGTTGTGTGTTTTTTTTCTTTTGTAGATGAAATAACCCGAGATTTTGTACCAAATGTGGGAGATCCTGAAACCAGAAAGGCCAAACTTATTCCCTGGGTTCCTGCAGATATGACAGATGTCGACTACTTTCAGAAAGAACCAGACGTCTCTTTCTTTCAGGTATATTGTTGAGAGAGAGAGAGAGAGAGAGAGAGAGAGAGAGAGAGAGAGAGAGAGAGAGAGATGGTATTTTGTAAAACTTCTTCCATGTATTATGCTGGGTTACAACAACAAAAAGTAGATAATGTTAAATAGTTTATCTTATTGATATTTTGATTAATGATTATGTAGTACATGAACATAATTTCCACTATTTAAAAGTTTGATTACAATGTGCAGTACATGTATGTATTGACCTCATGGATTGCTCATTGACAATGACTTTAACATTTTAGTCATTTGTTCAGTTTTTGGACTTCTTACAGTCATTGGTTGAACATTAAACATTCCAGTCATTTATGGACTTACAGTCATTAATTGGACTTTCCAGTCCATGGTGAACTTTTCAAGTTCCAGTCATTTGTTGGACTTTCCAGTCATTTGATTAACTTTCCAGTCATTTGTTGGACTCTCAGTCATTTGTTATAACTTTGAAGGTTCCAGTCATTTGTTGAATTTTTCAGTCATTTATAAAATTAGAGAGTGTCCCTGACCCAGACCACAAGTTCAGAGGTCTCCCCAAGGACAGGAACCCCAGGGTGTACCTGAAGTACATGAGCTTCCACCAGTACCTCACCGACAAAAGATTTGATTTGGTGGAAACCATGGAGGAGGCCGATATCATATTTATCCAGAGACACTTCAAAGACTTTGAGTAAGTGTAGAAGGGGACAGGTTTTTTTGTCACTCAAATATATATAGAACACTGATGCTTATTTTGATCAACTCCGTTATAGCTAGTTAAATACTGTAATCCAACTTTTATTCGCGTGCGAAAAATTTTCGCAAAGTTTGTGAGAGCGGCATCATTGTCGCGAATATTTCTCGCCACGGACCAGTATTTGCCATAGAGTTGTAATAAAAAAAACTAGGTGTGGATAAGGCTTGGTTGCGAAAATTAGTCGCAGCAAACCAGTACATATCAAGTAAATCACGAAATAAAGTTGTTGCGAATAATAGTTGGTTTACAGTATATATAATTTAATTTACTTTGGTTTTTATAAGTAAACAAAATTAGCTCATGTACATAGACTGATCCACATGAAAAAAGAAGACAGATTTGTTTTCTATTTATTTTCTTCATTTATTTGACTATTTCCATGGATTATTGTTCATGTAACTACTGGTTATGTAGAAAGTGTTCTTTATTGAAATTCATTCATACAAAAAGGGAATAGTATGTAAATAAATTAATTTGATTAAATCCTTTCAAAATAGAGATAATTTGTTTTTGTAAATGAAAAATTAATTTAATTTTAACGGACAACGTAACTTAACCGGTACTCATTTTTTGGTGGTCGGTATATGCTTTACAGATAAATTGTAAATTTTTCATCAAGTCCTTATTTTACAGCAAGTACCCAGACACTTGCGTGAATCAGTTTCCGTTTGAGCGTGTCATCACGGTAAAGGACCTGCTTGCTGTGGTGTGTCGCCGCGCTGGCGACGGGAAGGAGGATCCAGACACCCTCGAGAGGAATCCAAAATGGCTGCCAGTAACCTATAATCTGGAGACAGAAATTTCAAAATTTGTCTCTTATTTTCAGCAACGAGAGAACAAGTAAGAAATGTATTTGTTTAAATTCTTCATTGCACTAATTCTTGTGCATGAGCAAGCACATTGTTTCTGATGTGCGTTGTTAATGGAAAACGTGTTGTTTTATTGTGGTGATTGGAAATTTCAATGGAAGAAGAAAATTGGGGAAAATAATTATATCAATTTGCATCAATTTGATTCTTTGGCATTACATATTTAGAATTATTTGCCAAAGACTTGGAGTATCATAAAAAGTCAAACATGTGAGGATATTTGTTCAGTACTTTGATTGTAGCAGGACTGGTTTGAATTAATTTGATTCTAATTTTGAAGTAAAATTTCAACCATTTTTTCTTTTTAAAGAGCACTTGACAACCACTGGATATGCAAGCCATGGAATCTAGCTCGTGGCTTAGACATGCATGTTACAAACAACCTTGACTACATTCTCCGGCTGCCTGAGAGCGGACCAAAGGTCGCCTGTAAATACGTACACGACCCAGTTCTGTTTACGAGAGAGGACATCGGCAATGTCAAGTTTGATATCCGCTACATCGTCATGTTGTCCAGTGTCTCACCTCTCAAGCTCTATGTGTACAGGGTCTTCTGGCTGAGGTTCTCCAACAGGTAAAAGATTATTTTGGAATATCATTTAAATTTCAATGGAGCCAATTTTCTTGGATTGTTAGTTTTTTGCTTATTCGTGGGGATGTAATTTCATGGATGCATCAGTTTTCAATTTCTATAAGATAAGAACCGTAACTCTTCCAAAATTCGTTTTTGTCGAGTATGTTAATATGTGGGGTAAAGCTACCCACTAATACCACGAAAATTGAGCCACCACAAATTCCAATGATTCAACAGTACATGTTTTTGTTTAATGTGTTCGGATGAATTGAACTCAAATGGGAAATGGCTATAGAGGTACTGTGGTTTCATTAATATTCAAGGGTATCAATTTTCGTGGATAAAGTGAAAATCACAGTTCAAGGATAGGTAAATTCGTGGCCAATGATCCTATCAATACAAAATATTAGTAGAAATTGCAGTTCAATGAATATTTCATTTCAAGGATAAACTAAACAACGAAATCAACGAAAATTGTTATTCAACGAATATTGATAAAACCACAGTATAACTTACAGTTTTATAGGCCTTAGGTGATCTTAATGTAATTCTATTAGTACTTCTAGATATATTACAATTTTGATTTTCCCAATGGGTTATTTTTTTTGGCATTAGTTAAATGATTTAAATATAAAGATTTTTTTTAGAAGATATCTAGAAATATATTCATCTAACATTTATTCTCAAATATTTACGAAGAAATACATGTATTGTAGTGTATTTAGATATTGATGGCAATGTTTCTTAATTTAATGTAACAGTTGGAAGCTATAGAATTAAAGAGAAAAATCAAATTTGATATCATGTTTGTAAACTTTCTGTCATTAGACCTTTCTCATTGGACCACTTTGATGACTATGAGAAACATTTTACTGTGATGAACTATGTAGAAGAGGGGCAAAAACTAAAGCAGGTTAGAGTTAACTACAGCTACATACCATTTACAATTTTTTTTTCTCATCGAAAGATTCTTTCTTCTTTGATATTATATTTTAACAGTTTAATTTATTTTGGTACTGTAGGTGAACTATGATGAATATATCCCTATGTTTGAGTCGCAGTATCCTGCTTACAAATGGGCTGAGGTGGAGGTAAGTAATTCTAATTTGGTCAGGTCAAAGGTGAACTACTAGCATAAGATCATCTAAGATGAGTTGAAGACCCATATACATGTACTACCTGTATACAGGTTCCGCAAAAATACAGTTTGAAAGAAAATATTTTACACTTCCCATGAAAAAAATGTACAAAAAACTCTTCAGTATATTATAACATTGTATTGTTTTTCATTTTTTGTAGATAATTTACAAAAAAATGAAAAGCAATACATTATTTAAAATGCTTTCTAAATGAAATAAAAGCAGAGGGTTGGAGACGGAGATGAAATACGGTAGACTTCTTTGTTAAGGGGTAGAAATAACATGTATGATAAATGATGCAAGCAATTTTTCATACTTAAGCATTTTATTTTATGCAATTTCATCACAGTATTAATCCTAAAATTAATGAGCAGATATTAAAGAGCTTGTATTTGCTTGTTGGTAACATGAGAGTTTATGTGTTCAATTTACCGGACATCTTTTCATAATGATAAACATCTCGGAATATGCATTGCTAATAAGCAGCTGCAAATGCAAATTTGCATAAATTTTGGCACAATATCATATAACTTTCAAACATTGTATACTATGAACAGCTAGGTCAGATTCATGTCTTTATTGTCTATCAAGTATGCAAGTGACAAAATTATAAAGTTCTGCGTAAAAGCTCGTTCTTCTTAATTATTTTAAGATATGGGTTTCTAGCATATAGGTTCAACTTGAAAATGGCAGAAAAAAATTCAATTTTGGGGAAAAAATGAAGTTTTGAATTTTTTTATCACTATTCATGAAAACAAAAGTCCCTGCAGTATTCGAACTTGGGACCTGCGGTTGGTAAGTCGAAGCTAATGACTGATTTTAGTTCACAATTTTGTGTGCATTAAAGAAGCGTCTTAGCATGGAGAGGACTTTTGTCAAACACAAATAATTACTGTGACTCGAGGGGGAAAATTTAAAGAAAAATGGCAACAATTGGCAACAAGTTCAAAAATACTATACCGGTAAATTAACATAATCCTCAAAAAAGGGATGGCGAAATCCTTATGTTTACAGATCAAAAAGTATGGAATTTTTCTGAATTATTGACCATTAAATGCATTAAGGAAGAGATTTAAAATAAAGAATGTTCCTCTTATCCCTAGAAACTTATGAAGCATAAGATGAATGTTCCTCTTTTCACATAAACAAAAATCTCAACAGTTCATCTGTCATTGAGTAAATGTTCCTCTTCTCACTTCAACGGATATATGGAAAAGTCACCTGAGGAACGTTCCTCTTTTCACTACAACTGAAATATTCAAAAGCAACTGAAGAACATTCCTCTTTTTGCTTGACTTGAAATCTTGACAAGTCTTCTGAGGAACATTCCTCTTTTCACTACAAATGAAATGTTCACAAAGCATCTGAGGAACGCTCATCTTTTCTCTTCTACTGAAACCTTTACATGGTATCCGAGGAACGTTCCACCTTTCAATTCATCTGAAAGCAAAGACATCATATATTAAGTTTAAATAGTTATCATCTAAACTTTATTAAGCATTAACATGTTATACTTTATGTAAATATATCAGTGAAACATTGAAATGATGAAAAATTTCATACATTTAATAAAACAAACCTGTTTTGTGAATGACATCATTATTCATAAAGTTTAGAATAATCTTTGTAGACAAACAGAACAAAACATGTTTAAATTTACTAATTAACATTGAGACACACACCCAAAATGAAAATTTGTACCCTATATTTATCATATAAGTTTTCATTTTCGGTGAAGTTTGGTGTCCCACCATCATCCCATGATATTTTGCATATAGGGCAGTGCATATTGTATATCGTGTAATTTTCGCGATGATCTAATTTTTTTTTCTTTTTTTGCCATCTCTTTCAAATTGCAAAATACTGATTATGCCGAATTTATTTCCTGTATTATTTTCTATAAGAAACTTTTGAAATTGCAAAAAGTGACTGCCGCAAATTAAAAATGCTACACATTTTTTGCATTTTCACATATTTTGTGACGTGAAAAAAAAAATGATATCACATTGTATGTTCATGAATAGAGTATGATAAATTAGCTTCTTTTTATCCTGAAGTTATTTTATTAAAGAAGTAATATAATTGTATCGTACAAACCCCTATTGGCCATGATTAAATTGCCTGCCCATTACTCAGATGTGTCTTATAATCCTGTAACATGGTTCTTTAATGTTTAGAATTCATTTGAAATCGGATCTTAATTATCTTGCCTTCTTCTTTGAAAAGAGAGCATACAACAGAACCAGCCATTGTTCAAAGTCATTCAGAAATGTCTGAATTTAAGGTTATTGGTTGCTTTGAAAGTATGTAGATGACCGGTGAAATATGGAATACATCTAGTTATGTTTAGTATAATTAAAATTTAAAAGAAGAAAAAATAAACTTTCCAAGTTTTCAGGCTACTGTGATTATAAGGTACACAGAGGACAGGAAACACATAGTGTGTATAGGCTGTATTTTTGTTTGAGAAAATGTCAGTCAAAAGAATTTGGAGAGGGCATTTTATGAAGTTAATACATCTGATCTCCTATTTTTAATTTAAGGGAACTCTTTAATTAAAAGGGAAAGCCCACATGAAAGATGGCCAAAAAGTAATCTTTATACAAATAAATCCATGAGCTGTACTAAATAAAATATGCATGCTAGTGAATTCAGAATTACCACTTGAATGAGAGAGGGATTAATTCAAGCTGACTGAACTGAATACTGTGACAATGAAATAGAATTCATTTTGGTTATGAACTCACCAGTGAATCAATAGCTGATTATTACTCTGCTACATTCATTAGAGACTCAGCCATTTATTTTTTTACATTTATTAGATAGGCTTTATGGATGAATGTACAACCATATGGTAATTAATGATAAAGATTTTCATGTGATTGAATGAACAGATTACTGTATAAGCATGTTAATGGGAATTCTTTTCATGCAAATAAATATCCTTTTACATTAATTAACCAGACTGAATTTGGTGTTTAATTTCAAACTGATACCAAAACCATGTCCATATGAGATGGGGAAAAAAGATACTACCTATCACAGGGGCCAGTACTCCCCATGTAAATTTATGTTCTTTCATTTCTTTTTCTTTTTTTTATGAAAACCATGTTGATCTCATTTTGTCTTGACGTTTTATAGGAGGACATTTTCCAGATGTTTCGAGAAATGTTCCAGGCAGCTACTGCCCTGCCCAGCCCCCAGGGCATCTCCAACTGCCCCCAGGCTCGGGCCATGTATGCCATTGACCTACTTCTAGAGTGGAGGAAGAACTCTAAAGGTTCGTTACTATTTACTTATTTTTTTAAGGTTGAATAACACACCTGGAAAAAGTCACTCAAATTAACTGTAAAGGACTATATATGGTATGGGCCTAAAATGGCCCCCTAAAGGGAATATCATTATTTTACTGTAATTCTTTGTTTTCTTTGTACAGATATATATGTGATGGTTTTACATAATGTTCATTTTGATTCAAGTGCCCACAATTTAGATATACGGCATTGTAAAGACAACCCTTTTTCTGCCATTTTTGCATTTTAGCATAAAAGAGCTTGTTTTCAAGCAGTTTTTCTTTCAGGAAACATAGAGCGGATGCTTGAACCAACAAAATATTTTAATCAGAGATGTATCTAGTTAAGTCTAATAAGTGACAAAAAATTTGTCCTGGTTCAAGCATGCGCTCTATATTTCCCACTCGTAAAAAAATGAGAAAAATGTCAATTTTCGTCTGATTTTGATTGAATTATAGAAATAGCGTCACTTCTGGCCTCATATATAGCAAGTGAGTGAAAATAAATCAAACAAATATGTGAAAAATATATTTTATATCAACTCTTCTAAATTATAACATAACATTTTATTGTACCCGAAACACTTTAAAAAATAGTGAATTATGGGGGCCAAATTTAACTCTTATCATATATAGTTCTTTTTTTATTATATAATGATAAATAAACTATACATACATTAAATAAGCGAAACATTTGCAAATTGGGGATAAAAAATGAATATTTTAAAAAATCAATTCAGTAAGTAACAACAAAAAGCCCCTGCAGGATTCAAACTCGGTATGTACGGATCACCAGCCCGACACTTTATCCACTCGGCCATGAGGGAAGTTACATGTATATGTAGCTGTCGATAAAATCCATTTAATAAAACAAAATTTCTTTTTGATCGGAGGTTAGCCATTTTATGACGATGTGTTATTCCACCTTAATTTGAAAGGGTGGATTGGTGGGAGTAATGATTTACATGTAACTGCATGGGGTGTTGTTTGTGTGTAATGTTAAAGGTTGTAATATGCGGAGGTTATAAATTCTTATGGTCAGTAGAAGGGAGATACAGAATATGATTTTCAGTATTAGCTAAACTGCTTTAGTAACTAGATGTGATATAGAAACTGCTAATACTAGTAGAAGAGGTAACACATCCTTTTGATAACTTAAATAAGAACTTAAGTGGATTTAGACCCAACAATTATTGTATAGAAAAAAACTACACTCTGGAAAATAACACTTATTGTTACTGTCACGAATGTACAAAAATATGCATCGTAAACAGCTAGTTTTCTTTGACGGAACTACAAAATGCCCCCCTTTTCCAGAACAAGACATGTTTTTTTCATTTAATGGAATGAGGGTGTAGTTTGAGTGTATCAAGGCATTTGATAAAGAGAATTTATGCTTGACTTGGCTATTCTTCACAGAAAATTATTAAAAGTGTAATGACAATTTCTATTTTCAAAAATAGCTAAAAATTTAGAAAGGGCATAAAAATAAAAAAACAAGCAATTTGTGAGTCTCAGCAGAGATTAATAAGGTTTCCTTTTACAGGATAGAGGCATTTTTCTATGTGACACACTTCTATTATTAACACCAAAAAAATCAAATGCAAATGCTTTTTAAACTTTAAGGCCGTCCAAAGTTAATTCTACGTTTAAGGTAACCTGCACACATAGGTTTAGGAAAAATTGGGTTTTGAAAAAAACAAACAAATCTGGATTTTAATTTGATTTTTTCTAGTGTAATTATACTAATATACTGTAATCTGTTGAAATTCGAAATGTTTAGAGCACATTATGGACTAATATAAATCAGATAATCAATAGGATTATCAGAAAGATCACTATTAAAGAAATAACCTATATGGTAGTTTGAATACTGACTTTATTTGTAATAAAATCATTTGTTTCATAGATTTAACGTTATATGTAGAATTATTAAATTGGGTTGCCTAAAAATATGTTTTTTAGAGGAGATTGCTTTAATAAGGGGGGGGGGGTTCAGGTGGTTGTTTTTTATGAAAATCAAATTTAAAAAAATTATTATAGCATTGAGTGATTTATTGTTGAAGTTGTGTCAATAACTGATGTTAGGTAAGAAGACAAATTGAAAACGCATGTTAGCGTGTTAATTATGATAAATTGTCTGCTCATAGACAACTAACAGCAATTATTGACACGATGATGTCAAAAATAAATCATTCAATGCTTATACGGTAGTTACATTCCCTTATTGATAAATAAATTGTCTTATTGAATAAATCAGTGTAGATTCCAGATCACAGAGGGAATAATTTAGTAACAGCAAGAACAGTTTTAAAAGCTGGTAATCACATTAGACTTTAAAATTTTGATTTTAACAGTAGAATTGAATAATTGCAAAACATTGTGTTTTAACAACATGACTGTATGAAATATATATTCAAACTGAAAACAGAAATCAATGTTTGGGAACTTAAATTGGAAATTCATACACAGTGGTTTGGTTGCTGCGTTTAGAGGCATTTAAAAATCACAGATTTTAATGGAATAACACATACAGTGGAATGTAAATATTTTCATTTGATTGAAATATTAAACTTTATTTATATTAACCGGGTTTCCCATCGGAAAAATCCGGTTATTAAAATGGTGAAAATGGCAGGCGGGCTGCTGCTTAAAGGGTACCCTCATTGTATGGATAACTCCTCCTATAGTTTTCAACTTGAAGGTAGGAAGTTGTTCTTTTGCAGATCAATTGTACATATATCAGAGGTGTGCATATTGCTAGGATTTTGATTTCTGATAATTTATGAATAAAATACCAGCTTTTGAACTTTGTCATTTTTTGACAAAATATTGCATATAGGGTACCCTTATTGTACGGATAACTCCTCCTACAGTTTTCAAGGTAGGAAGTTGTTCATTTGCAGATCAGTTGCACATATATTAGAGGTGTGCATATTGCTAGGATTTTGATTTCTGATAATTTATGAAAAAATACTAGCTTTTGAACTTAGTCATTTTTTGACAAAATATAGCATATAGGGTACCCTTATTGTACAGATAACTCCTCCTACAGTTTTCAAGGTAGGAAGTTGTTCATTTGCAGATCAGTTGCACATATATTAGAGGTGTGCATATTGCTAGGATTTTGATTTCTGATAATTTATGAAAAAATACTAGCTTTTGAACTTAGTCATTTTTTGGCAAAATATTGCATATAGGGTACTCCATTTCACTGGATATGGTTGGTAGTGTTTATCAATTCAGGGTTGACATGGATTATGGATACAGTTCACATAAAAGAAAACCTGGTTTGCTGTCACATTGACAGCTTTTCACTTGTTTTGTTTTGTATTTCAGGGGAGAGAACGATTCAGCCAGTGATCTGTGAGGTGAACTTTTGTCCGGACTGTGATAGGGCCTGTAAATACCACCCTAACTTTGTGAATGACGTCTTTAGCACCCTATTCATGGACGACATTGAAGGCAGACCAGTGACACAGCTGCTGTAACAACTCACAAAGCATTGCCAAGTTTTATATAATAATCCCAAACAATACTATGGGATCATAAAATTTTGTGGGGGATAATTCCTGTGCATTTTACAGGTTCATGTATTGGGGGGGGGGTTAGGATGGGAATTTCACAGTATAAATGTCCAATTGTAAGAGAAAACTACAAAGACTGTTGACCATGGCTTAAGTTATCAAATGTACAATTGACCAAAAAATGATGCCTGGAAAGGTATATATTTTGTATACTCATTTGAGAGGTATGAGTACCGGGGTATGTAGTTTCTAAAAATATATATTTTTCCCACCAAATCACTACAAGGAAATAACCTTTTTATTTTATTTGAAATGAAGGGTATTCAAAACATTATATTAATGTTTGTAAAAATAATTTGAAACCAAACATATTAAGATGTATTTCCTGTAATGTTTATCCGTTTAAGGGAATGTCACTATGGTGTTATGACAACACAACAATGTTTTGTAGTCAAGTTCCCCTCTCTATTCAAAACTTAATGTGATGAATATTGATCTGTGGGGGGTTTTTTTGTGTGAAAAATTTCATTTTAAATTTGAAATTAAATACTCTATGCACTTCAGCTTTGTTATGAAGTTTTGTATTGTTGACTTGAGAACCATTTAGTTTTTAATATAACTTGCTACTATGTGTAACAGAAAATAGACAATTTGAAATATTGTGTTTCAAGAAGAGTTTTATGTCCAATTTTACAGAGTTTTGAATAAGATCAACAGTATAAGACCAAATGAAATTTCACAGAAGTTGGAATTTAGATCGCAGCAGGGAATAGACAATTAAACATAGTAACAGCTTTTACTGGTCTCATTTTTACTTTAAAATCATGATTTGCTGTGTCAGTTTGATCTGAACAATAAGAAGATTATTATTTTGTTAGTAAAGTTCATATTAAATGAAACTGGTATGAATGCATGTTGGGTTATACTCTTTCTTGGTCTTTTCCATCAAGAATTGATATGTCTGAGCTTATATCAATATCAATTAATTATCCTTCCCTGTCCTGTCTTGAACTTTCTAGCTGTATAACAGCGGTGACTTAATAACACAACCTTGATACAGAATGCAGCATTTTTCATGTCCTCATCATCACAGCTAATGCCACAAGAGGTCAGAGCTATAACACAGCTGCCTTCCTCGGAAACCAAGACATCATTTTACTAATCAAAGAACTGATGACATGCAACTAAACAAATCAATTTTTAGCTGACTTTTTTTCCATGTCTGTCGTTGTCATCATTGTAAACTTTTCACCTTTTCATCTTCTCAAGAACCAGTGGGCCAATTTCAACCAACTTGGCACAAAGTATTCTTGGGGGCTTTCAAGTTTGTTGAAATAAAGGTCATGTCCCCTTTAAGGGGGAGATAGTTTAGAAGAATTGAAAAATTTGTTGGTATTAACAAAAATCTTTTTCTCATAAACCATATGGCCAAAAAAACTGTAACTTGTGTAGTAACATTGTTATGTAGTGTAGATTCAATTTTATTCAAATCATGACCTCGGGAGTCGGATGGGGCCCCAATGTGGGGTCAAATTTTTACATTGGAATATATAGATAAAAAATATTTTAAAGTCTAATTCTCAAAAACCAAATGGTCAGACAAGATGTAGCTTGTGTGGAAACATCCTTAGGTAGTGTTGATTCAAGTTTGAGAAAATTGAGCAATTATGATCCTATAGGGTAGGGTGGGGCCACAGTGGGGGGGGGGTAAATTTTAATGTAGGAGTAATATAGAGAAAAAAAGATTGACTTTGATGATTCTCAATTTTTCATCTTTATATGAATAGTTAGTCTTCATGATCTACTTGAGAATTGCAATGATCAATATGTAATATGACTATGAAGGCATCCAGGTACAAAAGGGGCTCAATGGTTAGCATAAGAATATCTGAAAATAATTTTTTATCTGTTTTACTAAATTGTTCAGATATTTTGTATATGACTTCATGAAGCTGATTTTGTCATTGTCATTGGATGTGTCATTGCTCAGATGAGCGATGTGGCCCATGGGCCTCTTGTATTGAAATTGCAAACAACTGATCAATACTTCAGTCTAATGCATATCAAATATGATTAAAGAAATTGAAACATTTTGGAATGAATTATAATATTTTATGTAAATGTTGTTCATTGAAACTGAAAATAGTTCTTTAGTAAATTGCAGTCTTGGGCATCCTTATTGGGAATAAAATACAACCCAGTGGGAATAAGGTATCATCATTAAAACTGTATGCAGTTCTTGACTCCATCAGATAGAAGTTTTAAAATTTAATTAAAATTTGATAACATCAGAGCATGAAAAAATACTAGGTTTTTAAACTACATGTACATTGAGTTCCTGTAATTGCTGACATGTTGGTCAAAGAAAGGAGAAAACGTGGAAAATCACCACCCATTCTAATTCACATATCCATTTCTGCATTAATTGAAGATCGTCCGTGATATTGGGTCCTGGAACTCAGTTTATATTTGATAGGTACTATAAGTTATGACGTGGATAAGTGTGCCTTACTTGACGCTAGGTTTTTGGACATACTGGGTGCTGATTGGTTGTGTAAAGTCACATGGTATTTTGTAGCACCTCAATTCATCAAGCTTAATTTTAATCATGTGTGTCATGCTTTATCTAACTAAGATTTAAAAAAAAAAACACACATCTATTTTGCTCTATTTGGGTTAAATTTTAGCGAATAACAATCAAAAACTGCGTGTGGTTGGGGAAGCGAAAGTTTGACAACTTCAGTTACTTTAACTGGGTAAAATTCATTGTCAACACGTGATGTTTGAGGAAGTATATGTAATCTCAGTATATCTAAACTCAACATACTGTTAAAGCATTGTGCACTAGATAATGACGTATTTACAACTCATCAAATACTCTATAATAAAAAGGTCACACGTTTACGTTGACAGTCGCATTTTCTAAAATGCAAAGGTTAATGATTTCTGGACCTTTTGAATTGAATACTTCTTTACACGATAAAAAGTCATTGCTTCTTTTTACAAGTCATTTATCTATTAACATCGTTCGATTAGTTAGGAAATTCACCTGTTCACATGCCTCATTTATTGTGATTGAGAGAAGAGTTTTTTGCTAATTGCTGATATTTTTTTTAAATCCCAAACAATCCAACAAAGAAAGATCACGGACACATTTTTGCAGATTTAATATTTAATAAACTGTTTTCTGTGGTGATTCGTGTTAGCGGGTTATGCAATATTTGTCTGCAATGACCGCTACCTTTATAACCCTCATGGATCATCAAATAAAGCATCTTATTGTTTATATTTACATTTTTCTTGTAATAAAGTAAAAAGTATAAAGAAAACTTATCTTAATTATTGTTAATGTACATCAGTAGGTTAGCTGAGAAAAACAGCCAAATCATCTTCTATGGAAATTTGAGTCTGGCATCAGCATATGCTTATTTTGGGCAGTCCATGATTTTTCTTAGGTTGCTGGTTGTGTCCACCAATCGACAAACGGGGCGTTTACATTTCAGTCCTGTCAGTTTTTAAAGAGCTATGAATGTACAATGTATATGATCTATTGATTTCGTTAAGAAATAGAGGGAATCATACTTGGTGGATGTAAAAATAATGATTTAAGGTGGCATGGGACACTAGCTGTCTGTTGATATTTATGTGGATAAAAGTACACTATAAACGAAATAATCTCATCGGCTTAGATTTGTCAAATTTTACAAAAGTTTTAATTTTTTGGGGGGAAGGGCAAAAATTAATGGAAGTCCCAGTGGGATTCAATTTCAAGACTTACAGATCAGTAGATAACGCTCAAACCTACGCTGTTAGGTAACTATTTTGGGAAAGAAAAAATATTTTAAAAAAAGATAATTGACTTTATTGTTTATTTCGATAGGAAGTACGTTTAAAAAGAAAAAAAAAGCGATCAAAACTACTGTGGTTTCATCAATATTCGTTGAATACCAATTTTCGTGGATTTCGTTGTTTAGTTGATCAATGAAATTAAATGTTCATTGAAATGCAATTTCTATTAACATTTTGTATTGATGTGGTCATTGGCCACGAATTTACGTATCCTTGAAACTGTGCTTTTCACTTTATCCTTGAAAATTGATGCCCTTGAATATTAATGAAACCACAGTATATACAAAAACAAAAAAATATTTTAATAAATCGAATTTCAAACTCTCCCAAACACTGTTTTACCCCTCATGACCCAAATCCAGTTAATGAAGATACAGAAGGAGAGAAGGAGAGAATCGTTAAAAAAAATTACAAAATCCAAAAGTCTGACTTTTCACTTGACTGCAGGAAGAACCCGGATTTTTGTTATCTTCTTCACAGTGCATTTATCTATTGGTATAATAGAATTGAACGCATAATGAAAGTTTTTGTTCGTTAAATAGTATACAAGCCAATTAAGAGATGGGTGTAAATGGGCGAAAGTGGTAATGATCAAATGTGGTTCATGTGGAAAGGAATCATTTCGATCCGCAACGATTATAACGGCATAGGGCACCCAACATATGGTAAAAACAGCGTAAATCAGAAACAAGGTGCGCGCAAAGCCGATCGACTTCCGTTGCAAGTTATGTGACGGCATATCCGTAACAACCCTACAACTTTTCCTGAACGTTGAATAGATACAAATGTAAAATAAGCCAGTAAACAATACTGGAATCCACACCAAAACGACGGAAAAAGTCACCGTGTAATAATAGGTCGCCATCCGATCCCAAATACACACTAGACTCTTCCGATCGAAAGAATGGCCACCGATCCCGGCTAAATTTAAGAGGATCAGGGAAATTCCAATTAAGTAAAGGCCGACGCACATGGCAACACAGGTGCCTTTTCTGAAGATCGTCTTATAGTACTTGTTATGGCAGATGAAAACGAAGCGACTGAAGCTCATCAGAGTGATAGATCCCAGGGACACGATACAAGAGACAGTGCACATGTACGCAACAGCCTCGCATAATCCGGGGACTTGATGGAAAAAATTCTCTCCTTCCAGTTTACCTGCCAGAATCGAGGACAAAATGTTTATTCACAGTACCGGTAATCTGAATATTATGAATCTTCATCTGCTTCGAAATTTTTGTCGGAAAAGGATATAAATTATGTCAAATTTTGTAACACTGTTATGATTGGTTGATTGTTAAATGCTATATATTTAAAGGGTACATATATTGATCTAAAGATTCTATCTATATCTAAAGGGTATTAATATAGATCTAAAAATACTATTCTTATATAAAGGGTGCACATATAGATCTAAAAATACTATCTATATCTGACGGGTGCATATATAGATCTAAAAATACTAACTTTATCGTAAGGATACATATATAAATGTAAAAACTATCTATATCTAACTGGTGCAAATATAGATCCAAAAATACATGTATTATCTATATCATAACGGTACATACATAGATCTAAAAATACTATTTATATCTAAAAGGTAAATATATAGATCTAACAATACAATCTATATTTAAAGGGTTCATATATAGATCTAAAAATACTATCTAGATCTAACGGTGCATATAGATCTACAAATACTATCTATATCTAACGGGTGCACATATATTGCATAGATTATGAATTATCAAACGATCAATTTGGTCAACGGAGGACGATTTTAGTTTTCATTGAGCATAATTTTTGCGAATTCCAAAAAAACTATATTTATCATACCTTTTATCATTTTCTTTCGATACCATCTATTAAAGTGAAACCAATGAACAATATACACATACAATATTTAGATTTTTAAAAGGAACATTTTGTTTTCAAGCGATTTTTCCGTGGTTCGGTGGGATGTTGTGCTTTTATGACGTAATGATAAAATGAAGCTTTGTGTGAGTGTATACGTTATAAGAAATAAGATAACAGAAATATAATCTTTACATACATGTATCAGGTAGAAAATGATATATTACTAATAGCATATTACAATTTGAGAAAATCGCTGATGCAGTATTTTTTAAAATCTGCTTTGAAAAGCGGAAAATGGCAATTTCCTCTGTATTCATACGGTAAATTTATTTGTATTTTTTGAGATAGTTCCTAAAAGAAAAAGATGATAGATTTTTTTTTAAACTTTGCAAATAAACTTGAGTTGATGTAAATTACATCTGGATGAGATAAAAAGATTTGCTATTGTAGTTTTTACGCAAAAAAACCCAAAAACAACCCACACAAATTGGCCTCTTTGTGTAGACAACGTTTCAAATCAAAACTACTTTAAAATCTTTAATTGGAGTTGCTAAAGATCGATCGATCGATCCATGCACCCATAATGATCGTTAAAATGAAAAAAAAAAATAAGTAAGTAAAGCATGATATTTCTGTCTAATAAAAAGTTCGTTAATTAATAGACTTTATGCTAGCGTTATTACTTACAAGGCAGTTTTCTAATAATATGATTTTGCATGCTCATTTTTTAACTTGAAAAACAATATATTACTTACCAACAATATTCATGGGATCTGCAACTAAGGTAACAAACATATCCGAGATCGCCAGGTTTGCAATGAAAATGTACTCCAAAGATCTCATCTTGATAATCTTGCAGACCGAAATCAAAATCAGCAAATTACCGGAGGTTCCGAAAACTGTTCCCAGAACCAACACAGTGACCAGGAAGCACCCGACTCCCGGATAGTCGCCGACAAACTGAAAGCGACCGAGGATTCCCGTACTGTTCATTTTCTAACGGAGTCAGACAGCAGGAGAGAGAGAGAAAAAAATTATGAATATATATCACGCGAATCTGAAATCCGTTTTACCATACCGGCTGCTCGTCGTATCTGTATTGGGTTTGAGATGCACCGCTTCAGTTTTATATATATATATATATATATATATATATATATATATATATATATATATATATATATATATATATATATATATATATATATATATATATATATATATATATATATATATGTATGTATATATATATATATATATATATATATATATATATATATATATATATATATATATATATATATATATATATATATATATATATATATTGCTGTCAGATGTTCTGGTATATTGACGCATGTATTATTATGTTGTCATAGGTTTTTTTTTTATTTATCGGGCATTCCCCGTTATATTTGTTACAGCTCTTAAGATCTCGAATTGACCACGCGTAAGAGAATGGAACGTCTCCTTTAATGATATTAAAATTATGAAGTCATGATCATTGTCGATTCCACCGTGACATCTGTATGATTATACTTTCACTTTGAAAGAAGATTTGAAAACAATTATAGGTTTTTTTCAATTTCATAATCCTATCTTGAACAAAATTAGTCTGACAGATATCGAATAATCCGCCGTGTTTCGCGTGAATGTGCGAAAACCGATCCCGTTAATCAATAGGCCGTTATTATAACTCGGTTCAGTTTCCGAAATGTCACACCACACAGTCTGTTGGCTTTGACAATCACAATTTCTCGGATCTTTCCGGTAAAGCTCAGAAGTTTTTTTTTCAAGCTCTGTTGAAAAGGCCCGAGAAGTTACGATTGTCGGCTTTGACTGTCCACCCTTGTGTACTGTATACAGAGAAATAATTCCCCCGTTTTATTTTCGCCCTCGTTGCCAGAGGACGAATTTAAGACTAGGCGAATTTTATATTGCAAATAATATCTCTGTTAACACAACTGCATCTGGGCAAATTCAAGAAGGGAAGAATCCGTTTGCAAGTGTAAAAGAGCGAAAATTACACGGGGCGAAAATAACCCTGTATATAGTATACCTTTGAACAATGTTTAACAGACATGCATATGCTATGTAAGTTCCTAAATGTCTCAAGAACAAGTGGCCCCTCTTCACACAATATTGAGACAAGAACTATAGCTCACTTAACACATACTTACTACTTCACTATTTTTTTTTCATCGGTAAATTTTTATTATAAAGCTTCTAACTGATAAAATCTCAATTACATGATATTTTTGTAATCGAAACTTTTATTTTATGCGCCTTTGTCACGGTAAACTTGTGCATTGAAGTAAGTATAGTCATTTATATTCAATTTTGGGATTGTCTTCCAACGAGACGAACGTAATTGCAAGATCCTCTGATATCTTATAATATAAAACATGGTTATTCTTGAAATACAAACAGGTACATTTTAGTCAAATCAAGTATAATTATGTAGTATATGTACATAGACAGGCAAAAAAAATGACATGAAAGCAGTCCAAATACCGGTAAGTACAATTGTCACACTCTGGTTTCTACCGTCGTGACTAATTGTTTCGGAAAATTAGCTCAAGGACTAACCTGTGTCTAATTGCAATAAACTTGCTTCCACAGCACCTGATTGATTCAAAATAAAATCCGTAAATTAAAGTAAAAACTGTCTTTATTTGATTGCCGCAAGATGGAAAGTGACTTTCTAAAAGTCACTTACCATTGCAGTCAATCTACGGACTTTAGTTTTGACCAATCAGGTAACTTGATTTAAAAAGGTTTACGCCCAATTTTGGCAAAATTTCTTAGATGCTTGACACTATTAGCTGAGCCAAAGAAGGTGTTATAATAATTACTCGTAGTTCCGCGGAGAAGGCCTGTAACAAAGACAGGATTAACTCGAAGCCGAAACAAAGTAAATAAGTTTTTATTTGAGGCCGAAATGAATTAAATAAGTTTATCTATGTGGAATTTCGAAGTGTCAAGCCAAATTTCCCCCCTTATAGTTAAGTTTAAATTGATAAATTTTAAACTTTTAATGTAACACAATCAATGTTACTGATCATTGATAATGTCTACTCCATTAGACCAATGTCTAATCCATTAAATCCATGTCTAATCCATTGTCCAATAGAGGATAGGCATGCACCCTTTACAGAAAGTTGCAAACACTGTCCAACCATTATCTGATCCATGGTCTAGTACTTGTTTGTGTTCAAAGCATGGATTGCACCGACTTTGACGCCATTTTTCGTGCAATTAGCATCGATGCATGAACATTTTCATTCGTGCATGCGCTCAATGTTACATATAACTGGACAAGAAACCAATGGAAAGTTTTGCCATTGCTTATTTGAACGAAATGAAATAAGATCATCTATTATCTACATGATATCAAATATTCTTAACGACAACTATCAGTACATTTTTGTAACTATCTTCCATCGTATTTTATTTGTTCTACTTATAGCTTAGATTTAAATTAGTATAATTTACTTTTAAAGTCAAATCCAGCGCATGCAAGCAATCGGATCATATCAACCCCCCCAATAAATCATGATGAAATTTAAAAAAAACACCAAACAAACAAACAATTAAGTAGATGGTTAAGCAAAATTTACGACATAATTACGATGTCATATTGTAAATTTTGTATACGTACACACCCAGTAAATTCATAGTTCATAATATTTAATACATTGAAAAAATTTTTTAATCGCAGAGTATTAAAAATGAGATAAGGACGATTAATGTTTAATACATCCCGTGCAAAAACAATCTTGGTGTTATATATATACATATATATATATATATATATATATATATATATATACATATATATATATATATATATATATATATATATATATATATATATATATATATATATATATATATATATATATATATATATATATATATATATATATATATATATTATGAATTACTTAAAAGCAATTACAGGTGCTTGAGGACAAGACCAATCCGCCCTTCCAAGCTCCCCCCCCCCCCCCCCAAGTATAGATCCCCCAGACTTTACTCTTTTCATTAGAATCACATGCTCTGTGAACCTTAATATTTTTTTACAAGGTTTGAGTGTTATGATATCCATAAAGAATACGTAAATTCACAAAATTGTTTTTTCATATTGCTCTTCGATCGTTATCATGATGATAAAACCTATCATCAATTTTTTTCTCAAAGCTAAGATATCTACGTTGTTTTTTTTTCAAAGAAAAAGTAATATGGGTCAATAGAGAGCCTTTATTGCTTCTTCTACATGTTTCCAAGCTTGTGTATGTAAATAATTTCATTTCTATATGCTGTAAGTTGTTTTAAATCCACGGTGTTAAAATTTCACAATTTCTCAAAAAGTACCAATTGCGGTGGTTTTAATTTCACGCTTCAAGAAAAACAGTTGATCAAAGTAAAAGCATAACACGTTTTAAAAACATATGTTAGTATTTACGATGGGTTTATGATAAATCGTGAACATAGTGAAATTAAAACCATTGTGATTATTTGCCAATCTACAGTATCACGATTCCCATTCATTTCATTGCTTTTTAGTAGAACTATATAAATTCTAGAATGTTTTAACAAAAGATCTGAAGATGGATAAAATTGCACATTCAAAATGATTCCCTTTCTTCGAAACTTCGGCTCCTCCAGTCGTTTTGCCTATGGACTTGTAAAAAATAAAAACGCTGAAATATTCAGCTAATGGACTTAATTTTTATTTGCAAATCTTTTCTTTTTTTATGTCAATTAATAAATAACTGTGCATGTTTAAATAAAGATCCAACTTCGGTGAAGGAAACTCTTTTTTTTTCTAAGTTTCACTCTGTTGTTGATGAAGAAAGAATATGTTGTGTTTTCGTAACTAATAAATCGTTAGAGTTTGTTGTTGTCTTGGTCATTTCCATGGCCTCCACTTTCTTTTTCGCTTTGCATAAATCAAAGAGTTTGTTCAGCTTCACCAATTCATCAAAGGCTTTGCGAAACTTAGTGTTTGTGAAATAATATATGAGCCAGTTAATGGAAGGATGAAGATGCCCGAAGGCGGTGAGGATTAGATGTGACTCATAAGGAAACGTGTCATACCTGTCCACAACAATAATCAAAGCATACGGTATCCAGCAAGAGGAGAAAATCAAATAGATGAAAAACAGCGTGCGCGCAAGTTTGATTGCCTTCCGGTTGTGATTGGAGCACGTGACTTCCGTTATTTTCTTCGTGCTGGTTCGCACAGATATGTATATCTTCAGATAGAATATCCCCGTAATGGTTACTGGAATCCATACCAAGAGAACTGAAAAGGCCACTGTGTAATAGTAAGTGGCCATGCGGTCCCAAATGCACTCCAGACTTTTTCGGTCGAAGGAATGATCACCGATTCCCGCCAAATTTAGCAAGACCAGAGTGAGACCAGTTAGATACAAGAGGATACACATTGCTATGCAAATGGGTTTCTTGAAGATTTTGTCGTAGTATTTGTGGTGGCAAATGAATATGTTGCGGTTAAAACTCATCAGAGTGATCGAGCCCAGAGAGTTCACACAGGCAATGGTACATACGTAGGCGATAGCCTGGCATAACCCAGATATGGAGTTGAAAAAAGTCTCTCCCTCTAGTTTAGCTGAAATATGATAAAGGATAGATACTGTAAACTTATTTGATTAGCTTGAAAAATTGCTTGCAAAATTGTGATTTTTCAACAAGGTAATAAGCGAAGATCTAATCTTGTGCGTTTCTGAATCTATATTTTTATACATGTAGATGTATATTCATTCACAATTTAAAATATCGTCTCCATCAGTATCAGGGCAAAATATGATCATTTACCCCAAAAACAAGAAAAAGGAATCTTTTATTGCGATTTATTGGTACAATCGAAGGATGACTCGCTTAATTTATTCGAGACATTTAATTTGAACAGCGAAAATATACGTTCCTCCATATTTACAACAACATGTCAATCGTTTACATTATCAAATTTTGCCTATAATTATTGGGTTAAGATCGAAATAATTTATTAATAAATGAATGTTATTGCTGAACTTACCGACAATGCTCATCGGGTCCGCCACCATTGTGACGTACAGGTCAGAGATCGCAAGGTTGCCGATAAATATACACTCTAGAGACTTCATCGTCTTGGATTTCCAAAGGGACACTAAAATTAGAAGGTTTCCAAATCCCCCAACCACCGAGGCAACAATCAGTACAATGAGCACTAAGACCCCCACTGCGGGGGACTCGGTGACAAATTCGTACCGATCGAACACCCTCGATCCGGCCGCAGGTGTAACTACTGTTTCATTTACGACCATCTCGTCTGGCATTGTCCTTGCAACCTTTCAAGGTCCTTAATCCTCCAAGAATTCTTTTTCAAGAATTGTCTTTCGGAATTTAGTTCAACCGTATTGTAACCGTATTGCAATATTGGCCGTCTTTGTGGGTTTGGTTTTCCTCTTCCTTTCTTGATCCCAACGGATTTTTTCAGAACACGTGTACATTCGCTCCCCCTGTGAGCTTCACTCAATATTTTTAATGTTCTCCTGTAAATGTTTATATATCCCCCGAGGATTGGTGCCATCATAAAGGAAATTTTTAAAAATTTTGATGAGAATAACCATGTCAAACTGATACGACCTATACACCGGAAAGAGATCCAGGGCCGACGATTAAGAAACACAAGATAATGTTTGTTTGCTAATATGCGTTGTTATATATGGGACTAAACTATATCTGAAGGGTGTAAGAAGGTCGGGGCGCAAATCAGTTGAGGAAATTTTTTATTGGACAGTTTATTTGTATTTTGTTCTAGAAATTGCTGTTATGAATACATGTATATGATGATTTGTTTACGGAAGGTTTTAACTTCTGTCCGCTAGATATGTCCGGAATTTATTTTAAAACAAAAACAAAACAAACACGTGCATAATGTTTTTTTTTCTTCTCTCCAATCGTAGGATTATTTTTTTTTCAGGATGGTACCACCAAGACGGCATTGAAGAATTGTTTTTCTCAAGAGTTATTGATAAGATTGCCTGAGGCCTGTTAGGTTAGAGAAATGCCGGGCATGCAATGGAAAATAACGTTTTCTAGAGGGAACGCGCGAAACGGCTACCATTTTAGAACCATCTTATTTTTTAAAGAGCAAAACCAAAAGTCTTGGACAAGAATTATGGGAAAACGATTTGAATGACATTTTTTAATAAATTTCATTATATATCTACTTAGTTTATGTCTGTTTAGTGTGTGCATGAAGACACAAAAATGAGACTGAATTTGAAATTTTAGAAGAAGAATATTAAATGGATTTTAGCGTAACCATTTCAAGTTATATGCCTTACGAATATTAAATGTTAAGCAAATATCATGCGCTTTGTAAAAAATGATCTATCTCTCATCCGTTAGAGGGCGTCCTACCAAACGAAGAACGGGGTATTAGACCCATTTCGGTAAAATACGATACCATACATAATTAAAATTATGTATCAAAGATTTTAAAAGAAAATTATCGAAAATATTTTTGATTTTAACTAGTTAGGAAGAAATTTGGATTGTTTGCTTAGTGAACTCAATCAAATTTATATAAAAACTAGGAGAAAAAATACTGTATATAATATATTTATTAATTTAAATTAGCATGTGAAATCTTGATTTAAAAAAATCCAAGATTTCACAATGCATGTATTATACAACCGTATGATATTTGAATAAAATATATATTATATGGATACGAAATTTTTTAGTCAATTTAAATTTTAGCTTGTTCATTTGTTCTCTTTTTGCACTGCTGATAATTCATTAGAAGTTCTTGGTTTTAATAAATTAATGGATTATTACAACTGAAACAGTACATCTTTCGAAATTTTCAAAAATATTATGTACTTATTCTTATGGAGGTTGGGTGGTCAACAATTTAACCTTTAGATCTACCGTAAATTTTAAGATCTGATTTTTTAATCTATAAACTATAGAACCATTTTAACAGGAGCTTGGACTTTGGGTAGTTGTATCAAACAGCAATGTGACGTAGGCATGTCTATTTCATTGCTGGCCATTCAGCCATGGCTCTTTGAAATCAACAAGATTTGTCTGGCTTAAGGGTTAAGACTACGCAATCGGTGTATATTTCGCTTGAAACCAGCGTCATTTTTAACTTGTTATGACGCAAGAAACAGATTGTTATGTCCTACTGAAAGTCCAAGGCCTTGTTAAAATGGTTCTAATTGAGTAAAGAAAAAAAAGCATATGTTTTAATCTTTAAATTTAAGCACTTTCTTATATTTTTATATACAGCTCTTATTCTAAGAGAGACCAATACAGTCTAAAATTAGCAAAGACCAATGAGCCCTCTAAACGTTGTTCAATTAACTCCTTACATTCTAAAAAAGATTAATCGGATTTTTTTTTGTGATATATTTCCGTGCGGAAATATGCTATCAGATAAACAAAACCTACTTGTAAACAAAAAGGTATGTATAAACACAAAACGTATATGAAAACAAAACAATAAGGAAATGTTGGCAACTTACACTACAAGCGTCTCTCAATCAAAGTGGGTTAACTAGAAAATCTCATCGGCGCGCCTCGCGTGACTTTTCTTAGTTTAATAAAATTCTAAAACTCAAGTATCATATCATTAGTTCACATTAGTTAAAAATCCAACATTAATGTAATTGTTTTATAAATGCTAATAAAAACAGACTCATTAATCTACATCAATTCTGAATTGCGAAACATGTGATATTTCCTACGCAAATATTCCGCCAAAAATATAGTCCTTGTTAGATTTTAAACATTGATTACTATTTCTATGCCAAGTTGTATGATAGTAAAAAGAAAGATAAATATACTATTCTAATCTCCTTTTAATCTTGATTTAATGAACAATTAATCAAATTTACGTTTGACAAGTCGAAAACCAGAAAAGACTCCTTCCTTAATGGTAATAAAGAATTATTTAAAATGATTTTAAGTGCACATACACCAATGTGCTCATCAAGTAAAAATCAAACCACATCATATATGTACATGTATGTGCGATTTTAAGGAATCTCTCAATTCATTCACACATGTAATTTTTGCACAGTAGTAAGCAATAACACGACACATGGTAATAAAAACCGTATACCCGCATTACCCGGTAATTTTCGCGACGATCTACATGTAATTTTCGCGATCACTTTTACATCTTAAAATATTTAATTCGTAAAAATTTTATCCGGAAATTTTTGCTATAAGAAACTTTTTGAATTGAAAAATATAACTGACGCAAATAAATAAAGTTACTCGTTTTTTCTATTTTGGCAAATTTTGCGACACGCGAAATAAAAAAAACCTCGCGTATACCCAGTAATACATGTTTGTTGCCCGATTTTGCAAAATATTATTTATAAATGCATGTTTCGCCATGTTTTTACGATCTCTTTTTCACAACTGTTTGATTTTGTTTAAATTCCGTATACATCTATAAATGCAGTATATTATTAATATTTTCTAATAGTACATTGTAGATACGTGTACTGATGAAAACTAATGACATACAGTATAATGTTTAAATTTTTGTTGTCACTGTTTTTACTTAAGGGGTGGGCCTTTTCGTTACAGTCACACGGAAACATGCATACTAGTACACGCTAAAGTGTACATAAAGTAGAGACACCTACATGTAAGGAAATGACATTTTTCTCATGTTTTGTCAATAGGAAACGGAACAGATCTCGATAAAATCAAAGAGCAATGATATATATTTAGGCGGGGGCAATCATTACTATAGGCTGATAAAACTTCTCTGTTGTGATAAAACAAACGAAAGAAAGATAAATAAGACAGATAGTATGAGAAATGGAGAAGGGAAGCTAATACTTGATGGAGAGGGAAGTAACAGTCGAGGAGAAGAGCGAAAGATGAGACATGGCAACCCGCCATTCAATTCAGTTACTTATTTGTGTCGCACTGGCGAGACTGTAAAGTGACACTGTCAAACGGCTGAGACATTACCAAATCTTCCAGCAGACATGAAGTCTGATCACGTACTTAGTAAATTCAGAAATTACCTTATATATCGCTAGAAACAAGATTTATTTTTGACGTTGTCGTGTCAATATATGTTGTCAGTTGGGCAGACAAATCATAATAAGCGCGCGTTATTCAATTTGTCTGCTCACCTAACTGCAGTTATTGACACGACGACGTCAAAAATAAATCATTTAATGCTATAATATTAACACCGTAAAATTAGATACTAAGTTCTTGATTACAAAATATTAACTATTCCCTCCATAAAAAGAAAAAAGGAATCAAACAAATTGATGATGATAAAGATCTTTATTTACATGATTATTTCCTGCGATATACATAAAAAAGAAATGCATGTGCATACATCAAATACCCCTCCCCCTCCCCCAAATAAATCCATCTTGGAAAAAAAGATATGCTCATTTCCGTTCAATCTCGAAATCAAAATCGCACATGCTTTGATAATGATACACACTATACTATAAGCACATATTGAAAACAGCATCGATTGATTAATGATTTCAATTGGAGTACATACATTATGTTTAATAGAAACATTAAAAAAATGTTCGCACATGCTCTGATAATGATACACACTATACTATAAGCACATATTAATAACAGCATCGATTGATTAAAGATTTCAATTGGAGTACATACATTATGTTCAAAAGAAACATTTTAAAAAATGTAAGTGGTAACACTTCGTACCATCACAAATTAATTAAAAAAATAAAATTAAACACGCGACAGAATAAAAAAAAAAACCAACATATCTTTATCACATGTGTGTCTGATTTGCTTTGGCTATATCGTAGACGCTCATGTTACTTTGGTGACGTAACAACTAATGTTGGAATGAATTGAATATTTACTGCGTCACAAACTTCACCAAAAAAGGACTAATTCGTAGATCCATGTCCATATCACGCCAAGATATTTGATAGAATGTGATTTGAATTTAACTCGTTGTTTTCTATTCACTAGCCTTGGAAATTCTTATACACTGTAGCCTGCTTATTTTTTCAATTCTATTTTACACGACGTACCATGTTAAAATAGATTGAGATATGTCTCGATTTTTTCCCAAGTACCTCGGTATCAGATTAAATCTGCTCATGTGTACGATTCTACACTGTCTTTCGTCTGCTCACATGTATGAGTCCACGCTGTCTTTCGTTGGTATGTCTTTACTAGGGAAATCGTCCCCGGAAGACATGGTAGCCAAGCTTGTATTCTTGTTTTTGGGATGAGAATCGGAAGTACTCAGTACCCCAGTGGAGTCGATACTCTCCGGTGGCTGTCGTCTGCAAAGTCCAAAGACGCGATGTAAACCTGCAATTTTGTCAAAGGCGCGGCGAAATTTGGTATTCGTAAAGTAGTAGACGAGCCAGTTGATCGAGGGATGGAGATGGGCAAAGACGGTCACATACAGGTGGGCTTCATGCGGGAAAGTATCATTTCTGTCAACCACGATGATGAGAGCATACGGGATCCAACATGTGGCGAAAACCGCGTAAATTATGAACAGAGTTCGCGCCAGACTAATGGAGGATTTGGATGGCTGATCTCGAACTTGGTGCTTTTTCATTCTCTTTGTGCTTTTGGTCACCATGATGTAGATGTTTAGATACGAGAACCCCGTAACGAGAACCGGAATCCAGACTAGAGTTACCGAAAACACGACAGTGTAGTAATACGTTGCCATCCGATCCCAAATACACTCCAGGCTCTTTCTGTCGAAAGAATGGTCACCAATTCCCGCCAAATTCAAAAGCACCAGCAGAAGACCAACGGAGTACAGCGATAAACACATCAATATGCATGTGGGTTTCTTGAAAATTTTATCGTAATATTGATGATGGCAGATAAAAATGTATCGGTTGAAACTCATCAATGCAATTGTACCTAGCGAGTTCACGCAGGACATCGTGCAACCGTACGCTATGAACTGACAAAGCCCTGGGTACAAGCTGAAGAAATTTTCGCCCTCTAGCTTTGCTGTAAAAAAAAAAAAAAAGATCATTGATGCAAGCAATAAGACTCGCATTAGCGAGCAATATATTTTATATTTAAATCAAAAGTAACCAAAAAAATCGTATATTTACCAACAATGCTCATGCCGTCGGCCACAAGCGTTACATACATGTCGGATATCGCCAAATTTGCGATGAAGATGGACTCGAGTGATTTCATGTTTTTCATCACGCAGAGCGCTAACAAAATCAGGATATTCCCACATGTTCCCACTAGACCCGCCAAGAGGAGGATCACAATGACGGAAATCGCCACCCCCGGGGATTCCGTCAAAAATTGATACCGGTCAAATAACCCCGGATCCGAAAAACCCGGAATGGCACTGGTAGTGTCGTTTGACAAATTCATGGTGCCCCAACAAAACAAATGTCACTGGCTGAAGAAAAAAATCAACTGAAAGTTGTGATCACTTTAATCTTTGGGTGTCTTATGAATAAACAGGGCGAAAACATTTGATATAATTGGTTTCCAACTGTAAACAGATAATTCCGGTTAAATAAGGGAGACTTCCTGTGTCCATTGTTTCTCCTGTACTTTAAATCGAGAATGAGAAGTTAAACGGAAAAGTGGTCTATAGTGTCCATATATATATATATAGTTATTGAGGAAGTGTTTATTTCAAAATGTCAGTCAAGGATAGGCATGTGATGTTGTGATTTTCGAGAAAACCTCATCCCACCCTTTAATTGCCTCTAAAGTTCATGCAAAACACATCTGTCATGATCTGGAGAAGATTACTAATTTCATTGCAGGTACAAAATGTGTATTTCAGGAGGCGTTAATTTCTTCCTGTTGGAACGAACACGGAAATTGACACTTGTTAATATATCATTCTAAATCTTCGGCGAGTCGATCATTTCGATTTTTTTTTTTTCAAATTTCTTACAAAAAAAATTTGAAAAAGACATATTCATGTCGCTCTTTTGACTATTATATCTTATAATTATAAAGTATTTTGTCAAATTTTATTCCTCAATCATGCGTCCAAAATATAGCCTTTTTCAAACATTTTCTCCTCTTTATTATTAAAAAAAAACACTTTAAATAAGGAATAAGGAATCATTCTTTGAATATTATGAGGTGATAATTTTGGTTGGGGCGTGATCAAATCCAATAAAGCCCGAAGGGCTTTATGATCAGGCACGTAGCATCAGGGGGGGGCCAGGGGGGGCCTGGCCTCCCACTTTTTCTCGCAGGAAGAAATTTTTTAAAATTTACATATAAAAAAATGAATTATAATGGAGTTGGCCCCCCCCCCACTTTTTTTGAAGTTAGTAAAAAAATTGATATGAAAAAAAGGAAATGAGTAGTCAAATGAATATTACCTTCCCCCCCCCCCCCCCCCCCCCCCCACGGATTAGGAATTTCATGATTTGGAGGGAAAAAATTTTTGGTAGGGAAGAATTTTTTTTGGAAGTATACTTGAGTGCCCCCCCCCCCCCCCACGGATTAGGATTTTGAAGATTTTTTGGAAACTTTAAATTTCCCTTTTTTTATTTCTTTTGCTTGTAAAGATTTTTTGGATGGGTCTGGCCCCCCCACTTTCAAAAACGATGCTACGTGCCTGATGATAGATTTGATCACGCCCCGACCGAAATTATCACCTCATAATATTCAAAGAATGATTCCTTATTACTTATATTTATATAATTTTAGGCCATCGTACGATTAAATATTTAAATATAAATAAACAAACCCCGCTGGAGCCTCAATCTGGCTGCATTTGTATTATGGGTTATATAGTACAAAATCAATACTATATAAATAGTGCCTGTTTGGGAGGGTAACAGTTGAAATTGACACCCCTCGAAAACCATTGTCAACCGACGCGAAGCGGAGGTTGACAATGGTTTTCGAGGGGTGTCAATTTCAACTGTTATCCTCCCAAACAGGCACTATTTATTTTGTTATACTGAATGTCTTTTTTAAAATTTTTAAGAAAATTTTACTGCTTTTATATAGGAATAACGTGAATTCTACAGCGAACCGTACGCGCATAATTTTCGCGCATGTAACATTTTTTAATGTTACCCGTTGCCAAGTGCGTTGCTAACGCGGAGGGTAATAATAAATATTATTAACTGCGTCTTAACCAATCAGATTTCAGTATTTAACATGAAAGTATAACAATAAGTGTTATCACAGGCAAAAACATTGGAATATGTAAATATAAAAATATACATGTAATACCAATACACTTTTTTAAAAAATGAATGGTAATACAGACTTCGAGTACTGTTGTTATTGAAAATTGAACGTCAACCATTTCCCATGCTAACATAATGGGGAAAAATACACCGAATGTAAATATGTATACATAAGTGTATGCCAAAGACATTGCATGAAATGCGTGGAAGTAAAATCAAAGTACTGAAAGTACTATCAGACGGAGGCATCATTTTGGAGGAAGTTAAACCAATGACAATATATGATTTTTTGATTTAAGGAATAACAGTGCGCTTACCGCTTATCATGTTAGAATATTCGCGAAGCGGTTTAGTATTATTGCGCGAGGATATTTTTTTAAGGTTGACATCAGAGTTAGGTAAATAATATTAAAATAATTACTGTTCTTCTCTTATTTCAACCTTATAAGTTTGTTATATTACTTATTAAAGGTGTTTATTTTTTACAAAAAAGGAAGGAGGAAATTATTTTGCATCACAAAACAACATGGAAAACTGTACATGTTTATTTTAAATGCATACAACTCGAATTACTCTTATGTAATTAGATTAAGTATCATTATATTTCCTGTGTATATTGACTTGCAAACCCACACCTGTTCAAGACAAAAGATAGCCTCTAAATTGCAAACTACTTCGTCTAACCGTACATCCATCCCTACCCCCCCCCCCTTTTTTTTTATCTTACAGAAGGGGTATCTTGATTACTGAGTGTCGTCGATACAGATATTCTCTTATTATGATCGTTAAGAGAGAGAGAGAGAGAGAGAGAGAGAGAGAGAGAGAGAGAGAGAGAGAGAGAGAGAGAGAGAGAGATTTTGAATTTGCAGAGAACTCAAGTTCAGTTACATGGTACCAGTTTTAATGATATATATTATCGCTATTGTTTGTATCATATAAAAGATTTCATGTCAATGCTATCTAATTTTTTTTTCACGCGCAACACTCTTATCAGCTTGTTAAAACACACTTGCGGGGGGGGGGGGGGGGGTGCATTGGAAAAGAATGATACGTCAATTGATAATACGCGAACGAAGAAGCACACCATGTTTATTCATTGAATCTCGTAATTATTTAGTATTTCGTCCACCGCTAGATGGTGCTTAGGGAATCCTTATTATTTGACGTCACGGGCTTTAGACAATCACAATATACGGAGGCTGTTATACAGCCACCGTCTAAAAAGGGATTAAACGGCAAAGTGTTTTTCTACATGTATGTGTGTTTCAAACGGGTTATTTAATGCGGGTCATCTATTTATTTAGTTATTTAGTTTATTTTTTGGGTAAAAGCTTGCTACTTTCATACCCGCATGAATTAAAGATGAAATAAATATATGACTGGCATCATGCAGTTATCCTCGTACGCGCATCTTCTATGAACCACCAACGTAAAATAACAATCATCGCTTACGGTTTGAAATTTGGGAGATTGCTAATCAAAGCCATGCTTGTCTCTCTATTCACCTTTTGCATGCCACCAACTTGTTCAGTACTGACTGAAGACAGTACATGTATCTAAAAGTCTAACGCGGCGAATTATAACCGAGAGAATTAGACTTAAATATTAGAATAGAAAAGAGCTAACAATAGAAGAACGTGTTCGAGAAGTTGTCTTTGTGCAATATGATTAGTTTGAAAGGAAAAAACCCAAATCTATACATTTGTGTAATCAATCGACCAAGATGGTACCTTGCAGACCACTATTCACCTTATTGACCAATCCAGCAAACTATTGGGGAAAAAAACTCTACCGGTATTCTGTAATTAATCGCTGAAAAAATTGTAAAAATCTGACTTGACAGTTCACTTGTATCAAACCTAATGTGATAAGATCGTCTGACAGATTTATATTTAATCGATACAGGTTTTTTTATAGGCCTATGGCTTCTTGATTCTATGACATTAAGCTTTATAATGGCCGATAAGATCTCTGGAACATGTAAAATTGACCCGTATAGACCGCTGTCATGACATATCAGATATTTATAGACGCGGCGATGAAAACAGGTACGTTTTCAGGCTTTTAAAAATTAGTTGTCTTACCACGTTATATTTTTCATGAAAGCCATTTCAACTCTATCCCAGGCCTTATTTTATATTGAATTTGATATCTGTAATAGTATTTGTGAATAAATTTATATATCTGTATAAATAATACTACACTGTACTAGCTAGGCCTATACATGTAGCCTCTATATACATTAGTTTACATAGTTAATTTAGCAATGTGACGATTGAGTAAAAGTTACCCCCCCCCCCCGAAAAAAAGACAGGGATAACCGATATGTGTAACACGACACGGTATTTTGGAATTTAAACATAGTAGGCTGTACATGAGTCGTAGTATCGTTTTTTGGGAAATAGCTGGGTATAATTTCTATGCATCTGATTCACTCTAAGTCTTGCTCCTTTTAACTTAAGTCTATGCAAAGATTAACAGAATATAGTCTGAAGATAGAACCATTATTAATATCATCACTAGCATTGTGTTGATTTGGTCGAAATACCTGAAACCAATTATGTTATTTTTTTTCTCTGCTTGATTATTAACAAATTGAATAAAACTGAATGTTTTATTAATTTATTTAGCATTAGACAGTGACACATCTGGCAGTCATTTGATACAGAGAGTCTTTCATTGTCTCAAAAGTCAGGAGAGCGACTCCGATCATTCCACATATAGTGACGTTAAAGGCAGAAACAGCTATAAATCAAAAACGTTAGACTTTGGGCAACTGGATGTTTCCGAGATTGAGAGAGAATGTAATCAACACCGAGCTCCAAATTCTGTTCGGAAAGTGTCTCTACATTATACAGACTTGAACTATGTCACCGGTGCTGTAGCGAAATTCAGAAGCCTTGTTCATCTGGAACTGAGTCATAATAAAATAAAATTTATCTCCTGCCAGCTAGCCGAGTTACACAAACTAAAAGTGCTCGATCTTTCCTACAATGAACTTGATGAAATACCAATGGCAGTTCTCTTAATGGAATCGCTGGAAACATTGAATGTGAAACACAACCAAATAGAGTATTTACCAACTGGACTTCTAGAATTAACTAACTTGCGAACATTAGAGTGTGAGGACAATCCTATTCTGGCCCCTCCCCCGGATGTTTGTTGCCTGGGAGTGAATTACATTTTTCGCGCTCTTCGTGACCAGCGATCAAAAATTAATCTTCTTGGAGATTTCAAACCTTACTACTCAACAGATAAGAAAGTGACGCTGGAGCCTTTGTTTAAACTGTGTACAGACTTTGTAGTGCGTCGTGGCATTGACTACAATACAATGAGTACCATACCACCTAAAATTAAAAATTTCTTAAATTTGGTCAAATCTTCAAATGAAACACGATTCCATCCTATCATGAAGTGTGCCAAATGCCGTGGATATTTCTCTCAACGACATCTCTTTCTTAACCATCTTTGTGATCAATTGAGAAGAGTATAACGATAGACCTCAAATACTCTAGCTGTTATTTAAATTCGCTGTGATTGAATAAATAAAAACAATTAGATTGCTCAAAAAATATACTGAACATGTACTTCATTAATATTCACCCTGTTCCTATAATCAAAAAAGTTTAATTTTTGGTTCAATCTTTTTTTTTCCATGTAAAAAATTCTCATCATTTATGATTCCATCCCTGATGTGTTACATTTATTGTATCATGCACATGCATTAATTAAATTTACTGTTATTGTTAACCATTAGTATTTAATACCTGTTATTTTTAATCTGTGTAAATCAAACTGTGATACTGCATAAATAAAAAGATTTGAATTTTTTTTTTTTCCATTTATTACTCACAAATTTAAAGATGTTTCTTGTTATCTGAAAGAAAGCTTAAAGAAACTGCGTGTGCGATATTTTTTTTCCAAAGACCCAACATATCTCTGCCCCATGTGTGCAAGTTATTTTTCTATTAATTATGTCGACATGCAAGATAAAGATGTTGACATGCAAGATAGTTATGTCTCCCTATTTAAAAAAAAATGAGTATACTTTCGTTATCTTTTCCGCTTGGTCAATGATGGATGTATTTTTTGTCTTTTTTATTATCAAGGCTACATGTACTCAAAAGCCAAAACATTCCAAGATCAAACTAATAACGAATAAAAAAAACAAAACCAAAAAACAAGGGAAACAATCCAACAGGTTTTTAAAAATAATTTAATGTGTACAGTCATCACTAAATTTTAAATGCATCAGAAATCATGTGTTGGTAATAATTTAATCCCTCTTAAACACATATTGATAAACTCCTTTTAAAATACAAACTTTGTGTGTTTTACAGTGACAGAGAAATTCTACCTAATAATTAATACATGTTCATCATAATTATAACCATAACACAATTTAAAAAAAAATGTCAAGGAAACATAGCTGCAAAAAAGTAACAAAGTTGCAACAAAAATATGGCCAGATTTCATAGAACATTACTGTTGAACACTTTAATTACACCAAAAGACATTTATGGACCCTTTTCCTCTCTATTACCCGCGGTATTCATAAAAGGGGCCTAACTCTGCATATAATCTGAAACTGTCAGCAAAATTTACTTCATCAATTTGATGAAATTAATATTTCTTTTCCTTTGTCCCATTCGAACTCTGATTGAGACTATTGGGACTTCATTCAGTTAGTACTAGTGTGTAGTACATACAATTGCAAACATTGTTGTCTTCCAAATTCAATGATGAATTTGAAAAGTATCTAAATAAAACAAAACAAAAATTATTTCATTTACTTGTACAGTGTCTTGAATCAACAGCTATAATTTACATAATTATGCTATGTTTTTGTATCATATTGCAAAAAAAAAACTAGAATATCTGAGGGATTTGTTCTACAACTATTCCTGAAAAACTGCAAACTCTTGTTTTTCTTAATGCCACACAATTCTACCACATTACACTACATATTTTATATAATGCAATTTCAAGTTATGACTATAATTTCAATTTGATTTTTTTTTAATTGCCTACTTATGAAGTAATTCACAAATAACTCAATATTTCTTTTTTAAGAATTAAATAGGTACATGTATTCTACAGTTCTTTCATCAAAATGGTAGAGAGCAAATCACAAAAAAAAACAAGGACGAAAGTCAATATGGCAGCACAAAAATCAAACTCAAAAGGAAAATTCCAATACTGGTATTCAGTACACAATGTTCAGAGAGTATCATAGACAACCATATCATATGGCAACATTGAATATTGCATGTAGGTTCATGTATATACTTTGCATTTGTTGAATATAATGATAAATTTAAAAAAAAATTCTGATCAGAAATAATTTCAAATTATTTTGTGTCTTAATAATCATATACCTGTACAGATTACTGCAAAATATGAGTCTAATATCAAATACTGTTTGAAGTATACATGTCATCAGTGTGGTTTGCATTTATCCAAGTTCATGTTACTACCTTTGTATAAACTGTTATAAACATATTTTGAGATTTTCCCTAACAAGATTAAAACATGTTTAAGAGCTCATTCACGTATCTACAGCAACATTAGTAGGCTCTAGGAACAGGTTTATAAATTAAATATAATAATGTTGGAACTTCCTAGGTAGTGAATCCCAAAATATCACTTGCTAGGCTTTAAAAAAAATTATTTAAAAAAAAATTGAAACCTAAACTCTTCATTTCACTGAAATCTTGCTGATGAAGAGAAATCAGAAAGGTGGATATTGAACTTTGTAGAAATTGTTCAACACTGATATTAAATTGTATTTTCTGTAGGAAAGACATGAATAGGCCTATAAGACTTTCTCTTATACCCCCTCTCCTTCCTAAACTAAAAAGACATGTCCCTTGATACATTTTGGGGGTTTGTTTTAAATTATAAGCCATTTACAGTACAGTGTTCATATCGCAACAATGGCAGCTAAGCATGAAATATCTCATCCTAACACAAGTAATAAATGACTAACTTTTAATACTTTTGCATTTTAAAGTCATTAATAGAAGATCTGAAAATTATTCAGGACTGTAACAACACAGAAATCTTAAAATACTTCACCACACTTTTTGAAAGTTTCTAACAGATTATATGTATTGGGTTTAATGGTCAATTCACATTCAAGTTGGACATAAGACTACAAAGATGTTATATACCAGTATATACTCCATTATGCTAATTTGAAAATATCTCTCTCTCTCTCTCTCTCTCTCTCTCTCAAAATAATACTGAAGAAAGGAACACTAATTAGAAGTTGACTTATTCAGATACACAATTTCAGTTTATCAAAACACAGACTGATATTCAAGTAACTATACCTTGGCAAATATGTGTAAAAAAAAAAATTAAATTCACAATGTTCAACGTACAGAATTATAAACTCTGAAACAAATCATGCATACCATTTTTGTTTTTCCTAACAAACATATTTGAAGAATCAACAAATACATCTTCACCATCAACTTATCAAGACATGATGCATACATGTTAACAAATTTTTAATACAGAGATGTGTTTTTAATGCAACAGAAAATTACATTGAAAACATACACACAGTTTGTTGTTATACACATACATAATCTATAGTGGGTTCTCACTTGAACCATTGAAACAATGAGCAGTGCAGACCATAAGCACAAGACACATTCATCATTAAATGAAACCAAAAAAAAAAACAAAACCTGAAAGCACCAACTTGAACACATAGCAGAAGGACCAGGCAAGAGAGAAAACAATTTTGTCAGTAAAACAGCAATTACCGGTAATTCTCGGAACTAAGCAACGACAGAGCCCGGAGTGGATAAGGACCAGAACAAAATCAGATGTGTACTCAAAACAACAACCTATAGGTCAAAACATGTGGGAAGAGTTATTCAATTCCAGTAATTATAATTACAGGTGCAATACCTATGTAAAGTAGGACAGGTGCATACATTTGTATTTTTGGTTTCAAAAATCCATCCTTTGGAAAAACAGTTTGCAGTTGCGAGTAACAAAACCTGTGTAGAAAAATTCACCGCGATTGTCATAACTTCCCAAGAAGTCCAGATCATAGACTCCTTACGCACATGATTATTTTTTACAAAAAATCAGACCTAATTAATTTCATAGACTTGACGCAAGATAGTGTTTTACAGCTACCATAATCTGTACGTACTCACATGCATGTATATGCTTGTTCATAAATAATCATATGACAGACCTATGCTACATTTGGTACAGGTACATACCATACATACCAGTAGCAAATGCAAAAAATGTCATGTAACCATGCATGTTATAAACCTAAAATAACCACAAATGCTACAGGCACAATAAGTTATATAACCATGCATTTTAAATACATATACATGTACTATAATTAAAGTGACCATGGTTTTTAAAGATACATGAAACTTAATATGACCTTGCTTGTAACACGTACTTTCTTGGAACACATAAACATGCACTAGTTTCAAAATACGTAGCTGTATTTGCTCCATATGACGAGTATGAGCTTGAGGCGAAATTAAACTCAAAGCATTGGAGGTTGCTCAAGATCTGGCTCGGATCGTGCGAGTCTAGTTTTTTGATCACAACACACTTGGAAGCGACAGAGTAAAAGCAGAGAATCACAGCGAGCTCTTGGAGAGTTGGGGGAGGGGAGTTCTTGTGGGAGGTTTGTACTTTTTTCTCTCTCTCTCTGAGGGACTAGTTTCCCAGTGGACAAATACGTCTCACCTGTACAGGCGAGTAAAGTCTCGTAAGGCTTGCGACACTTCCTTGTAATGCTCTGCACTGTGGGTAAAAAAATGACAATACTATGAGTAAAAGCAAGTCACAAATAAATAAAGATCCCTCTGTACACTTTACACTTATTTCACTGTATTTAATAATCATATGTATTTTTAAAATGTAAAACAGAAAAATATGCATAATTTGTAATCAAGTCAAGTATTCTGAACATCAGATAAGAAGCATATAAACTATCTGAAAGCTTTATTTTTGCATCATTTTCATAGTCTTTTAAATCTTTAGTACTTATTTTATCTTTGAATTGAATATTTTACAGCACATACTGCATGTTGAAATTGAACTACATATACTCAAAATGCAAATCTATATTCAACATTACTTTCCTGAAGTTATAAAAAAATTTATCATTAGTGTATAAAAGGTTCTTAAAATCTTTCATGGATTTCGTAGTTACATGAATATTGCTGTAACAGTTGTTGCTGACTTACCTTGTGACGGCTTTGTGGAAGTCTGTGAGTTGCTTGTGTGTTGCTGTGACTGCTCCCCCACTATTGGACGTAGGCAATGCTTTTAATGTTGTCTCCAACCAGCGACAAAATGTCTTCAAAAGAAGAAAACTTGCATTAAGTTTTAAAACCATTAACTTTTTCAATAACAAGTATGTAAAACTTCTTGAAACAAAAATCAAAAAGCAAAGGAATTCTATTGATAATGCTTTTTTTTTCTTCAATTTTTGAAAATAACATCAATACATACTGGTCTGTCTATCTTCATTAATTCAAATATAACTTCTCCGAAATCTGTTGTCATGAAGGTTGGAAGGCAGAATATACAGGCGTTGATCAGAGCATGCACCAGGGCCTGTCCATGGTCATTCAGAAGAGCCTTCACTGCCTTCTGCCTCAGGGGGAAGTCATCCTTCTCCTGATAAATAAATTAGAATGTACGACTTGTACATGCCACTACAATTGTTAGGACTTTCACCTCTTTTTATATGATAAACATTACATGGAATCAAAACTACTGCTTAATTATGATAACAACTGCATTGACTGACTTCTTCAGTCTATTTTTCCCCACCCAAGACTCTATCATTCAATCAGAGATGATATTCCTGTAACCTTGACCTTAATCGAATGACATTGAAAAGGGTCACAAAACACTGAAGGAAAAAGAAACCAATATGTTAAATAAAAGCTTCTCTTGATTATAAGCTTACACAAAATTGATGGATTGAAATGTAATTCTCTTACACCCTCAATGAATGTTATTTTTCTTTGTCCATCTTACTAAGTAAATCTGACCTCTTTTTTGGTGGCACACATTAAGAAGTCCGACAGGTACTTCATCACTGAGGCATTGGCCTCTTTGTGGTCCAGTGAACAGGCAGCTATTGCACATCGAAGGATAGGTTCTACCATACCACACTGTAGGTAGGAGATGGGGGACTGCTGGACAAACCTGTCAAAATACACCACAGGTGTGTCAGGTGATTATGTAGTATATTACAGGTAAAATGAAATACATGCTTAAAGGAGAAAGATTGCAGCAAAAAATCAGTTATATTTAGACTTATTTTGATGTGCATAAAAACATTTGCTGAGTTCAAGTTATAAACACAAATTACATATAAATAAAGTTCTACCAAGTGTTCTACACAACATCAAGTTACCAATCCATTATACAAGTTATATATGTAATATAATATAATAATATATCTATAATATAATAATATACATATAATATAATAATAGTTTATTTCCAATTTTGGGCCCAGAGGGCATACAAGATTACAGATATTAGATAGAAATGCCTAAAAGAAAGATTCTACATATAAAAAAAAATCCATACAAGATATAACCTAAGCTTCTAGCTTTATCCTTTAAATATGCTTTAAATGAAATTCTTATTATGCATCATAGCTTGGCATGGTTTTTTTCTAGTACTTAAGGCAGAGAAGACTAACCGTAGGCAGAGCCTAAAGAGATCGTCCACAGTGTCAGGGTGATTCCTCAGACCATTGTGTTCTTCCAGTAACTTAAAGGTCGGCACACAGAACGCCTGGGATGAGGAGACACAAGGCTTATAGTCAATTTGCATTCAAAAGTTTGTAATTTTTTAAAAATCTATCAGCATACACATGTATCTGGTAATTTTTGCCATGATCTTTTTTTTTCCCCCATTTTTAACAACAAAAACTAAAAATTTTCATTTTTAACAACAAAAACTATACTTTTTCCACTTTTAACAACAAAGCTAAAAGGAATATATATGGTTTGAGCCTAAAATGGCCCCCTAAAATGAACATTGTCATTTTACTGTAATTCTTTGTTTTATTTGTACAAATAATTTTCATTTTGATTTTAATGCCCACAATTTAAAAATATGACATCATAAAGTTTAGCTTTTCCTACCATTTTCTCATTTTTAGCATAAAACGGCTTGTTTTGAAGCAGTTTTTCTTGAAGGAAACATTGAGCGACTGCTTGAACAAACAAAATATTTTCACCAAAGATGTATCTTTCCAATACTTTTAAGTGACAACAAGTTCGTTCTTGTTCAAAGAGTCGCTCTATATTTCCCATTCGAAAAAAGATAAGAAAAATGTCAATTTTTGATTCATTTTAATTGAATTATAAAAATAGCGTCACTTCTGACGTCATTTACTGCCAGTGAGTGCATATAAATCAAATAAATAGGTGAAATACATATTTCATGTCAACTCTTTTATAAAATAATACAAAAAATTATTGTACATGAATCATTTTAAAAATAGCGAATTATGGGGGCCAAATTTGACTATTATCATATATAGTTCTTTGCAGAAATTATATCTATTACCATTTACTGTATAAATATATATGAAAAAAAAGGTTATTGCAACAAATAACTTAAACAAATCAAAAAGATTATAGATTTACACGCATTTCATTTTAACAAACTTTGCAGCATGCAAAAAAAAAAAACCTGGATATACATGTATCATGTACAGTGTGTGATACGTACCTCTAACATGTGTAGCAGCCCGGGTTGACAGGCGGCCTCCATTCCGTACTCATCCACCAGAATACTGCCCAGGTACAGGAAACAGGAGTGTTGGTGGGACTGATACAGGCTGATCATCTACAAACACACACACAAACAAGGATAAAACATCGGCATGTAAGGCTAAGAAACAGTGCCAGCTACTTGTCCTTCATATGAATTTCTTGTGAAAAGGGCATTCACATGAATTACCAGTAACTGTAAATTGTTCAATAGAAATAACTTCACATGAATTTCATTTGAAATTTTCTCACATGAATTTCACATGAAAACATTTGTGTAGGTAAGATACCATAAAATCATATCATATGCACTTAATATGTAATTTACTTTTCTCATGAAATTTTCTCACATGAAATGTAAATGATCTTTAGACATGAATTTTACTTGTGAATCTTGTGAAATTCATGTGAGGCAGAATTGCCTATGAAGGCAGACCAACAATTTACACTACTAAAGAAATCACCACTGTTGGTGAGCCAAATACAATCACCTAAAGAACGTTTGCATGAATATTTTGACATTATCTGATGTACCTATGTGTCACCTGGTGTTCTCACCTGACTAACGAGAGGTGTGAGTAAGTCAGCTGACTGCTTTCCTAAACACCTGACTGCGAATCGTATACAGCGACAGCACCTCTCTGTGATTCGGACATCTCCTTGGTATTTGTCACACGCCCGTGAGAGCACTGGCCAGACCTGCTGAAAGACACAAAACAGACGTACAGAAAGGGCAATGAACCAGTTGTCGGTATAAGCTAAAAACAAAAAAAAGAACTCTAAATGCAAAATACAACACCAAGCTGCTTCTGAGTTTAAATTTATATTAGAAGATGCTTGTATTTGATAACAAACATTACTAACTCAACACATAAACTATGAGATTGAAATAGTTACATCTTTAAAAAATTATGAAATATAATCTGTCTGAGCTCAAGCAGTTTACAGTCCACGAAACTTTTTCTCCAAGAAAATAAACACAATTAACAGCCCCCACAAATTCAAACAATTCACACAATTGTTTTTCCCCCCAATTTTTTTGTTTTACTTCATATCATGATAATAGGCTACACGCTTATCAATTGAAAGAAAAGGATACTTTATAGTTTACTGTAGGCACCCTTAACGCTTTACAAGAATGATTTTGAGGACAAACCTCTTGTATCACTGGTTTACAGGGATGGACCTGGCCATTTGTTACTTTAGGATTTACATATCTGGAACAAACAAAAAATGCATGGCATATGAAAAATGATTCATAATTACTATTCAATATATTCGTATAACTATACACAGGTATATTCAACTCTTGAATGTTAAAATAAACACAAAAGCACAATTAGTAGAAAAGTTTAAATTTACATTCTGGAAATACAGTATTTTTGAGTCTGGTAACCTAGACTGTCACATTTATAAATTTTAGTGAAACTAATCTAATTTTTTCTTACCTAAATATTGCTGCCAGTCTGTCCAACCATTTCGTGGGATCATGTGGGCTACCCTGTTTTGGATTATTCATTGGCTCTTCTATTAACTACAATGATTTACAAAAATTATACATCAAGGTAGTTATACTACTAAAAGAAATATTGCTACAATGACTCACAAGAATGCACAATCTATTTATTCTATTACAAGGAGGATAACTACTGTACAAATGATTTACAGAAGGTAAAATCTAATTTTATTCAATTAGAGGAAGGACAGCTACAATGATTAACAGGAATGTACAACTATTTATTATGCTCAGACAATGTAGTGTTTAAAAAATAAACAGCAATTTAAAAAGTTCACTGGGGATATCCAAAGGGCTTCTCAGAAGATTTGATCATGTACCAACAAAGTTCTTATCCCAGTAAACTTTTTAACATTGCTGTTTATTACTTACATTTATGTTTGAGAATGGCAAATTGCTCAGAATCATTAACACGTAATAAAATGGTGTTTTTTCCTTTACAATATTGCAACTGTCAAGTGATAAGAGTAGTACTAGATAAGAGCGTGCAGTTATCATTGTGGCGTCTGGAAAACGTTCATACAGAATTGAAAGTTTTCGCTATTCTATAGGTTCATATAAGAAAGCATATTTGCAAATGTACATGTAAATATATAGAGATAATTTGAGAGATTGGAATTCGTGCAGTCTAAAATTTGCCTGCTATTAAAACAGAGTTTAATATTTCTCTGTATACAGTATGAAAATCTATCACAATATGCATGAAACTAAATTTACAACAAGAAATGACTTACTTTCGAAAGAGGTAGTAACTGAAATGTGCATAATTGCCGTAAACCATCTGCTATCTTATCATGGGGAAACTGTGCTAAAATAGTCGCTGTACCTTTAGAAAGAAATAATCAAAATACACTAAGAGCTTTCATGAGAGAGAGAGAGAGAGAGAGAGAGAGAGAGAGAACTTCTGTGGACAAAACAGATCAAGAATAAAATATAACTGTTTGAAATCTACATGTATCTAGATAGCAACTCACTGGTATTAACTAACTTTAGAAAGAAGAAAATATAGAAAAACACCCACCTTTAAGCAGACCAATGGCAGCATCATTAGACAACTGAAACGTCTCCAGGGCCGACACAATCTGGACCAGCCCCTGGAAGTGGCTGACCATCTGTTCCCGACACATGGTGGAGATACACTGTAGAGAGTTCGCTGCCGCTGTAGAGAGAGTCTTCTCCTGAAGTCCAGCTAACAGGAACTGTAATATGGCATCTGGAACCAAAAAAGATAATAATATGTTATTATTCTGATATTCTGGGTATTTTTCACTATAACTACACCACACTACCTGGATATTTTGAGTGGGTTTTTTCACTTAATTACTTAGATATCCAGGTTTTTAAAAAAACCAAAAAACTTTTTTCCATCTGATGCCTAGTTATTTAATGTCTACTCAACTATTTACTTTCTATGATATTTTTAACATAATCAAATATAAATCTGAGGAAGTAAGGCATTCATTCATATCTTTGGATATTCTTTTCTAAATCATATACAAGTAAATTAATTAATTATTTTGATAATAAGAGTGATTTTCCTCCTTCTCACATTATATTTTTTATCTTTTGATAAAATATTAAAGGTGCTTTCCTTCCCGATCAGATCACAGACCTGTTTTTCATATTTAAATGTCCAATCAAAATACTTATCTAGATCTTCGGAGGTTTATTCTCCTCATCGCCTAAATATTGGGAGTTTTTAGCCAGAATTTTAATATCCTGGGTTTTTTCTCTGATCACTTACCTAGAAACTCTGAGTGACTTTATGCCCATTACATAAAATAGTGCAGGGTTTTATCCTGTCCAACTAGATCACTTACCTAGATACTCAGCGTGTTTTTCCGTCCATTCACACAGCTCTCCAAACAGCTTGATGCTGGTGTACCTGATGGCCAGGTGAGCCGTGGGGGGCATGGACAGGATGGACTTCACCACGAGGGGCACTATCTCATTCTCTTCTCTGAAAAAAAGGGCAAATTCTTAAAATAAGATGGGAAATTCTTAAAATGAGAGGGGAAATTCTTTAAATGAGGGGAAATTCTTACAAGAGGGGAAATTCGTCAAATATAATTGCTGAAATAACTTTTTTAGATCAATGTTTTAAGCTGTCTAAAAATGAACTGATGTTGCATTTTCATATATATTCGTTGAACAACGATTTTCGTGGATTTCATTGTTGAGTCAGTCAACAAAATCAAATACTCAATTAGGCACAATTTTCTTTCCAGCTAAATTGTTAAACAAAATACATGCTTGACTTACGGCAGTAGATTTTTGGCTACAGCTGTCATTACGAAAAGAGAAGCCTCTATCACTTCCCAAGATGTATTTTCTGTCTGAGTTTTTATATTTTCAAACATCTGAAGAAAATAAACAAACAATGAATCTAAAAACTTCATAAATAATTCACATCTTTATGCGTACAATAAACAAATTAAATTCAACCTTTAAAATCAATCAAATCAGAGCTGTATATAAAATTTTCACCAACAAATTTCCTAAAATTTAAATTTGTAAGCATGAATACATCAACATGTTATATAAGCCCAAAATAAAAGCCCCCAAAAGCTGGTTTTCAATAAATAAAGTACTATTCTATTTTTATTTCTGACACAAAATCTCACCTGAGTAAAACATTGTGAGGATCCCACGATAAAAACCACATCTTTAATTAACTCTGAGACTCTTAATCTAAACTCTCCAAAATCATCATTTTCATCTGGTATTCCTTCCTGTAAAAACATAAACACATTTATTAATTGTACAAAGAGTACAGGATAAAACATTAATGTCATAAACGATATCAATACTGTCATTACTGCAGATCTGTAGCCCTACCGGAAAATTCGGGTTGACAAACCACAGAGCTACAGTTCTCCCATACAAAAATTTTGTAATATACAGCACACACAAAAAAATTTCTATAGTTTTGGATTGATCTGCAGCTATACTGGTAATTATTCAATCTACATGTACAACGTCAGTCTATGAAGACATTTACATGTATATGTGTATGGATACAACAAAATCTTCCAAGTGCTCTTACCCATTTTCATTGTTGATTGATATACAGAATTTGTTACATATAAAAATACATCTATATTCAGGGGAGAAAAAAGGCTGAAAACATTACGTTTTCTTCATTAGTACAAATTATTTTTATTCCATTTTGGTTTTTATCATTTTGTAAATTGTTTATATATAAAGACGAAAATCAGCAAAAAAGGAGATGAGATTTTTGCACTGACAAACAAAAAACTTTGAGTACACACTGACAGAGTAGATCTGTAGTATACTTACATGATCTGGCTCGATCTGACAGTGCCGACACAGCGCCACAATTAACCTCTGTATGTACGGCTTGAATACGTCTGTGATCTCCTGTACACTCCGCTGATACAGTTCTTCCGAGAGACGGTACCAAAAATTAAAGGAGATTTCTCCCACCTAAAAATAAACAGATCAATTACACATACTGTACAATGTACAGTTTCATAATTTTACCATTAGTCACACTAAAACTTTTTATTTGGAGGGGGGAGGCAAAATTTTACTTTTGTATAAATAATCTAATTTTAATGTTCTGTTAAGAGTGATATTTTACCTAATGAATGCCTGTATGTTTGAAATTATATCAATAATTGTGCCGTAATGACCAATTTTAAACGTCATTGTTTTCAAATAACTCAGCATGTAACCTCACCTCATATAAATGATGGCCAACACAGGTCAGCAGAAGTTCAAGGACACTCAAATCTCCCAGACCCTGAAATTGATTGAAAATAATTTATTTTTTAAATTGTACACAATTTAAAGTTTCTTAGTGTCTTTTTGACACGTATACCTGGTTTGTGTTTCATCTTCTATGTAACGATTGCTTTCAAAATTGGTAAAAATCATCATGATGTAATAATAGAAAAAGTTAAAGTTAATAATATCCTATTGGCTCTTCATAAGACAGTGCAACAGGTATGGCTTTTTCTAACCGACTTTGAACTTTGTCATATGTTTCCATTGTGAAGAAATAGAACATGTACATGAAGTATATTTTAAGCTCTTACAATCAGAAGATGAACAGACCTGAGTGGGGGTGGTGACCATTGGTTCTAAAAACGTCTCTGCCAGTTCTGTGAACACTCGGCAATAGTTCATGGACCTAAAAGTTCACACAGAAAGAAAGGCTTCTTGTTACCACTGGTACACAACAATTCACATAAAAACACAAATTCAATCTTGACAATGTACATAGTAAATGATTAATGAATCCTTTTGGTAACTTTATAGTTCTAAAAAAGACTATCTATGATCAGAAATTTAGAATCAAGTTAACCTACTTTTCAAGTGTGACCCACCGTACTTAAAGATATTTGACCTACTTAATAAGTGACCTACTTATCTGTATCCTCCATGGCAACAGACATGTGATAGGGCTCCATGAGAGTGACCACTCCCTGGTATAACTTCTGTGACAATAGTAACTGTTCCTGAAAAAAAAAACCCAAAAAAACTGTTAATTCATCTTTAACTGTACATTTACCATTTATTCAACTATCTTCTCACACTTTTTTAATAATGTGATAAAAGTCTATGTAAAAGTTTCATAATTAGTTATTAATTATTGGTGTTGAATATTCAAATATTTTCATGTAAACGTAAAACATTCCACTGATTATTGATTAAATTTTTTTATCATGGACATGTATAATAAATCATGCAATAAATCATATGTTACATTGTTACATGTACATTGTTACATCACAGGCACCTGAATTTTTATCAATCAGTTGCTTAATAAGTCAAATATAACAAAATTCTACCCCTACAACATATTTATATAATTATAGTACGCGGCTATGTTAAGGCTGCCCGATTAATTTCACAGTGATATGTAGAAAGTCACTTGTCTGTACTTCATAAGATATGACGTCATAGTTAACTTTGACGTCACGATCTGTATTCCTTTCGATCGTTCTTAGGGAATGTATTGTAACGTAGTAAGTGATCTTCATTGTGCATAATAAAACCACTTCATTCCTTTACATAGGCACTGTTGTATATACTAGTGATACTAAATTCAATATCACTGATATGGAGTATAAAAAAATCAGCAGTTTCAAAGCTTCATAATAGGTAAATAACTATTCATAAACTAATGGTTTTGAAACCCCCCCCCCCTGCTACGTGTAATCTAATGAATGGTAATATGAATATGCATATAAAAAACGGCTTAGCACAAGTGAAAGATAAAAACAATCTTAGTATATTTTACGTGAAATCGGGAGAGAAAATAAGTACCAATGTGAATCTCGCTGGGGGAAACCTACCGATTGACCCGATTTTGTGTAAATCGAGCCTAAAAGGTAAAAATGTGCTTAATTTCGATGGCGGTGCGAAATGTTTTGACAATATTTCAAATAAACGAAATATTGATATAAACCCCCAGCAAGAACTGCAAAATACATTTCTTATCAAAGGATTTTTCATAAAAATATTTTTGATTTAATGTCATTATTCACTTGCGCCAATGCGATTTTTATAGATTATTTACCGTGTTAAAATACACTTGTCCATGCATAAGAAAAATATATGACGTCACAAAAATACATCAAATAAAGTGTTGGATGTCACTGTAATTCATGTAATGAAAGTTCAAAGAAACTCGCTCGGTTAAAGTATTTTTCGATAATTAAAATAGTATCATTTTTCGATATATATTTAGCTTCGGACAGCCTTAACATAGCCGCGTAAGGGTAGGATTTTTCGATATTTGATTATACATGTGCCACTACTGGATTGATTGAGCTGATGTTGAGTGATCGAATGAACAGGTACAAGAAACTTACCTGACAGTTGTAACAAGAGTAGAGGGCAGACACAATACAATCAGCCGCCGCCTCGTGGAGCATGTTTGGACAGCCATTGTTGGACTATGAGGGAAAGAAAAGAAATATCAATACATGTTTTGTTTTTCGATACATATATATTGTGATTTAATATGTACCATAACCCAAATATAAGTTAATAATTGATACATCTTGTATAACGCGTGATGAACTATAATTGTTAATATTACCAAGGTGACTTATAAGCCCAATGTTCATGTACAAGTAGTTGTTATAAAATTTGTATCATACGACACAATTGTACATACGGTAATATGCACATGTCACTATAATAAATAATTTACTTACATATATAAATTTAAAGGGATTCAACAAGTAATAAAAAACCATACTACCATGTTGTTACAAAATTCCACGAATTAAGGAATAAGGAATTATTCTTTTAGAATTATGAAGAGATAATTCTGGTTGAGGTGTGATCAAATCCAATAAAGCCCAAAGGGCTTTATGATAGATTTGATCACGCCCCGATCAAACTATCATCTCATAATATTCAAAGAATGATTCCTTATTACTTACATATGTATATTAATATAATTTTCAGTAATTGTTCGGTTAAATATTAGAAACTTATAAAACCCCCATTTGCAGCCCAACAACACATCATTTGAATTTATTGGACTGTACATTACAATATTAATTTGTAGTGTTATCACATACAAGGACACAGAAAAATGTAAAAAAAATCTTATAAAACCAGTTTGTTAAGATTTTTAAGTTCATTTTTTTTTACTCCTATAGATGTTGTGCAGTTAACATGTACTCAACTTTATATTTAGTTCTCTCCCCAACTAAGCTACTCACCATGACTTGGAAGGGAACCATCAGGAGCTTGCTGTTCACGATGTCGTGTTCCGGTATCACACCGAGGTTGAACCAGCTTCCCAGGCACCGGAACACCTTGATCTGGTTCTTCTCATCACAGCTTGGGTCCTCTATCACTGCAGTCTGCAAGAAAAAACTCACTTATTACCAATCATCATTGTTTAATGTAAAGAGTGAAACACCACACCTTTTACAAATGAAAGTTAACTTTATGTTATTGAGTTTTATTTTCTATACAAACATACATCTGTATACACATACATGTACTTTGTTATCAATGTTCATAACTGTTTGCCAACATGGTAATTGTCATTTAATGAGTTGAAATAAATTATGAGGGAAATAAGGGACAATGCTCTTACCAGCAGCTGTAACATCATGGGTGAAGCTTTCAGGAATTCTTTCGTTATTTCTTCTCTTCTGTTGGCCCCAAGTCTCAGTGATCTGCTATTTACCTAAAAATAAGACGTTTCGGTAAATGTAAGAAATCTTAAAAGAAAATGTGTATCTAAGACATGTAAGAGTTAATTATTTGTTTTTATGTAAGTGTTCAAACAAGATAATTTCACTGAACATAATTCATCAAAAATGGGATGTGAATGAAATATGAGCAGGCTTTATACTACATTCTTTTCTTTGATTTTTTTGTAAATTGTCATAATGTACTGTTATACAATAAATTGTTATTGTGTACATGTAACTGGCAAAAAAGATGTGTCTTGAACTTTCATAATAAACAGATTTCTATAAAAATAAATCTCACCTCTTCTGGTAGAACTGTGAGTACCTCTAACAAAAATGACATTTGGTGTGGATTTCCTCCAAATCTACCAAAAAAAAAAAAAAAAAATTAAAAAAAAAAAAACTATGTCAGAGACATAAAAAAAACCAACTTTCTCCTCTCTCTTCTTCCATTCAGTAGAGGTAGATTTATTGTAAAGCTGACTTACTTCTGAATAAGGTCAAGAGAAGCATCTTTCCAAGAAGCCATTTGTAGGGCTAGATCAGCTAGGGCCAAGCTTAACTATAGAGGAAAACAAAACATAGTTTCAGTAACACACCTTTAAATTATAAAGAAAAAAAATGAAAAATATTAACATCACTTAAAATTCTTCAAATGTTGTACCTGAGTCACAATAACTGGCTGTGTTTCGGCATTGATTTTCCCAGCATGCTCTAGCAGGGAATCCCTTAATGCCTGAAAGATAAGGGTAAATCCAAATATTTTCTACACAAATGAATACAAGCCAAAACAAACGCAAGTGGCAGCCTAGGATGATAATTTAGAATATTTTAGTTTCTCCCAAAGATATGTTAATGATTGAGTAATTTTAATGAATGCTGTATTTTACATTCCAAAGCAGGATATGTGTCAGACTTACAGTGTGGGAGGCTGGAGGCAGCTCATGAAAGGCATACTGGATCTAGAAAACACAAAACACTAGGTCTTATTGATTGATTCACAGAGACATTCCATCGTTGTGAATTCATTTAATCTCAACTGTTTACTTTTATGCAAACCAGAGCATTCATAATGCATGATAATTAAGGACAGTATCAAAAGTTTCAATTTCATAAAATCAATATTGATTATTAGGAGTCGTGTTCTATCTTGGATACTTATATTGATAATTTTTATAAAGTGACAAATATATGACCAGAAATTGCAGACATGAAGGATAGTCCAGAGAATCATTTAAGGTATCAGTTCAAATATAAAGTAACAGCATATCTCACCTGAGATTAAAGCTTTAAAAGTAAGGTTTTTAAAGCCTTTGTAAAGTATTGACCACTTTGCCTAAAATGTAATTACTCACTTTTGTTCTCATTGTCTGGGCTGCAAAGTAACAAGATTCCATACTCTGGTGTAGCCGCAACAGTTGATCTGCTATCTGCCATGCATATACCTGGAGATTGCCAAGTAATTGAATGGAAAAGACTCACAAGACATATAAAATATTTTGCTGAATACATTAGTGACAATGCTTGATGGACCTGTGTGTAAAGTTTGTAAATTTTTATAGCAATTTCCCCCATAAAAAAAACAACTTTTGCATTTTCTTAAACCCCCCCTCCCAAATGGTTGTCAACTTAGCATGTGAATTAATTAAAGATGTTAACTTTCTTTTACTAACACAAAAAAATGTTAAAAGAATAACAAAATGCTGCTTAAATAAAGTTATAGTAAAATAACAAGAGAATGTGCAATTTTGTCTTGAACATGGATGTTGACTTACTGATCTTTGCAGCTCCCCTAGCCATACCGACGCTTTCTCTTTGCCGCTCACGTCTGGATTGTTGTACAAAGCATGCAGGGCCTGTCCAACCGCCTCAAGCGACGGCTCACTGTCCATATTCAATGACTAGCTGCAGCCTCAAGAGAGGAAAAACGAACTCCAATTCGGTTCTCGTGTTTTTTCTGGCAGAGACCTGCCGGAAGTTGCTTTCTCTGTTGCAGTTCCGCACACAATATTCAACACCTTTTTGAAAGAAATTATGAACATAAGACCAGGTATGAATCTGATAGAGAATTGTTCATTTAACACAATCATATCTTAAATCATTTGCTACATATTCTAAAAATTCAAGAGATAATGATTGTAATGAATCATACGAAATTTTTATGTACGAGTTGATTTAGAGGTGACGAAAGTGAAAGTAGAAAATAGAAATAACAGATTGATATCATGGTAATGTCTTGTGACTAACAACCGATTCGTTTGCACTCAGTGTTATGGACGCTGATGGTCTTCCTTTAGTTGGGTCCGGAGTGGACTACACTAAGGTATTTCATTTGTTGATTTTGTTGTTTAATTACACAACTTCATAGTTTAAAAAATGTCAAGAAGTGGGCGTCTCCAAAGTAATTGTAAAGTCTCACACAGTCACACCTGTCATAGTTATTCAAATTCGATTGTAGTTTGTTAATATTATGAGACGTTGAAGAAACATATTTATTTTTTAAGCATTGTCCTTACCCAAAGTTGTGTATGTTTCTGTATCTTTTTAGCTTTAATCCATGTCATAATGAAACAATTTTCTTTGCAGGTGGAAGCTATTCAGCAAAAGAGAACAATTGCTTTTATCAATCATTATATCACCCACACAGCAAGCTTTCTAAACAGATTTTCTTGTGTTTGTGAGGAAAAACTTGAGCATCTTTCAAACAGAATTCAGAATTTGGAAATTACTCTAAGTTTATTGGAAACAAAGGTAAATCTTTAATATACATCACATGCAAATGGTATTGAAGGGATAGAAATAAACATATGGGTACATGTAGATCATTAAATTTATCTTAAAGACTTCTTCATATGGAAAGATAAACCTGGATAAAATTGTTTTATTTTTATTAATTGCACACACTGATCGAGGAATGTTCAATTCTGTATACAGGAAAATATTCGCCCCTGTTTTATTTTTGCCCCCTTTGCCCTTGTTGTCAGTGGGCAAATTTAAGACTTGGCGATTTCCAATGTCTCAAATTATCACTCTTTAAACACAACTGTATCTGGGGGAATTCAAGACAGATCGAGTGAAACTGTTTGCAAGTGTATTAAGGCAAAAACTACATGAGGCGAAAATAACGCTGTGTTCAGTAAATATTTTTTTTCCCATCATTTTGTTGCTTTTCAAAGTAATTGAATGATTTTTATATTGAAGTTGTCCTCCATCCCTGGTTTAGACAGTGTGACAGCTCCAGCCAGTAGTACAACAGCAGCCCCGGCAGCCACCTCAGACGCCACATCTTCTGCCACATCAGGTGCACCGCCGGCACCACCTGCCCCTGGAGCACCACCTCCCCCAGTAAGTCACAATCTATCACTTGGTACAAGTATCAGTTGTGTTGGGCATTGAAAGGGGTCCATGGAATTCTGATTTTCTTTTTACCTCTACCCAAAAAAGTGCAGAATCCGAGATATCATTTGGCAGTGTACATACGGCTGCATAAAAACTATGTATTAGAAAATGTGCTTACTGAGATAAAGTGCTTTTCTGGTAGTAATCGAACTGGGTATTGTACTTGTTGCTGAGATGTGACCTAAAGGAGTTGTAATCAGTATTAAGTGCCATATCCACAATGTGTTTCTGTCATTCAGTCAACACACACTCAATTATTACAATGTGCATTTTTTTGAATTTGATATTTTGTATTTTTAGCCCACTCAGGATGAGGCCCCTCCAGCCCCACCCCCAGAGGAAGAGAAACCTGCTAACCCTGTATCCAAAGACCCTCGATTCGCTAGATTCTTCAAAATGTTACAAGTGGTAAGATCTGCAGTAATGATATGGAATGATAATTTTGAAAATGATTTAAATGCAACGTGGTGTGCACCATGATGCAGTAACATTATTCCTCCTATAAACTGTTGGATACGTTAAATTGGATCCAGGGGGTTGTTATATCAGTCTTTGTAATACATGTGTATATATCTTATATTATGAGTATCTGATTTTTTTTTTAAAAAATCATATTACCGGGTACTTAATTCTAATTTTGACTTGACCTAATGATGAGCATTGTAGCATATATTTTAATGACCAATTTAACTTAAATTAAGATTTTTTGAAATTTATTTAAGGGAGTTCCTGAGCCTGCAGTTAAAAACAAAATGAGAGCAGAGGGATTAGACCCATCATTTCTGGAGTGAGTATAAAAGCCACCTTAAAGAATTTGTTTGCCCTATCCCAATCAACTTTGGAAATAGTACCAAATGAATGTTAATTTTACAATATTGACCTGTGTAATTTCTACCCACAGTAAATTTAAAAAAAACCCCAGAATGCATTATTTTAAAATGAACAGTTACTGGCACTTTGATGAGAAAGTGCATTTTTGAAATGCATTAATTTTACAAGTACACGTTATGTGAATGCCAATATTAAACAATGTTTCATTTTGTATACCAGTATGTTTAAAAATTCTTTATTTTTTTTCCTGACAAAATCAATTAGTTCTTAATAAAATTAATGTAAATTGATGAGAATAACCTACTGTTTTATTTTTTCGTTGACAGTAATCCTGATGCCCCAGCGCCACCGGAGAGCAGCAAGAAATCTGACAGTGACAGTGATGATTTCGGTGACAGTGATAATGACAGCATGAGTGACTGAAGATGATAATTACCCAAAAACAATTATCATCTGATTGGCTAGAGTTATTTTAATGGTACCAGGATGGGGAGGACATTGAGTGTTTCCTCTTGCCAACAACTGGATAATTAGTTATTTGTTTATTTACTCTGTCAGTGAGTGATAAACATGCACTGTACTCTAATGTCAGATTCTTGATTTTAGAACTGAAATTAAATTATATTGAGTGTTTTATGATTTACCATATGTCGAATTGTTGGTTGAATGGATTAAAGGAACTTGTATATGAAAACAAGATTCTTTTTCACATGTATTGATTCAGTGTTTTATGATTTACCATATGTCAAATTGTTGGTTGAATGGATTAAAGGAACTTGTATATGAAAACAAGATTCTTTTTCACATGTATTGATTCAGAATCTAAATGTATCATATACACATCTACAATGTATTATAATATGTATTAAAGCAATTTCAGAACCATGCAGAGTATACTTCATTTATTCATGGAATATTCATTATTTTTTTTATGAAAATGGATGGTCAACAAAATTGCCATCAGATCTACCTTAAATTTTAAGGTACACGTATGATTTGTTTAGCTATAAACTATTATAAAGTACAGAAAAAATCCATATATTTTACCTTTTAAATTTAGGCATTTTCCTATATTTTTAAATTGAGCTCTTCTTTGAAAGGAGATCAATACAGTCTAAAAATCTCCAAGACCATCGAGCCCTCTTAATTATCTTCCGACGTAATTTTATGAGAAGACATAAAATTGTCTGTATTAAGATAAATTATTATTATAGTGTGATGTAGCTAACCACAAACTTTGTGTACAATGATCCATTACTGGTTAAACATATCCAGCCTCTTAAAACTGTGAACAATATTAAATACCTATGTGTGTCAAGAAACAGTTTAGCGTGTAAATGTATTACATGTTCATGAAAGATGGTTGGGGCTATTATTACTTATCACTGACTGACTATGGAAATGTCATGTTGATCAATCTCATAGATGGCAAGGCAAAGCCAAGTTATCTTCGAGACTGATCAACTTGATATGTTTCTGTAGTTGGTCAGTAACAAACCTAATGAATTTTTTTTCCCCTGAGAAATATTAAGCGAGACAATTATTCATGAAAAGCAATGATCTACGCAAAACTATGTAAAAGTGGCCTTACAATTCACTCAATTTTACATAATTATTTTAAACCAATATGTGCTACATTTCGGTCCAAGGGGAAACAAAATACCATGAAGAGTTGCAATCCATTTTAACCTCCACACATATAGTTTATTGATACATAGAGGATTTATTTTGTTCCAATTACAAATATCTTGAGATAGATAGTTCAAAATTGAATTCAACTGGATTAAATATACTTGTAAAAGATAAACACAAAAAGATTCATCAATATTTTATTATGACATTTTTTTTCTATTTTAAAGAATTTACATTTTTTAATCAAACATCTTGAAAAAAATGGACATATTTATTACAATTGGCAACAATATCGATTCCAAGTGTTCATTTTAACAAAAAGAGTGACTGTACAATGGTATGTTTAAAATTACCACTACAAATTCAAGAATGAATTCCAATTTAATAATCCACTGTATCTGTGGAACAAATAAACCAATTTTTTGTTCTCAAATCCAAAATTTCACATGCATGTACAAGTAATCAAGTATTAATTTGGTTTGATTGGATATATTTGAACAATTTAAAGGCCTCTTTCCTAAATACATATACAGAGTAACTATTAAAACTAAAGACTGTCAAAAATTTGTCTTGTATAGCCACTGAAAAAAAGGAGGGATACATAAATGCAGGTCTCCCTAAAAAAAAGACAGGAATTTGTTTTTTAATAGACACCCGTGACATGATAAACTCAACACAAAATATTGAAGTCTCTTAATAGACAGAAGCATTGCATTGCTGAATATATTTTTTTTCATGAACATTGAGTGAAAAATCAACACTAGAAAAACTAATAATACCTGTTTCACAACAGATCAAATAAAATAAAAATTCAACAAACCGTCAATAAACATTCAGATCCCAATTTGATACACACTACAGATTCATGGGGAAAAGGAAAACCAACTATCTGAAACTGGAGGTTACTGTTTTCTAATTAATATCATTAGTTTTCTGATTTTTTTAACTTACATAATTACCCCTTAGTACCAGTAAATGAATGCCCATAAAACTTTATAACAATTACCAATGTAATAGTTTGTTTTTGTTTTAAATCAGAGAACACTTGATTAATATCTTTGAATTTATTGTTTGGGCCTATAAAACACAATTTTCTGGTAAAATACTATTGAAAAGGAGGTAGGAAGTTTAATTTACTTTAATTTTTTTTATATCATCTTTGGCTTTGAAAAATAACACACAATTTTATGACCGCACAACAAATAGCATGCCTTGAAAGTATCTCCTTAAACTTGTCAAGGAAGCCTTAAACCCCTCCCCCCATCCCAGTAACAAAAAAATTTATTAATTTTCTGCCCATTTTATTTCAAGGGTAAAAAAGCTGAAATTCCCTTACAATCCTATCAAGTAAAACGGATAACAGTTAAATTTGCCAAACAATTGCATTTTAATAAAAGTTTATACATCAAATTTACCTTGATAATGTATTACAACAAAAAGCAAAAGTTGATGTGAGTGTACATAGGATGTGGCACCAAAAATAAAGCCACTGAAACTTTAAAAAACTAAGGAATGCTTTCTGTGCATTACAAATGGACCAGTGGACATGTTTAGATACGCACCTTAAAATGGCACATACAAATTGTTCATATCTGACATATGAACTTAAGTTTGAACAAATGTTCACAAAATTAATACAAAAAAAAAATATACACATATTTTATCACAGTAATTTGGTCTGGGGTTTTAAACATCATATTTGTCTCCAATAACCTGCAAGTTTTTGTTGTTGTTGTACATATATGTATCTATATCTGGCACAAACAATTTACACATTGAAATACGGCCATGGTTTCTTTTAAAAAAAAAACCCAAACAACAACATGCATTTCTTGCTGCTTTCGACATGGTAAATCTAAACCTTATTAAACCTTAATTGAAATTCTACATTAAAAAAAAAGAAAAACACCTGATTCGTTTATCAAGTTTTCAGCAGGTATTGGAGATAATCAAGATCTTGCACACATTTAGACACAAACATCACTGTCTGAGTCACAATCAAATCTTAGCCAAGGAACAGACTTCTGAATGAGAATGAAAATCAGTTCACCTACATTGTACAATAACAAAAAATCTATCCTAACTTCACAATCATAACCATTTGCATAAAAAAATGCAAAGTTTACTTATAGAACAAACATTATGTTTACTTTTATTTGTTTCATTATAAACTTGCCTTAGCTGACGGCATATACAAGAACATATAGCCCTCATGCATCAGGTGTAAGTTAGGCGATACACATATGGATTTCTTCATGCATAGAACAGCAAATGAACCAATTGATAAAAATGGCTTGCAGTCCAAATTTGGTTCTTTTTAAGCATTAATACATTACCTAAAATGCCAGTAATATTTTTGATATATAAAAAAGCACAACTTGCAGAAATGCAAGGTAAATGATGGTATTAAACTACAATTAGATTTACTTTCTTAAACCTTTCAAAATTTTTTGAGGTACTAATGCTTTGTTCCAACAAATAATTCCTTTTGACTTTAATTTTTGATTAAAAAAAAATAAATATACACTAGTAGTCTCATGCTCTGAGGATTCAAATGATGTATAGCAGTTCATACATAAATTAAAATACCATTTATGATTTCACATTACAGGAATGGCCTGTGCACAGTAACACTTCTTGATGATATGTATGAAATCAAAACATACATTATTTAAATGTATAAATATCTCTTAAAATATATATTAACATACTAGCATATACATGTAACTGCCCTAAATTGCAAATCATATACCAGGTATGCATGGTGTTAGATTGTTAGAAAATGAAAAATTAAATTGCCAAAGTTTTAATTTCAAAGTTATAATAATGTCCTTTACAAATCAAAAAATGTCAATAAAAGGTACTTTTAAAGCCTAACTTGCTAAATTTTGAGGAATATTTTTATGACCAACTAACCTGATAAATGCATACACTAAGGCCATCCTTAAAAAAAAATGTTTGTTTGGAATTGCTGGTGGGGGGTTTCCAGACTCAAAAGGGAGGGTAAGATTTTTTCTTTAAAAAGGAGTTTTAGCTAATTAAAAATTGATAAAAAAAAATCTCGATAAACAGTGGAAATTTAATGCTTCTTTTTTTCCCTTGTCATTTTTTCTTGAATAAAAGTTCTTTTTATTTTTTGTTAATATAATTTTATCAATGGGGAGTATTTTAATGAGGTGGGAAGCAATTCCAAACAAACAATAACTATATTTTGGCCTAATTATTTTCTATTTGGTGATGATAGTCAAGTGTAAAATTCAATAGAAATCGATACCATAGTCATAAACAAAATCAAATAGATACCAGATTATGTACATATAGAGTACCTCTCACAAAATAGTACACAAAAAAAAAAAAAAAAATCATCATACAGAATAGGTAGGCGAAACCAATAACATTTAGGCCGGATAACAACAGAACCACACAGATTATACATCAACAATTTAGCAGTGTTGTGCCTGGGGAAAAAAAAAAGTAAGGTGACTATTTTTGATCCAGTCGAAGCGTAGTGTCATTCATTGCCCCGTAACCCCTTGGGCTTGCTAATCAGCATCTCCCTCGGGAGGGAGTTGGACCTGGGGAAATGGTTCGGAGGGGGAGGGCTGAGGGGGGATCACGTGGATGCTGCCGTCCTGCTGCTGTTGGACGATTCCTTGGTCTGGAGGGGGAGGGTCATCCACGGAGGACAGGTTCGATAAGGACTTGCTTTTGACGCACTGGAAATCCACATGACGACTCTTGGCCTCTTCCTTCTCCCACGACATGCGGATGAACGGTCTTTGGACGTAGTTGTATATCACTGGAAACAGATCCAAATAATTTTTTGTATTGAAATCTCTTTGTTGTGAGTGTGACACAAAATAAAACATGCACACAAGAAAATTCACAAACACAGAAAATACACTGTATATCAATGAATATATAGTTCAATCAAAATTGGCCATTTTTTTCAGTTTAATTTTGAAGTTTCTGGTGGTGAAAAGCTATAACACATTCACACAACTTACTTAATTTTGTGTAAAATCATGTACATTGTGGAATAAAATGAGGAATTTCACTCTTTCTGCCTAGTATGAATCTCACAAAAATAAAACAAATATAAGCGTTAATTCCTACCCTCAGGTCTTCCCCCGGGACGCTTTCTGACCTTCTCTTTGTTGGTTGGGTAGCCTGTAAAAATTTTTAAAAAATTCTTAGTTTTCATTGCAATTTTAAAGTTTCCTTTTGTAAAAAATTTCTTTTTTTAATGGTCATAACTTTAACATAATTGTAAATCTGACATCACATAGAATTTCATTTCATCCAAAAAAGATTTTGCCTGTTATCATGACCTACCTTCGATTCCAAGTCGAATTTTCTTAAGCCCTCTTTCTTTCAGCAACTGTTTTGCTACATCTCGGTTTTCGATGTACTTGAAAAATCGGTACAAGTGTGTACTATACACAACTGAAAGTAAAGAACTGACTGTATAGTACCATAAAATATCCTATGAGCAAAGTGTCTGCAATAAACAAATTAATATGATTCTAATGAACCTTATCATTATATTTCCAGTTATAACACAATTTAGAACAAAGGACAGAAGGTTGAAGGGATTTGTGAAAAAGACTCCACTGAGAGCATGAACTCATTATTAGCATGGCTGCTGTAATATTGTTTTACTGTGCATGGTTATTTATAACAGTATCAGTGTTGTGCTGTTGAGCCCCCCTTACTTTGTGAATACTCCTCCCCCAGGGTCTGTGGTGGGTAGTCGTTGTCCCAGTCCAAGATGTCTTCGTCTGTCAGCACCACAATGTGACACTCCCGGTCTCCATTCTACGAAAACAAAGCATTCTTAATCAGTTTAATTACAAGGAGGGCAAAAAAAACCAGAACATGATCATACCATTGAAGTAGAAAAATACATGTTAAATTTGCAGTGGAATGCAGCAAATGAAATATATATTAATTTCAATAAACTGTATAAGTATAATGTAAACAAGGAATAACAGATACGTACATGGATTTTCCACTATTGAAAACCCATACCAAATGACATAACAATGATAGTTTGGTAGAAAAATAAATTTAATTTAAAACAATAAATATTTGACTAGCAATTTCAGAGCTGATGGATAGCTGCTGCATCATCTGGACAAGTGCTTTATTACCTGGGCAGGTACTATATTACCTGGACAGATGCTATATTACCAAAGCAGGTGCTACATCACTTTGGCAGGTGTTACATTACCTGTACAGGTGCTATAATACCTGATCAGGTGTTACTTTACCTGGGCACACTGGACCATCTGGGGGAGAAGCAGCTCCTCTAGGAAAGCGTCAAACTGCTGCCTGGCTCCCTCATTGGACAACTCATGGAGAAGACCGCCTGTAACACATTTCAAAAAACAGACAGTTACCATAAAGACGAATATATTCATCTGAAAATGGACTATAATCCATGGTACAGAGAAAAAAACCCTACAGTACCTTAATTGATAAAGCCAGTAAAAAATTGAAAACTCAACACTGACTGTCAGTCAAGATAAACTGTGGTAAATAAACAAAGATCCACTTACGCAGGTTTTGGCATTTGACAGTGTTAGCGTCAAATGGAATCAGGAGATAATCACATGCCTCCCTAAGCTCCCTGACCGTCACACTGGGTGGGCAGCGAATCATGCCTGACTTGTAGTAATCCTGAATGATAAAGGAAAATCAATCATAGAACGATGCATCAACATTCAGCTCGGTAAACATTATCTTTTTTGAAAAGCTAAAGGGTGATGATCCGCCACTCTTCTAATTTCTACAAGATTAACCACCATAATCGTTGGCCATGGCTACATGTTTTAACTATTGGATACAGAAAATATTCCGAATTTCGGAATCACCTTCACCCTACCTACTGTATAGCAAATAGTTTTGGTTAGGAGTTAAATATTAGCATATATTTTGAAGAATTGTATTTATTTGCAAAAATTATTAAAGTCACCCAAAATAAGCTTATGCCTATCAATATTGTGCAAAATGTTGAAAACCCAAAATCATTCTCCAAATTAGCTTCTTTAAATGCTATTCTTTAATTTTCTTGGACAAAAAATACTGGGTAAATTCAGACTCACCAGAATAGCTCTGAATACACAAGCAGAAATGCCATCAGCCACCTCATATTCTCCCCGCTCATTGGGGCGGATCAAATTATTTTCCATTGAGGAGGTAAACATTCTGCAACATAGAAAAATTATTCATTCAATTCTCTGTCACATATCAAAAACATGCAGTAAACATTTACAACAGTTATTGCATAAATTTATAGCAAATAGTTAATTATAATCAAGAATGTTTATAATTACTTTAAATTCACAATATTGATATAGCATTCATTATATACATCATATCAAGAACAAGTTCTGACTTACAAATTACACAGAACAACATCTATCTAAACAAGCATCAATTGGTTAACCAAGGCAGAGAGCCCATTATATACATACCTGCCGAGCATGGTGTTGGGATGGGCTCGGAACAGATCCTGATCGACAATAAATCGAGTCTCGTCTACAACGAGAGTGAGTCTCTCTCCGAGTCTAGGGCTGTTGTTACCTACACCGAGCTTGGCAATACCAGCTGCAAGGCTTTCTCGGGGGTCAAAGCTGAATTTGGATTTTACGAGACCATCCTGATCACCCCCACAGGGTAATAAGGAACGGGCGTGGAAACCACACCTAACAGGGCTGCTTTCGTTGTCGGACATTATGTTGATGTCTCCGTCTTCATTACTACTGGCAGTTTCTAGACTGTGGGTTCTTGACCTGTTCACCAGGCAAGGCTTTGATTTGGGGGTTCCTAGACAGCTAAACATAAAGAGACATAATATGTATTAGAAATCAAGATGACACATTCTGACATCTTTTTAAATGCAAAATGTGTAGTCGTTGCTTTGGTATAGAAAAGGAAGTTAAACAAAGTAGCATTAAAGAAATTTAAAACAATAAATATTTATTTGATGAATCATTAGATTTCTTTTTATATCATCTACAAATGGAACCTGTGCAGGTCACTATATTTCCATGAATACTTGCATTTATACAAGATTGCTTTGTTACTGTCATAAAATAAAAAACACAACTCAAAGAATTTGAAAGACACTTAGCAGCCAACTTGTAATGTTTTAAGAACAATCTACAAAACCTATGAATTCTGCAGACAGTATCAACAGTTTATGCCCCCAACACATCCCCCCTCCCCGAATTTTTTACCTGGTACTTTTGATACAGGTTTTCTTTCTGTCCTCCGTCTCGGAGTAATAATCTGTGTCGCTGCTGTTACTGTCGTACTGTGTACTCGTATTTTGCTGCTGTTGCTTGTGGCGTCGATAGGCCATCCCACCATAGGGGAAGCCAGTCTATCGAAGGGGAAAGTCACCGGTTTTTACACATTAGGTCGCCCCTATAGAATGCATTTCAAACAATATTACTTCAAATCTTGTTACTTGTAAAGTTTAAACTGGATATTTTATTTACTGTTCTTCCCAAAACTACAGAAATACAAACCATCATTACTTCCCTTGGCTAAAAATATCAACGAAAATGCTTATGACAAATGATTCAGTGAGCAAAAGAAAGATAAACTATAGATTTGACCTAAAAGTATGCAGGCTACATCTGAAAATTGCTGATACTGTAGCCACATTTTAGGTAACAAATCATTTTCTAGATATGTTTCTAAACCATCGCGTGATATTTTGACTATGAGTGCTAAAACTTAATTGCTCTTCTAAAAAGCATAAACAAATGTTAACACATAAAAGGAATTACTTCAAATTACATATCCCATGGACAAGTTATTACTTACTACGCAAAACGGAAACACCTTTTTCACAATAATATCGCGATGCATTGTGGGATATTAAGCGAACAGTACTGCTCAAAAATACATTGAATAGTCGAGTCGCGAAATGTATTTTTTTTCTCTATGAGATACAAACTGTATATTACGTTGAACTATTTATCCAGTGTATATAAAGAAAGAATTAAATGTATATAGAGAAAGGATTAATGCTGGATACACTTGCTTGCCAAAAAGCATGTGTCATCCCCCCTCCCCAAAACTAAAATATTTTTTGCTGCATTACATGTTAATATCTTACAGTGATATAAAACATGTGGAAACATAAAACATTGATTATTTACACCTAAATGCGTAAATCATGTTAATCACACAATGCAACACCATCCAGCAAATGATGGTATCTTCCATGCGCGTATCCCAGATTTTTTTTTCCGGAGGGGGTTTTATGTGGTAATTTTGAGTTACTGGGAGGGGGCTGGGGGGGGGGGGGGGGTCCGAGTAATATTTCCGGTTATTTTACAATTTAAATTTATGAAATTAAAAAAAAAATTAAATCGACTCGATCGTGAAATAGTACTTTTCACGAAGGGAAATTATATGTCTTGGTACACGATTGCATGGCTCGGTATTTTCTCGACTTGACGAAAATGTGAATTTCTTATTTGTCCAACACTTCGTATTTTAAGAGATAAGTATATCAAAAAATACTACTCCCGAAAACCATGTGTCTATAAAGTTATACAGTTATTATCTACCGCTAATACTAAAGAACTGTGTAATTTATGTAAATATTTATATTATGCAAACAAGCAACGAACTCTTCATGTGAATTATCCAAATTGATTATGTACACTTTGTTTTTCTTACTGTTTATTTAATATGTATATGTTAATTCATATGTATAACCTATGAAACATCTGTCTCTTGGAATAAAGGACTTGAACTTGACGGAAACCTTTGATTGATCATAATGTCCCAATTAATGGATTTGATATTTTTAAATCTAGCAGGATGACAAAAATGGAAATTAATAATTATCCAAACTTCCAAGAAAAATATGAATAACACAATTTTTTAGCCCACACTCTTCCTTTCTTTGAATTTAAGAAGATCAATCTGCTATATCTTTGCGGATTATGAGAAGATTAATATTGATGAATTAAGGTTTTCTTTATACTTGTTGATATAATTTTTTTTTTTATTTGTTGTTGTTTACAAACTTATTTTTTAAAAGGATCTCTACGATGCATCCTTGTTGTGAAGAATTTGAGTTAATGGTGTCACATCTCCGATAAGTATGATTATAAGAACAATTGGTTTTGTTATCATGTCTTTGTAGAAGCAGAAGGAATTTGTAATTAACAATCTAAATTGATCATTCAAATACGTGTAGAATTCTCTCAGAAATTAATGATGTACGCATAGATCAAATAAAATTGGGGAAAAAAAGCAATGGTTCCTTTTCCAATTCACATTCGAAAATATATATATATTGAAATAGAGAAGAATGAATTTAAAAATGTTTGGCACTGAATATATACGGAAATTGATTACTGGGTCTTCTATATTTTGGGTGGGGTGAGAGATCTTTTGTAACCTAAATTGTGTCGACGGCGTGTTTTGAGTATATGAAATGTGTGTGTGTGTGTGTGTGTGTGTGGGGGGGGTTGATTGTTTCATGCGTCCGTAATAGAAAAAATAAAAGTTAATCAAGATGCTCTTACATGTTTGCGGTCACTCTCGATCTCCTCTCAATTTCTTAAAAAAAGAACCACGAGCACCCAATGTTGTATTTTTTTTTAGTAATACACGTGTGTTATTATGTAGGGGTATATATATTGTATTAGGAGAATAAAATATAGAACGTCATGCAGGTGCCTGTGCAACAAGCCTTTATTGGATGGCTATGTCTACAGTTAATATTTCTGATATTACTGACCGATTAAAATTTCTCTGGATAAAGTCACGACCTTTGCCCTAGTGTCCTTTAACAAACCAAATAGACCGTATATCTATACAGACCGTGTGTTTTATATTACAGAAAAAAATCAATTTAAATCAGAATATGTCTTAGATAAATATAGCATGATACATGCATTAGATGAATAAAATCAAACAAATGAAAAATATAAAATCAAACAAATAAAAAATATAAAATCAAACAAATGAAAAATATAAAAGCAAAGCAAATGAAAAGTATGAAATCAAAATTTTCAATTCTTTTAGAGGCCCATTGCCAAAAAAGATTAAAATTACATTGAGGAGATGGTAATCATGCACACATATAAGCAAAAAAAAAAAAATATTTCATGGATAAAGTAAAAACCACAGTTTCAAGGATACGTAATTTCGTGGCCAATGACCCTATCAATACAAAATGTTAATAGAAATTTCACTTCAATGAACATTTTATTTTGTGGTGGATTAACTTAACGACGAAATCCACGAAAATTGGTATTCAACGAATATTGATGAAACCACAGTATATAATTATATATACACGGATTATCCATGATTTACGTAAGAACTAATGTCAGTCGATCGGCTGACCTGTAGAATTTTTTTTAAAGAACATGACCCGAACGACCGGGAAAGAATTATAAACAGGGATCGAATTTAATTACACAAACTGACCAATCAAGGACGGGTTAAGGGATGAATTCTTAAGCGACGGACGACAAAACACAGGCCTAATACTTATCGCTTAATCACGATATAGAAAGAAAAAAAATCACAGCCATTTAAAATGCAGCAAATCTCTTTGTTGTATACATTTTTCAACTTCACACGTCAAAATAATCGCCTTATTTAGAGTTATATTAGTCTTTAAACATTTAGAACTAGAGGGCGATATGTGACCAAAACAAAAAGAAGCTGCAAAATTTTATGTTCATTGGTGAGACATAATACGTGGAACGTAAATTCGTGTATCCGCATATTTTCTAATATAGACATGTGTTTTGCTACGGGATTGTAAATGCAGATTTTTTGATTGAGAAATTCGAAGAAAGAAGTCAAATATGCCGAAAAAGCACGTAGCTGGATCTACGGTACCTAACAAAACTGCTACCAAGCCGGAGCCAGAAAACAGGGACCCAAATGGCCTGAACAGCCATATCAAGGTGAGAAAAAACAATTAACAACTTCATCGTAAAACTGCATGTAAAGAAAGCTTTATATAGCTAGATAGTTATGGAACCGTTAGAAAGAATAATCTTACTGTGACCAGGATACGCTCAGATCCGTAGGACATCCATGATTTTAACGATAGAACATTCTATATATCTACATTGGAACCGTGGGCAGTTCTTGTCCCAACTCTCTTCCTCCATAGCCCCATGGCCATGGGCTCTTCCTCTATTGTTGCCCCTGTAGATCTGGAATGCCTTACGAATCAAGTTCTTACACTGTATTGTATTGTTTATTTGCTAAAATTTATATGAATCATATACATTGTATATGCCCATTAGCTTCCGTCTCGATGGTAAACAGAATTTATTAGTCCTCTAAGATAGCACAATCCAACATAGTGAAAACCATTGATATGCATTAATATAATTATCATATATAAATGTATACACAAATACGTAATTTGTTTACTTAAAAATATTATTGATCGGATCGAAATAAAATTGCCATTTGGTAATACATGTATAATTTTATTGATATGTAAAATAACGGCCTTTCTTCAATTTTTTTTTTGCAATGTAATTTTATATCACCCAAGACCACTTAAAACGCATCGATCTTGCTCTTAATATCATAGTCCGTAGTTTCTTTGTTTTATCAAACACTTGAAGTCTAAGATAATGCTACAGTCCAAATGCCTATTAAACATACTAATATCCCTGCATTATCATCTTACAGAGTTTTAAAAGACTTCAGAATTATCATCCAAATATGGAATCGATACAAAATAATCAGTTTTGGTTACACACGTAGTTTTGAGATACCGTTTGGCATTTACATCCTAAAATGACAGCTCTTCCTCCTCCCCCCCCCCCCAACCAACTTATTGTCGCAGCAAACATTTTAAAAGGAAATTAACGGTGAAATTGTATACCCCCTCCCATGGATTAGGATTTTAATGACTGAGAAGTTGCACCCCCCCCCAATCAATATATTTGATTTTTTGAAAGGGCGATGCTACATGCCTGCGTGTGATTTCTAAAGGGGTGATATCAAACTACGAATGCTGAATAATGATAAAAAATAATATTTTACATAGTTAGGGGGTTGGGGTAAGAGTCCCACAAAGTTTGTCATTGATATCCAGAACATAAAGAATCATTTTAACAAGACCTTGCACTTTCAGATGGACATATCTATCTATTTCTTGCGTCAAAACAGGTAAAAAAAATGACGCGGTTTCAAGCGAAATATGCACCGAATGCGAAGTCTTAGCTCAAAAGCTAGACAACTCAGTCTCTTGTTGATTTCAAAGAGCCATGACCGAGTGGCTAGCAAGAAGTAGACATGCCTACGTCACAATACTGTTTAGCAAAACTAACCAAAGTCCACGCTCTTGTTAAAATGGTTCTATCAATTATAAAAATACATGTATACTGAGTATACCGGTATATTTCAAATGGTGAAGTGAATACTAACTACTTCATACTGGACTTTGGATTCGATATATTTAGTTTTGAAGGAGAGAGGGGGTTTTTGTGAAAACTATGTGAATCTTATCTCATCTTTTTTAATGTCCGACATTGAACTCTGAAGAATCCGATTGTGTTTAGTTGTTGACAAAAAAAAAAACTTATCTGGATTTAATCAATTTGAATTTCATTTAATTTTAAATTTACTTTTTCCCGTGTATGAACATACAAAACTTTAGCTGCATTGAAAACACGAAATGCGTGCAGTGCATGGCTGACGTTAGATTTCCAAATACAGCAAAACTCGAATATATTACAAACACGGACAAAGCAAATTTAGGCTATAACGAATTCTTATACTATTGTTACCTTCATAATGTTACCTTCATAATGTTACCTTCATAATGTTACCTTCATAATGTTACCTTCATTATGTTACATGTAAAATATTTCGTTCAATAAGAAAAGTATTGATTGACATTAACAGAAATTCACGTTCCTTTCTTCTACTCGGTGAAATGTAAATACAAACATTAGAACGTCATTTTTGGTCATTTATACAGAATATAAAGTTAGCGATCATTGCGCATTCCCTCCCATGTTTTTCTGCAATGTTGTTACTTTCGTACCTACATGAACCTCAAAACGAAAGAAAACAGTTTCATAGTTAAAACAATTGTGCCAAAGCATTGTACGTAATACTTTAGCATTCGTAGACTTTCCTGTAGCGTTATTCAATGCATGATTACGAAGGTTTTGTATTTTGCCAATCAAGTAGCTGCAGAATTGTAATTTAAACGGTAAATCGGATTGAGGGTAAATCGGGGATATATATATATATATATATATATATATATATATATATATATATATCCCTTCTGTCTATCTATACACATACACAGACAGTAATGTTTTAGATATCCATTAAAAAAAAAAGGGAATTTAATGGTTTTATTTAGTTAACATGATTTAGCACCCGTGTCTCATTCTAATATACATGTACATTGTATCAACGTTATTGACATAAATTTATTTTTCAGATCGAGTTTTATGACGTTACCGGCGAGCCGTATGGAACCCGAAGTTTTGACATTACGTGGGAATTTTCCAAAATGTTCTACGAATGTTGTTTGGGATTTATTTACAACTTGTGCGCATGCGTCGCAGCTCCATGCACGGCGGGGTGGTGGGGCTGTCAATTCGCCTTTGTGGCTTTCAAAAACGTCTGGTTCTTTGCGCCCTGTTTAAAGGTCATGGAGATTTCTTGTTCGGTGTTTGCCAGAATTTTCAGAAGTTGCATAAGATGTTGCATTTATCCGCCATGTCGATCTTTGGGACACTTTTTTATTGCGTTTCGAACGGAAGGCGTGAACGATGCCGAAGACGATGACCCATTTTACCATCTCCCCCCGGCCCCCGTCAGAAAAGCTAGAATTATACAAACCCCTTCTCGTAATAACAAAGTGGCTCCCGAAAAAGAGGACCAAGGAAAAGGAAATAAACCCACTACAAATAAAGGAAAGGGGGACAACCCGAAAGTAGTCCCGGGGTTGGTGGTGATTGGGTCTGTCCCTGACAAAGAAGATGATGGCGATTACATTGGCGACAAGAATAATATGGTGAACGCCATCAAAAGACAGATGATGATGTGATTTTAACGACAAGCATTTAATTTAAACTTTGTGCCAAAAGAGACACGTTGTGATTGTACGGAAAAAGAGTATGGCGCTATCTGAGAGTTCCTTCTTTAACATTGGCGCTAACAATTATAAGGTCAAGATCTAGTAAATGAATTTTAAGGTGCCTACAGGTTTATGAAATTCAAGATATAAATTCTTTTAATTATGCTTCATAACAATATCTTTGTTTCATAGGGTGTACCGTGGGTGAAATATGAAGGATAAAAGTAGCAAATCTCGGAGTTTTGTCCATTTTTGACTAATGAAATATATCTAGAATGCCTACAGTCTCTCCAAAAACGGTATTAAGCAATTAAGCTCTTGACGTCCTCTTTAAAATTATGTCAAATTGAATATATATAGGTACCGGGATTACGTTTCCAGTGATCAAATATAGAATGTCAAAATATTGTTTTATTTTCTACATAATTCCTTTAAAGCCGTAAAAAACGGGAAAAGATTAATTTAAGAGCTTGTTTAATGCCGTTTTTGGAGAGACGTAATTTCGTTGGTAGCAAGTTCTATTCGTAAATATTGTTGTATATATACGTTCGTGGGGATGTAAATTCATTGTCAAGGGTTACACACGAAAGCCACGAACATTTTACCCCTCGAACAATGATGATTCCACCATACGTATATCAATTTTATCATATAGTTTTGTTATTTAAATCTCCTAAAGGCCATATATACAAGTATTTATTGTTTTAAGCATTTATTTTGATTTTCAAATTAAATGATTAAATATGCACGTGTATATTTATGGCCCCGAAAGAGCAAATGGATTTGGAATAAATCTTGATTTAATATCAATAATAAATTGTAATTAAATCTACCATATTACTGATATTAGCCTATAATGTTTGCTACTAGTCAAGGTCCCACTTTCTGTTCTATATTCCATACAAGGAAAGATAGTTTGAGACATAGGTATTCGCCCAGTCTGAAATTCGCCCGCTGGCAACGAGGGCGAAAGGGGCAAAAAATAAAACGCGGGCGAATATTTCTCTGTATATATAGTAGTTCAGAGGTAAACAAATCATATCTGACAGTTTTAGGTAGATATGATGGTCAATTTGTTGACTATCCAGCCTCCTTAATATGATTCAACAATGAAATGGAAGAACGTCACAAATTTAGAAGTGCATGGCGTTGGAAATACACGTGTTTTTTTTTCAGTGTGGTGCTTATACCTTTTAATATGAGAAATAAATTGATCACAAACCAGTATTTTGATTCATTTTGTATTTTGAATCATTGATGACACAAACTGTTGCTGTTTATAGATGCGAGACAAGTTTTTTTTTTCATGTCGACTACAAATATGATCATACCCAATTTCTGTGTAAAGCGCTGACTTTTATATTCACCTGAACGTAAATGTTTATTCACCATAAATGAGTTCCCAAATACATCAAATATATTTCTAATACCATTACAAATGTATATAAAAGACAATGCATGGCTCATAAGCTTGTGTAAGACTTCTTGTACATAAGACTGCTCAAATATATACAAGTACTGGTATCAAATGCATGCAGTCTTATTTTTAGGACTATATATTAAAAATTACATGTATAGGCAACAATATATTTCAATAAAACAAAATATTTTGTAGATATGCTATGGCACATTACAGGCTTGAATCCAGTCCAGTATATATTGAATGCAGTCAAAAATTTATTAAAAAGTATTTTTATAATAAACCATCGATGTTCAAGCTGTTGCAATTGTTAAATAACGACAATTTTAAAGATAACTGTAACCTCGATCGGCAAATACATTTACTACAGTATGAAATTAAGAAACGATATATGTAATTTACTTTAGATGTCGTTCTTTTGATTCTTTTCGCCTTTACTTATGTCAGTTTGTCATATTTATGTATGTACAATGTAATAGGGTCTCCTGTAAAATACCCACTTCTGTACTTTACTATGTTTAATTTGTATAATCTGATGAGCTGCAAAGCTTATAGAAATAAAGAATGAATGAATGGATAATGATTATGACCAGTCCTATTTAATTATCAGAATTCAATGGCCACGAATGGTCACACATTTTATTCATACTTAATAATTTGTTTCGTTTATAGTTGCAATGCAGACTGATTGCCAAGGTCACATGGGTACATGTAAATTATTAAAAATGGTAATTTTTAGCTATTTTGAAGACAAATTGTAAGTAAGCAAAAGTTTCAGCTAATATAGTTTGAAATTTTGATTTTGAGTCTTTTAAGTTATAATAAATTAAAACATTTTAAGCAGTAAATAAAAACTGAAATATGTTTAACTTTGAAAATTTATTGAATGGTGAAATTATTAGGCATGCAGTTGCACCATTTCACACTTATTCGCCATTTTTCTGTATGCCTCAAAAATCAACTTGAAGTCAGTAGTCTAACGGTGGTCCTGTGAAAATTAAATTATTACGCATGTAATATAAACATGATATAATTATGTATAATTCTATAATTATTATCAGAGAGAGAGAGAGAGAGAGAGAGAGAGAGAGAGAGAGAGAGAGAGAGAGAGAGAGAGAGAGATGCGGTTGATGAAGGTAGCAATCATTGCAAGAAAAATAATTTTATATAATTTCATGTATGCAATAGTTATTATAGATTATGTTTTTTATGTATTATTTATGTATTTTTATAATATTATAGATTAATGTATTTTTTGGGAGTTGATTTAATCAACTCTCCTATGCAGTTACTCGGGCAAATTGAAAGTGAAACAGTGTTTGGACCTAAGCACAAATCAATACTCCGCTGACAACATATAGTTCTAATCGATAAATTATTCGATGTAATGAGTTATTAAGCATTGTTTTTCAAGGAAACTGATTTATAGATTCCTCGCAAAAAGTCAGATTTTAAATGGTACGGATAATTTAGATATTTTTTGAAGTCGTACATTTTATGCATTCCTACGCTAGAGTTCAATATAGTCCTGTTCACTCAGACGCTCGGCTGTCTCCGTAAATCTCCGACAAGCAGAGAGTCTCTTTTGCTTGTCGGAGATTAACGGAAACAGCTGAGTCTGGTTTAACGAGACAATTTTGCTTGGGTCCATACAGTTTCTCATAACTATTTCGATTATTGATACGTACTTTGATGGAATAATTCTTTGAATATTACACAACATGATTCATATATTTCACGCAATTCCTGTGTGAGAATTCATATTTATAAAAAAATGTGCGTAATTCAAATACAAATAGTGGACAGCTAGCTTGTCATGCAAAATAACATATCGTTGATTTTGTGAGAATTCATATTAAAAAAAAATGTGCGTAATTCAAATACATATAAGGAACAGCTGGTCATGCAAAATAGCATATCGTTGATTTTATTATAAATAATAATCGATAAAATCAACTCCCGTCAGTACTTTGATTCTGCAATGTCGCTACCTTCATAACCCAAAGAAACATAGAAAGGTGCACAGGTATTGATCAATGAATCAGAGAGAAAGAAGAGAGAGAGAGAGAGAGAGAGAGAGAGAGAGAGAGAGATTTACCTCGCTTGTGCATTGCAATCGGCCATTTAAAGTTTCTCTTGATCATTGCAATCGGCCATTTAAAGTTTCTCTTGATCATTACAATCGGCCATTTAGAGTTTCTCTTAGCCATTGCGTCATTTGTCACACTCTGTACCTACGGAAGAATTCAAACTACAACGTACATGTAGTACTACGTTAAAAAAGACTGAAATGTGATTTACTCCATGTGTACCATTTATATTTTCGATTGGGAGGATAAACATTTTTATTATGTAATTTAAAGGGTTTAAAGGGTAATATTTGAGCTTATAAGTGAGATATTTTCTCTCTATTTTGACTGCTTTATGTCAAAATTTAAAACGATTGTTTTCAATCAACTGTATTTCAAGGATAATGTCAAATTGAAGAGGTTTGTTCCTCTGTTTTGCGGTAGCCATTTTGGGTCACCTCAAGTCTGGAAATTATAAGCATCATTTTTTAAATCTACTTGTAAATTCAAATTATACAAAGCTTAATAAAGTGTTTTGAATAAAATAGTTAAGGGAAAATTACATATTTATAGATTTAAATAATTAAGGGACTATATTTTGTGGCAGAGGATTTTTAAAAAGAAAATGAACATTTTTTATATCTCAGTTGTTTTAGAGTTCCTTATTTTCAGTGTAGACCAAATGTCCAGATAGTTTGAGCATTGGTATATATTCGAGTTGTCCAAAAAAACATATCGTAACAATTTGTAATATTTTCATCGACATATATTGGCATATTAGAACCATTTTAACAAGAGCTTGGACTTTGGGTTTTTGTATCAAACTGCACTGCACGACGTAGGCCTGTCTTTCTCATTTCTGGACACTCAGCCATGGCTCTTTGAAATCAACAAGATTTGTCTGGCTTTTGAGCTTAGACGTAGCAATCTATATTCACTAGAAACCATCGTCATATTTAACTTGTTTTGACGCAAGAAAAGATATTACATCAAAAAAAAGATATCACATCCTACTGAAAGTCCAAGGTCTTGTTAAATGGTTGTAAACTGATATTTCATTAAAGTCAAAAAATTTAATTTTTGTAAAAGTTAATTTCAAGTTTATCTATTTCAAATGGTATAGAATTGTTGTATTTGATGGCATGGTTCATTTTGATAAAACAATTACGGGGGGAAGAGCGATTTATGTGCAATTTGCACTTTGAGTGCAGAAAGGTCATATTAAATACTCCGTAGCACCGAAAGAAGCATATAGACACCAACATTTTATTTAGAATTTTGTTTGATCTATGAGTGAACATTTTTAAAAAATACTTTAGAAAAAACATTAGAAATATTGACATCTTTTCTCCATTTGGAAGTCACACGGAACACCTCGCACAATTTTTCAACGTTATCATCCGGGTACTTTTATGTCTATTGCAATGCAAAATCCAGAGCCGTTTTCAGCAGAGCGAGCCTCGCCAAAATTTGTGTTGCAGGTATAGGGGATTATGGCGAGTGCTCGCACCCCACCTTACCACCCCCTCTCTGTTGAATACGCCTCCGGTATACATTTTTTTTTAATTTTTAGCCATGCATTGAAACCTGGCCACAGGACAAGCTTATTGAGATGGGAAGTTTCCAAAGATAGAAATCGGAATTTTTTATCATACTATTGAATAAACATCGATTGAACCATTACGTATTTATAAATATCGGATAATTTAAAAAAAAATGTGCTGTATAAATATCTTGGCACAAAGTACAGAAACATTTTGGCCTACAAAAGTTCCATTTCATTATCAAAATATGGTGGCCACGCATGATGGTGGCAGATTATATTCATTTGAAAGGGTTTGGTTTATTAAGATCCAAGATAAACATAAATGGTTGTTATGGGGACCAATTGCAATGGTCACAGAAGTAAAATATTGAAAAACGTACATGTTTTTGACGACAAATTGCAAGCAAATAAAATGTACTTTCAGCTACACAACATAAAACAATCAAATACACTTTTCAAACCATCTACATGAAAGTTTCGAAATTTGCCTTTGAATAATTTCATTGTTATGACTTTATATCCACATGTAAGTATGATTCCCTGTATTTCTTACAGAAATTTATCTTATCCATAGTTCTGTAGAAACTGATAGGACTGCATGAAATCTACACGCCCCGTTTATCGATAGGTTGACACCTTCAGCAATCTCAGAAAAATCACGGACCACATGAAATAGTTATGACGATGTCAGACTCAAGTTCCCATAGAAGTCGATTTGGCTGTTTACTTGTATTTTAGCTTATGTACTGATGTACATTTACAATAATTTATTTAATTGTTCTTATACTTTTTTACGATCTATTTATTAAGTTGTTTAAAATAAAATGATTTAAATATAAAGAACAAATTGCTGTTGTTGATTATTAATGCGTGTTATGAAGGTAGGGATCATTGCAGAAAAAATTACATAACCCACTAACGCGGATTATGTATTTTTCTGCAGAGTCGCCACCCTTATACACCGCATGAATCATCAAAGAATACATTTTATTGTTTAAATAAATCCCCTTTTATAGAAATATTTCAAAATGTGAAATTTAATCTATGGATTAAATCGTTGGGCATTTACCCTATCTTATTTGCTCATCTTGTTCGATATTTTTTCTGTATGTCTTAAAAAATGGCCAAATAATCCACTTAAATTTATCTTGTAATGTAACGGGTTAATTTCTGATCTTATAACGTATCGGTATTACATGTATATACACATGTAGACTAAAAAAGCATAAAAAAGTTATAACACCTACCTCATCTGTAATAGAATCTGGCACATTTGGAATCATATTTGGTCCTTTAAAAACAACACGATGCATATTACATTTACATTAACATTAACTCCTTATCTTTTTGTAAGATATAGCGTCAATATAGCAACAGTGTGTGCAAACTAATTTTCATTTCGTTTGTTTGTACACATCGTTGCAGTTATTATGAGACTACATCTTTTAACGAAATAACGATTCATGTTCAAATGTTAACAAATTATCAATTTGTTATCACAGATTATTAATTTGTTATAACGGATTATTAATTTGTTAAAATAAGTTATTTATTTGTTATAACAAATTAGTCATTTGACTTAGTCTTAGTCTAGTAATTTATTTATAATCATTGATAATCTGTTAAAACAAATTGATAATCTGTTTTAACCAATTGATAATCTGTTATAACAGATTACTAATTTGTAATAACAAATCAATAGTTTCTTAAAACAAATTACATGGTAATTTGTAATAATACATTAACAAAAAAAAAAATACTGCTGTGGCCCTAATACATGTACGCTTCCATAGCTTTATCAATGCATTTCAAATGATCAATCAAAAGTTGAGTGTCAGTCGAAGAGTTATAACCAGATACAGAGCTCACAATTCTTTGCTATGTAAACAAAGCTCGTGTCATGTTATTGTTTTCATCGGTTTAATATGCTATTTCTTTTTCAAGCTTGATTTTCTATCTACTAATTTATTTTTATAAACAAAACCCCACTCCCTACTGTTAATAACATTGCTTTTAGGTCTAAACCTGGAATTTTTAAAAAGTAAACAAAAACATGACCTCAGCTTTGTTTACATAACAAAGAACTGAAGAACTGTGGGGTCTGTATCTCGCTTATAACTCGACGACTGACACCCAAATGGCTGACTGTAAGAAATAATTAAGGTACTTATGTATTGTAAAAATTAAAAACGGAAATATGAATTTCAACCAAAATCCTTACCATGTCCCTTTAATTGACATCACGTTCAGGTATCAAATTGATGAATCAGAGAGAGAGAGAGAGAGAGAGAGAGAGAGAGAGAGAGAGAGAGAGAGAGAGAGAGAGAGATTTACCTCGCTTGTGCATTGCAATCGGCCATTTAAAGTCTCTCTTGATCATTGCAATCGGCCATTTAACGTTTCTCTTGATCATTACAATCGGCCATTTAGAATTTCTCTTAGCCATTGCGTCACTTGTCACACTCTGTACAAACAGCAGTACAACCACAAATCCGATCAACTGCATCTGAAATGACACCATTTTCTGGCTTACCAATGTCATTTTGGTTGTTAACCGATATGTATATATAATAATTTTATTAAAAGCTGACATGAAATTCATGAATCTGCATTGTTTCCCTTTTATCTCCGACTACCACTAGTTGTCGATTTCTGTTGTTCTGTTCATCGCTACGACCCCCCCCCCCTTTATATAAGGCCGATATTGTACTATTCATGCTTCACCGCATTTAGGTATTTTATTCACCCGAACACGGTACATTGGACGAAACAACTTGTTGAAACGCGTTTTGAACAAAAATAATGTAACAACCACTGCACAGGCAAGGAATATCAAATGACAAACACATATTAAAATAATCCTCGATAATTGTAGACTGTTTTCCTGTGTATGTTATAACATGGCACATGAGCAAACCACACACTGTGGCAGCTCGAGCAAAGCCTATGATCGCACAGATTTTAAAACGGAACGTTTTTGCAGAAACCGATGGAATTGATGTTACGTCGTTACTTTCTTGGATTTACTATCATTTATCTACTGTGTTGGATGTAGTGCCGCCGGGATTTCAGAAAGATGCAGACGTTATGCACTCTGTATGAACGACACACGTGTTCGATGTGCATGCAAAGTAGGGCAGCACTATCTGTGTAAATTGGTACGGAAACCTAGAAAATTCTTTCAAAGAATAATATTTTGTGTTTTATTGATTGAAGTTGCCTTTATTCTTTATTATACAATTATTTAATACTTGAGCAGTCAATAGACCCGAATATTTTTCCCAAGGTGCAGGGAACAGCTAAGTATGATCTATTGCCCTCGGTCGTTGGCCTCGGGCAATAGATCATACTGAGCTCTTCCCTGCATCAAGGGAAAAAATTCGGGTCTATTGACTGCCTGTTCAGGCATTAAATAATTGTTTTATTACTTAAATATAACTTTATTATATTTATTTTAATATTGTTCATAAAATTTATCTTTTAGGACATCATGGTGTTGATTAACAGTGGCCTGAATGCATAATGGTATAACCTTCTGTAATTTAGAATTGTGAACACAAAATACTATACAAAGACGGAATTAGGTAATAAAACAATTATTTAATGCCTAAATAGTCAATAGACCCGAATTTTTTCCTTGGTGCAGGGAACAGCTAAGTGTCATCTATTGCCCGAGGCCAACGGGAAAAATATTCGGGTCTATTGACTGCTCAAGCATTAAATAATTGTATAATTCAAGCACTTAACCTCATTTTGAAAGGGGGGGGCAGACTCATCCAAAAAATCTTGACAAGCAAAAAGAAAAAAAAAAAGGGAAAAGGAAAATTTAAAGTTACGAAATTAAATGCTAAACAGAATGCTATTTGGTTCAAAAATAACGAAATTTTGACCGAACAAAAATATGTGCTTCTACAGTATATACCGGTATAATTATACCGATATGTGATTCCCATAATTAACCCATATGTATAATTCCCGTAATTAACCAATATGTATATACTAGTATATACCGACAAGTGTCCTGTAATTAGCCGATATATCGATACGCGAAGAAACAACTTTGTTATGCAGACACCGGATGACAAACCCATACAATATTAAGTACATACCGACACCAAGAACAGACTAGCTCAAGAATACGTTAAATATTCACATAACGTGCGGGTCATTATAATCCACCATATATAACAAAATGCTTTTAAATATTTATGCACATACCACAGGTCTTTAAGTCGCACCCCCCACCCCTCGTTATTAATTTACTTATTCATAAATAGATGAGGCATATAACTTTACACATTTGATGGCTTAATTATTGATAGAAATTAAGAGGCGCCTCAATAAGGTATTTTTTTATTTGTCCACAAGTTTCTATTAGTAGCAGTCAGCGGTCATTTGTTCAAAGTTAAGTTAATTATCATATGTTATTTTAAAACTATATACAAACACAGATCGAAGGAAAATGGTTTCTTACCTTTTACTTTGTGGAGAAATATCTTCAATGCCGCTATCCTTCTTTACACTCATCATGAAATTTGATTGCCTTTTATATGTATATTTGTAAATCAATATGTACATCTGTGGTCATAGTATATGTGGTTCATAGCATCGGAAACTGAACACGATTTTGCCCACAATTACATAATGCACTATCTCAATTTTGTTTTTCACTGCACAGATGACATCAAATGTCACAAATTCAAGACCTTGATATAATCTACTGCATGCATGCTTACATTCAAACTGCGCAAAAGAATAAATCAAAGTACTGAAAGTACTGAAAAGCGCTAACCTAGCTTGGTTCTAAGAAAATTTACTGTGTGCAAGCGTAGGCGGAAATGAGCCTTATTGAAATTTTGGTTTATGTTTAATGAATATCAATTTAAAGTATCGAAGGCCAGATTTCTTTAAATATATGTTACTTTCTTAAGATGATGGTAATTAAAGCTGAACACGACTTGTATATGGATACTTGCCTGAAAAAAGATATGTTAAAATCACAAATTATACCTTTTGAACAGTAATTTATCACAGTTTTTGACATTTTCTTGCAAAGAATCGATTTTATTTTTCTATATTTTAGCTTCTGAATACGCACTATATTTTTTCACCACTGCGTAGCATCCCGTGCTGATGTACGTAAGCCCCGCAAACCAATCGTATCTACTCGGCCATTTCCGTCACCCAGATAACTGGTTCCCTATACCTCTTACCAGTTTAAATGATGTATATTTCTGCTCATAGAGGGCAGTTATTCCTTGCACCGGAAATAGAAGTCTAACGACAATAAAGCGCTGAGCTATGCTTAGCGCTTTAAAAAGAAGATACCGCGCGTGTTACCATTTATATTTTCGACTGGGAGGTTTGATGTATTTATTCTCAACTTAATGCAGAGTATAAAATTAACCTATTAATCGAGTATTTAAAAATTAAAGTTTTGCCGAAACATGTACTTTTCTATAATCCGTTCTCTCCAAAAGATTTTATAATTTTATATACTTGATAAGCGGTGATCATGGAAGAGAGTGTCCTCTGCACATCGTATTTAATGGAAATAATGCAGTGTGCAGAGATTGTATTCATGTTTTAAATTATAATTTCACTCTATTTGTTTTAATTAAGAAAAAAAAATCGTTCCATATTATGACTCTAAATCCACCCCAACCAACCCGTGAATCCAGAGCTTCGGGCATTTTAAGCAGGTGCGTTTTCTTGTCTTCTTGCACTCCATAAACACTTTTTCTATCATAATACATTGATGGACAGTAGGATCCCCAGACCAAGTCTTCAAAACTTGAAATGATCGTAAAAGTGGATCCGTCTCGTGTATTAGAATTTAGTAACTTGGTAATGAACATGGTAAATAAAAACCCCGAATTTGACAAAATGGTTTATAAAGTTTGAAAAATAAAAGTGGTCCCCGCATATGAAAACAAACACTTTACCTTAATGGGGGGTGGGGGGGGGGGGTGTGAGACGAGAGGGCACTACATCTTCCATAATGTCTGTATTGTATGATGACAATACTACTGCCCCTTGTGTGCTAGTTATTTTTCTATCTAATATGTCCGGCATGCGAGATAAATATGTTGAAATGCAAGATAGAAGTATGCAACCATAGCACGCCCATCAAGTCAAATGGAAAATTCTTTTGGAGATAAGGTTTAGAATTAACAGCGTATAATTGGTCGAGGTGATCCATTCACACCAGTTAAGTAATTTCCTACTTAAAATCTTTTAATTTTTTTTCTAGCTCAAGGATGTTTTTTCTTCCTTACAGATCGCCGATTCAGGAGACCCACATGGCGTCCATAAAAAAAAGAGAAAAAAAAATGATTGATGTTTTTGGTAAACAATATGAACAAAATGTTGAATGTTTTGCTTCCCTTGAATTACATTTCGTTCAGTTTAAAATTATATAGAGATATTTTTAGTTGTCATTTAGTCAGGCTTGGCCTAGGCTTGCTCAAGTCTCTATGTTTCATTATTTTTTAAGTTTGTTCAAAAAGTAACACCCTCCTCGTCCAATAATGGGGCACAATACAATACTACAAATCATATAGCATGGATCCCAATACAGCTTTATCAATTTGTTCCACCTGTTAGCTGTCCTAATGATGTAGGACAATTTGAGGGGTAACATCTTTATCATAAAAATATCTGAGGTAAAAATATGGAAAAGTCATGATTTCATGATGTATAAATTTAGGTTCTATTTCATATGCAATTGCTTCTAGATCCTGAATTTCAAATTACATAATTAGTTGAAATCATATAATATCCCACGATCCGGAGATTAGTTGCACACATGAGCGTTTACTACCTTTTTACTTTAACTGTTTAATGTTAATTCCAGATAAAATACAATTAAATTATAGCGCAATATATACATGTACCTCTCTGTGTGAATGCTTACAGACGCGCGCGCACGTGTGTGTGTGTGTGTGCACGCACAAGTGTTGATTAAATTATAATTCAAAAACTTAAAAAATATAAAACCGTTTCCGCAATGCATCTCCTTTATGGTGTGCTAAAATATACGCCAAAATATTTATAATTGTTGACATTTTCAAACCCATGATTATTCGATAAAAATTTGTTGTTCAATTAAATTACTGATAAATATATGCATAATGGTTACACTTATATTCTAAATTTTGAAAATTACCGTTTATTACGAATTATGCAGATGTCATCTTCGCTAGCCAAGGGTTTTCGGTCCACTTTGCCCCCAATAAAGCAAAGTGACAGAAAACCCTTGGCTAGCGAAGATGTGCAGATGTATGTAGCTGAATCAAATCTTGTAGGGAGAAATTTTGGGACACGCTGTAAGTGTAATCCGGAAGAGTTGTCCCCCTTTAACTTTGGAAAGTCTCGCGCACTACGAGACATTGCGTGACATTGTTGTCAACAGAAACAGGACAGCAAGACAGTTCTTTAATAGAAAACAGAGGTTCTTTAGGTCTTTGAACACTAAACATGGATGAATTTCAGACCGGAGAAGAGGTAAGACGACTTTAGGCGAAGAAGCGTAAATATTTAATGAAGAATTTTCTCAATAACGTATCATTTATCACTATTCTCCCCCATATTTGTTTTTCAGACAGCATTTGTCACAGACGAAGTTACCAACATCGTGAAAGAGGTGAGGGTTTGTTTGTAACGTTTCTCTTGTAATACAATAACTGGTGAATAATTTTGTCCAAAATGTAAATCTGCTACCTTTTATTTGTCTGTTTTTGGTGTTAATTTCAACCCAAAATTTGCATTGTGATCATTATGAAGTTTTAGTTTAACAGTTATATTCTGTCCCAAGATATCCTGGATTCACATTTTGCTTATTTGGCTTAATTGCATGATATTTATAAATACCTCAGGGTTCAAACAATGTTCGTTCAAAAGTATGAAAAATTTCCAAGATTTCTCAGTCGAAACGCCCCAGTTAGCTTATCAGGTTTCAATAAAATGCTAAAAATGTGATGTCTAAGGGGATTTTGCATTGCATCAAGCCCGTATGATAACTTTGTAAAATTGCTTGATGTATTCCAAGTGTATTCCGCATGGAGAAGAGATGTAAACATTCCAAATTATAAATCTCTGTAAGGAATCTTTTTTCATTCCTGTGAATTTTTCCGAGTGAAAGATGATAATTTGTCAATGAAATTATCTTGGAAATTATTACTTTCAACTATGTCAGTTGCGCTTCTTTCACAGGTATGTGTAATTTTATTAAAAATCGTCCAAATGTGCTGCATAAATATCTTGGGACAGACTAGAGAAACGGAATTACTGAATTTAGTAGTTTATGTTGCTGAACAGAAGGACAATTGACTGTTTTAAATTATCTTAACTCTATGAAACTCCATGCATTCCCTAAGACTATCTTTGTACATTTGTGATGTAATTCATGTTTAAGAACGATCACACAAATCTAACATGTCTAATAGTGTCTATCTTTTTATAGTTTTGTTGGTCTTTGGTTTTAATAAGCATACTACATGTATATCAAAAGGAGCATGTCTACAATGGTCGACTTTATATCATATTAACAGTGTTGCTAAAGATGGAACTGTTTTGTGCTTTACCTATGGGTCAACTGATTCTAATAATATCATTTTGTATATCTTTTATCTGTTCAGGCCATTGAAAGTACCATTGGTCCTAATGCTTACCAACACAACAAAGTTAACCAGTGGACATCAAATGTAGTGGAGCAGTGTTTAAATCAGCTAACAAAACTAGGGAAACCATTCAAATATATTGGTAAGTTCCTAAAAAGTGGAAGCTTAAATATTATGATATGCCAATTATTTAATTAAGGTCTTTTAAGAGACATGAGAATCAATAAAAGGATTAAAACCTTGGTAGCAGTACTTACTTGGTTTGGTACTGACTATCTATACTTTGTGATATATATCTATACCAATGTGTGATGTTCCTTACTCTCTAGAAACCAAGCTTATCATTTTGCTTTGTTAAGGAGCATGTTTTAATATATTTACATATGCAAATATGTTTCCTTATATGAACCTATAGAATAGCGAAAACGTTCAATTCTGTATGAACTCTTTCATGACATCACAATGATCAAAGCATTGCCAAGTGCTTATCGCTTGTCGCCTAGATTATTGTAAACTTAAAATCTCGGTAATTTTAACAGTCCTGAATGATTTGTCTTTTTTAAAACATAAATATAAGTAATAAACAGCAATGTTAAAAAGTTCACCAGGATATGAACTTGGTTGGTACGTGATCAAATCTACTGAGAAGCCCTTTGGGCTTCACAGGATTTGATCACGTGACCAACTAACGTCATATCCCTGTGAACTTTTCAAATTGCTGTTTATTTCTTAAATAAATAGACTGAAGAAAAATATACACTAAGAGAAGTTATGTCCATTGTAATGCCATCAATAATCTACTATCCACTGTCTAGAGAAATATGGACAGCAATCATGTAACATGTCTTATGATCTATTGACAGAACATAATTCTAGTAAAAATTTATTGTGAAAAAACTGAACTTGATCCTGTTAATTTTTTTTAGTAATACATGTATTACTTATCATAATGCCTATGTTTTGGTTTTCAGTTACCTGTGTAATTATGCAGAAAAATGGCGCTGGACTTCACACGGCTAGTTCCTGTTTCTGGGACAATGGCACAGATGGTGGGTATTTCCCCTCTCTCTCTCTGAGTGATCACTCACTCTCTCTCTTTCTCTCTCTCTCTCTCTCCAAATACAAAACTGTCTAATAATAAACCATCTTCATTAAATTCATTTTTGGGAATAAAAACCACATGCATTTAATATATGTATATTTGTCATTGATATTTGAATTTTTTCTATGTAGATAAAATTTGCTCATTTTTTTTTTTTAGTTCTTTGTGAAAAGTATGTATTTATTTACTTTAAATAATCTAACTCAGATTACATTTGTTATTTTATAGGCAGTTGCACAGTGAGATGGGAAAACAAAACAATGTATTGTATTGTTAGTGTGTTTGGCTTGGCAATCTAAGAAAAAACTGAAAGAAAGGGAGATAACAACTACTAAGGGAAACAACTGTTACACTACCTTGTGACTGTTCAAGGACTATTGAACAACAAAAACTGTGACAAACTTCCATTTTTCATTCCTTTATAAATAATTTAAGGGTATAGGTATGCTTTAATATTGAAAGCTAACTATTTATTATGTGTATGTAGCAGTTTTCTTATTTTAACAGTCAATTCAAAATCAAATGTCAGAGGTAAAATATTCTATTTCTATTTTAAGTCGAAATGAATCGCCTTATGGTTAAAAATATGTGGTGAAAATTTTGATTTGTTGTAAAAAAAAAATTTTAAGTTTTGCATGTGGCAATTCTAGTATTGTCCTATTACATGTGACAGTTCACCCATTCAACATTTCTGTGATAAGTGTCAAAAGCCTGTAAGAGGTTTAGAATCAAGAGTCTAAATTTTAATTAGGTTATGAAATATCAATGAAGAATATGTATATTTGTGTCATGTGTAGAGCTAGCTAATCACAATATACATACAACTTAAGAGAAATTCTCAATGTCATGCTTTTCTGTTTTTTGTTCTTAAAAAAAGTTTTTAATTGTAATTAAGGTAATATATTTATTTCATCATTTGTACAGACTGTATTGTACATAACGACATATAATAGAACAAAATAAAATTTTGTGTTCAGATGGGTTTTCTAGTATTTACTTTGCCCAGGCATCTTCATATTACATTGTAGCAAGAGATAACTTGTGAACTGTTGTTTCATTAATAAATGTTGAACACCAAAGTTTTACCAATATGTACAACGTCTTTATTGATATTAAGAAAGAAATACTTGCGTACAAATTTGTATAAGGAGGCATGGGACACCTCCATACAAAATCTGCTGGGGTAATACAAATTTTATTTCTAGAATTTCAAAAAATAAATATATTGGTCAAATAATGTACAACATTAACATGATTAATTCTAAAAAAAAAAAAAAAAAAAAAAAAAGCCCCAACCTATTTTTTAATGTACTTTTAAAAATTTGTCTACACTGATATCTCAAAGGATCCCATACCACCTTACAATTTTATAGGTAGGCTATTCATGAAATTTGACAGATGTGTTAAATATCCCCAGGCTGATAACTGTTGAGATAAAATTTTAATTTGTTGATAAAAGGTCACACAAGATAGCTATATTTAAACATTAATATTAAAATGGGCTCGTGCCTATAGCTACTATGTAAAAATGACTCAATTTTATATCACCCTTTAAACATTTCAGTGAGGAATAAAATTTTTCTTATCAATGGATTAAATGATAAAAGGTGGAAAGGTACTCTTTATGCTGCGTGATATTAAAATATCCTTTGTCAATTACATGACCATCAAACAGCACTTAAGAGATTTGCTGTGTTGCTATGTTTTAAATATACCCTATGTCTGGTAAATTTTCTGTTACAAATTTGAATACATGTAGGTTATATCCTAATAATGTGACTTCTGAAATATAGGGAGCACAGCTTGTTCTGTTGGCATAATTTATCATATGTCTGAAGGGATGAAATCTTGGACAACTATGTTGTTCAAATTGCACAAGGGCTTATAACATAACATTATTTTTAACCTACATGTATCGAGTTTGAGCTCAATATCCCCTGTTTATGATCAGTGTGTATTCAAGAAAGATATTCATAAACATACAATACATGTATAACCATGGATCAATTATAATCTGAAAAAGGTTTTTTAAAGATAGATGAATTTCTGTTTATGCCACAGATAAAAGAATTCAACAGCTATAATTTATTTCAGATTCCAAAGATTGACCAAGTCCTTAATTGAATATTAAATACTTTTTTTACTTTTACGGTTTCTTGCCTATACTTACTAGAACTTGAATCGGCTCAAACTAAATTTATTAAGTATAAATTCCTTGCAATTTTGAGAAACGATTGGCCTCTTTAATATCTAGATGCCTCAGTTAGCAGGTATTTGGGAGATATATGGGAGAAGACCTGCAGATTAATTAACATGTTTCTCACATATAGAACCAAAGTTAAAAATTGGTTAAAAAACTCCACCAATTTTGTCATTTTTAGCCATAGTTTCTTAAGGAAGACTTGAATTAGAAAGAGTAGCTTATATGTCATGAGGATTATAAATAATAATTATAAACAGAATAAATTTAAGAAATATGAAATCAAATGTGTAAATAATGGATGAAATGTTACACCTATCAATTTCTTCATAAAATAAAAGAAAAACAAAAGCTAAAGATTTAACAACAGAATCTGATTTATTAACAAATCAATATGAAATCATTCTCAAGTTTATATTAATATTTATCGAGATAATGATATAAAAGAAATAAAAAAACCCCACATCATTGGGCCTGCTCTGTATAATTCTCTAGCAAGGGTGTAAAGTTTTGAGGGGTGGACTCCAGCACTTCCTCATTTTGGATCAGACGAGGATCAACAATGTTAAATCTTGTGGGTTTAACACTAGGCTGTGCACTAACAGCCGCAGTAGGACCTCCTGTCACACCACTGTCTGTTGCCACTGTTGTTTGTTGACTTCCAATACTTTCAGTACTTTGATTATTGAAATTTTCAGGTGTAACAGAATAACCTATGGTTGAAGTTGTGGGATAATAAGTGTTTACTGGCGGATATTGTCCCATAGGGTGAGGTTGCTGTGACCACTGTTGAACAGAAGGAAACTCAGAGTATCCAGGGGGTGGGAGATGAGTAGGTACATAGAAATTCCCTGGATGTGGTGGTAAATATGCTGGGGGGTAGTAGGGAACATTGTGATATTCATTCTGTCCCCAGCTGTTCACATTTTCATTTGATGGGTAGGAGTTATTCCCACTGTCAGGGAGAGGAATGTCCTGAATTTGTTCAGACTTAATCTCTGGAGTGGGAAATTCAGATTTAGCATTGGCTGTTCCTTTTGGTGCTTCCAATGATGAATTAACAGGGGAGGTTATTTCAGATTTCACACCTGAATTATTCTGAATATTCAGTCTTTCCTGAGACAGAAAGTCCCCTATTTGTTTTTCTGATATTTTGGTAGGTTTTGTAGAATTAGCTGTTCCTTTGACTTCTCTGTGTTTATTGTCATTATCGTAATACATCGACGGGGGCGCAAACTCAGAAATCCTTTCCTCTCTCTTACTCTCAAAGTACCTCTGCTCATTGGAGACAGGAAACAGTTCTGTGAATCAAACAAAAATCATGATTATGATTTATTTTGTGAACCCAAGCTTTTCCTTTGTATATGTAGAGAACATGTACATATATACACAACTTATGCAAATGTGATTCCAAAAGTTAAGAGGTTTAAATATTACCCTTTCTTAAATGAAAATAAAATTAATAAAAATTGTTTAATTTTTGAAATAGTTTCCATTTGGCTTTGTATTATTTCTTATTCTTAACTTCATTATACCACGGTGTATTCAAAGATCTTTTTTCTCTTACTTTCTTTCCCTTTATCCCATTCTCTCTGTGTACTGTGACTCCGAAGGTTTTCATCCCGGGTCAGAAGTACTGGTTCTTTTTTGACTGATGCTTCCTGTTTGACTGGTTCCCTTCCCTCTGAGTTATCTCCCTGTACAGCTTCATCCAGCTTAGGTCCTATTTCATCATCACCATCTCCTTCTGGATTTAAAATATTAATTGATAAAATACTACACTACTGATGAAGTAAGATCAAATTCACTGATGAAATATGATCAAAGATGTTAGCATATGGATTCTGATCTAGAATACTTTCTGATAGAATTTGGTACAAAATTTTTACGGAAAAGGATATTTAGAAATGATTATGATGAAATATGAAGCATGATAACTATAACTGTTACAATAGACAGTATTACCAGATCTCCCTTTATCTGTTTGTAATTGTACATTTAAAACTCCGAGAAAATTATATCTTAATATGTGCACTGTACAAATACACATTAAAATGACAAAGGGTAATACAGTGAGGAACTTAACACACTGCAAAGGTAGCTGTTGTCTCCAGCGAAATCAAATCAAGTTGGAAATTTTCGATCATCAGAAGTTTACTCTCTGTTATATTGCTTGCAAGCTTTAAAGCAGTGCATCAGCAAGAAATAATGTGGGTTACAATAGTATAGATTCCTATTAAAGGCAAAGAACTAATAGCCCGGTAAAAATTGCAAGTAGCACATCTCGCAAATTCTAAAATCTCACTTTTATTTTTCAGAAAGATATTAACTATAAGAAACTGTGATTACAAATTCGGTCTTCGCGATTTTATATTCTTGCAATTTAATGCAAAACATTCAAATAGCAGAATTAAGTACTCGGGTAAAATAAGGAATCTATAGTAATGAAAATTTTCTTGCTCAACAAGAATAAGAAAGAAAGGGCTGACTGGATACCTTCAGGTAGTTCAGTAATTCCCTCTCTCTGCATCTTCCTTTTCTTTACTTTGGCCAGCCTAGCCTCTAAGATGGCTTTTCTTTTCTCCTTTATTTTCTCTCTACGATTTCTTTCATCTTTAGTCTAGTTTAAGAAAAAACTTAGTCATTCAAAAATCATTTTCGCATTTCTTCTTAAAATAAAAAATGATAAAGATATAACTCATCCTCAGATATAAATAATTCTTTCCCTCTCAATACACATTTCATTAATAATTATCATGAATGTTGGGTACACTTGTTTTAACAAGAGATGAATTACAGCTGTAGAAGAATAACTGTTGATTTTCTAACAAACTTCACCTTGTCTCTGATATCGTTCAAAGTGTCCAGTTGTTCTTTCCTTGACTCTTCATCTTTGGCAAACTGATAAAATCCTACACCATGGGTCCTTATTTCTGTATCATTAAAAAAATTTTATATGTATTAGGTCAACTAAAGCTCCATTATTTCTTTCAGTTCTGGGTAAATGAAATGCATGAACACATATCTGTTTCCTCTAATGCAATTCTAGCAAAGATGAAGTTAACATTTGAATGAATGAAATGTTTGATTGCTGTGTAAAGCTATTGAAAACATATCTGTAGAAATAAAATGTACTTCAGTTCTATGAATTACAATATGAAATTCAGGAATTACAAAACAGAAAATGTTTACTGAAAAGATAAACAGCGCTATCGACTTCCATCTTACCGTCGTACTGGACATTAGCATAATGGATGGGCTGGTTCATGGCCGCCAATTCCTCCTCCTCCCATTTCTGTCGCAGCATCTCTTTGTGCATGTCATTGGACATGAGCTCAGCAGACCTGTTATCTGCCTTCACATCACTACAAAACAGTCATTGTTGCAAATCATTACATCTCAAAAAATTCAGAATTACATGAATAACAAATTTACATTTCATGATATCTAAAATTACATTTATATAATTACAACTCACATTATCTCAAATCATAGCATTTGAATTATGATATGAAATCTCATGGCATCAAACTGTTACATATACAGCTATGCAAAATATTTCCTTTAAGATATCCCAATGTATTACATCTCAAACCAAATATATATCTTAAAGTATCCAAGTCATATAAACTAAATCATTTCATCATTATCAACATCCAAATCATTACTTAACTACAAAAATTCAAATCATTAAACCTCCAAAGAATCACTGGTAAGATTTTTTTCTCTTCAGAAATATAATCTACTGACAAAAACAAAATGCTACATGTACATGTACCTATTGGTTTGATGAAGTTTCTTGTCTTGTTTCATCAGCTGTGGTAGGTCCTTCTTCATACACCTCCTGGATCTCCCAAACCCATCCACATAGTCCACCCTAAACATAAATAAATAGGTTGATCATAATACAAGAAAATCACAAAGATTATAGACTTATAGTTACCAGTTAGCTACACCGGTATTTTTTTCTTTGAGTGACCGTGGCAAACACGTTATGGAAAGCTACTGCTACACCAAATCTTTAAATCATTGTAAATTAGTTAATTACCATTCCTCTTCTTCATTGGCTGGAGGAGGAACTACAGCACGCCTCAAAAGTTCCTCCTCTTGTCGCTCCCTCTCTTCTTCCTCTTCCTTCCTCCTTCGGTCCCTGTCATCCACAATCTTGTCAATGGCTTTTTTCTGAAAGTCCACCAAGTAGACCTGACTTCCATCTTCCTCTGTAGATTCACCAATTTAATAAATTTACTCAAAATTAAGAAAGGTTTAATACTTCTAGAGGATAACTCTAGCAAGAACCTATTGTATTCATGAACCATAAATTAAATCATCTATCTATCATATAACTTATATTGACTTACTTGCACTGCCTTAATTAAGTTTGAAAAGTAAAATAAATTCATTGGTACAAATATACCTGGAATATTACTTCCTTTGGTTATATTCTCATACAATTTGGCCTTTGCTTCTAAACATTTCCTAGAAATGATAAAACAATGCTAATTTAGTAAGACATTCAAGTTCACACATGAAAAATAGCTTGAAAAACCCCCCCCTAAATTGTTCCACAAAGAATAAATAAGTTCAAAGTAATCTAACAATTTTACATGTAATTACCTTAGTATCACCATCAATTACATCAAATAACCTCACCTGGATTTTTCAAACTGATTGGCCTCTTCGATCTTCTCTTCCAAGTCCTTACTACTTCTCTCTAATACACCCTTGTTTTTCTTGGTCCATATTGTTGCTTTCTACGCAAAAAATAAAATAAAAATGGTATTAAAAATACAACCTTAAACATACAAAGTAACAATACATAATTTGGATTTTATATATAAATTTATATTGCTTATAAATGATATTCTGTAGAGTACAGCTTCTCTCAAATTGCACTCATCACCTTTTCCACAGCCTTTCCTCTGATGACATTTACACTCTGATTTTGTAGTTTCTGTTTCTTAAATTCTTCTTGCTTCCTGAACAGTTCTGCCTTGAGATCAATAATCTGAAAAGGAAAAAAATGTCAAAAGTATATTTTCACATCTGACACAATAAAGGTAGCAAGGGACAGTTTTGGATAAAGTACCCGTCAATATATATATATTTTTGTAAAATTGAGAGTTGCTGTACTTAAAGGCTTATGAGTGTTGCTAAAATTCATGAAATGAATTTTAATGATTATCATTAGTTAGAGGGGTGTCTCTTGTTGAAATTGATATGCAATATGTAGGCCCCATATGTTAGGTACATGAGAATCAGAAGTAAAATGCGAAATTTGCGGCTATGACTGTTGAGTTGACTTTACACCATGAACATTGTAAACTATACACCGGTAAGGTTCTGACATGTGATAGTGCAACATGCACGCGGTACGGAAGGTCAACCCTATGCAGGGAATTAGCTTGGGGAGGTCTAAAAAGCTGAAAAATCATGAAAAAATAGCAAAATATGAAAGGGTCAAAATCTCATAAAAACCAGTATGTAGAGAATTTTACAGGTTTTGATTAGTAATTTTCTTCAGAAATTGGTGATTGGCCTTATAAAGAGTGAATTAAAGGTATTTGTGCTGGATGGGAACTGAGGAAATTCTAGTTACAGAGTTCCGAAGACCTGACAATAAATTGTATAAAAAAAACTGTCCCGTGCCACCAAAGATTAAAGAACCATGATCGAAAACTGGCACAAGTGTGGGTTGAAACTCTTTGGCATTTGACACTTTGGTGATGTATGTGTTTTAAATAACTAAACATATAACTTTGACCTAAAGTGACATAAGCAAAAATAACCGATTAATATTATCTTTAAATAAATAGTCTCAATTTTGCTTATTGAATGCGCTGTGGGTTTCAAACTTACAGATGAAGAGTTGACATCTCTTCTTTCCATTTTTTGAATCGCAAAAGTGATTAAGATTTTTTGGTACGCTTGTTTAGATAACTCGTACCTGGTTTAACTATTTTAAATCTAGTTTTTAGCAGGTATAGTACTTTGGAATTAAAATACTACTATAAATCAATTATTAAGGTACAAAGTCTTGAACACGTTTGATGGATTAAATATTTTTCAATGAAATATTTTATTTTTTTCCGGGATTAATGGTTTTAAAAATAATTTTATGACAAGCGTATATTAGACCGAGATTATTGAAAATTTCTCACCTGAAGGTAAGGTTGGTAAAACAATCACATTTCTTTTTCGATTACGAAGTAAGAAAAACGAGATGAGAACGACACTTTTTCTTCTTTTTTGTCAGAAGGACATAGAAGTCATTGCATGAAGAATTTTTCCTATTTTTTTTAAGGTTGTTTGTTAATTATTTCCAGAGTACAATAAAAAAACTAAAGACAATTAGTTGAATGGGAACCTAAGAACACACTTCTTCACATTTTCATCCTACTGCTCTATACAAAGTTGTCGGAACCTTAGTTCAACGGTAAACTCTCGTTAATTATAACTATATTGAAAACTGATACATGTAATTAAAAAAAAGATGCAAACACAGCTTCTCAGATTGTAAAAGTTTTTAAAAATAATTATGACTATAGTGATACATTTGTAACTGTCACTGCACAAATATATAAAATTTTATACTGTGTAATTATAAGCATAACTATGAATGATTTCAAAACAGGCCATGAATCCAGCAGTAGGCAAACTGCCAGATGGGTCACAAATGTTAGGAGCCACTGCAGTTCAGCCAATTGCTATTCAGCAGCCGATGGGGGTCAGGCAGCAGATCCCGGCCACAATTCCTGGGACCCCCTCGCAGGCCGAGACCAAGGTCCTGGACAAGCGGCGCCTTCAGGAGCTGGTGAAGGAAATCGACCCCATGGAGCAGCTGGATGAGGATGTTGAAGAGGTAATTAATTAATTACCCCACATGATTTATTAATTTCCTTATGTAATTGATTAATCTATTACCATACTTCCCCAACTAAAGAAAGCAATGACACTGAATGATCAGAATATTACTTTTTTTTAACAATCTCAGTTGTTTTGCATTGAAATAGAATGACTTACATGATTGCAGTGTTTGGTTCTGTATAAGGTCAGTAAAAAAAAATAATCATGAATGGCAATGTGGAGTATGTAACATCTTGTATTGAATTTCTTCATTATATGCAAACAAAACATTGGGCTCCTCAACAGATCAAAACACTTTGCTTTACCGGACTTTAACAACCCAATATATTTAGTATAGAGTCAGAAACAAACCTAACTAGGGTACTCAAGTGGACAATTCACTCGCTTCTCACTGCTGGGACCCAAGTGCGATCCCCATGATTAAAAGTGGTTGTAAGTGAAAGGGTATGGTTACTATGGTAGTCACCCACTTGGACACATTGGTTTTCTCTATAAACGCCAGCTTCCTCCCACATCAGTGACCTACTTGCTCTAACATCAGTGCCAAGGAGAGCTATTAATATAATTGAAGATCTTGTGTGTCAATTGTTGTGAAATAGATGAAGTTCAGTTTTTAAACACAAACCTAATTAGCAATATTTGATCATAATTAAAAGCAGTACAATTTATATCAAAATTTGAAAAGTCATAAAATACTGAACAACACATTTCAATCAAGACTTTGTTGACTTATAGAAAAGTTGTAGACTAGTAGAAATCTCATAAGGAAATCCCTTCTTTTCATAATTTTTTAGGTACAACTCATTCAGATTGTCCCTTTGATTATCTGTTGGCATTATCTATAAGAAGTCTTACTGCTGACATCAAAAGTAATAAAAGTCTATCAAGTTATCTTTATTTTTGTAGGCTTTGCTCAATATTGCTGATGACTTCATAGACAGTATTGTGACCTCTGCTTGTCAAATCGCCAAACACAGGAAGTCCAGTACGCTAGAGGTCAAGGATGTTCAACTTCATTTAGGTATCTCTCCTCGGACTGAATTTTCATCTTTATTAACTCTTGACTGATTTGTCAAAAACAAGGATTAATATTAAATTTTGCATAGATAGGAAATATTAACATTGATCAGATTGAGTTTGAATTGTTTTCTGTAGAGCGTAACTGGAACATGTGGATTCCTGGATTTGGAATGGATGATCTGAAGCCTTACAAGAAGGCCTCAGCCACAGAGGCTCATAAACAGGTGGGTGTTGATGTCAGTCACATATTGTATTGTTCAGTTATCACAGTCAATCTCAGAAAATAACCTGTGTTATTGCATAAATCTATGAGTTTTTATGAAAACGTCCGTGAGAATGTTTTTTTTAGCCTTTATAAAATATTTCAAAAGTTTTTGATAATGTATTAGAAACTAATTTTTTCATTCATTTATAATATGTGTAACATGCCAATTACATGTACAAGAACATTTATCGTACATGCTTGTATGGATATTTTCATGCTTGGGTTTAGCTGATAAAGTACATATGTACTTGTATGGTCTTTACAATTTTCAAAGTCACATTCATTTGGTAATAAATTAAAAGACATTTTACTTGAAAGAATACTTAAGATATTTTCTTAATTCTGTCATTATTGTATCCAGTGCAAGTCATCAAATTGACACCATGTTTATTTCTTATAGAGAATGGCACTTATCCGAAAGACTTTAAAGAAGTACTAGTGCATACTTTGGAGGTTTGAGCTTCGTGAACAACCAGTGAATTAATGCAAAAGTTGTGAAAAGTTAAATCATGAGAGTCTGAAGGCAAGACTTTGAACTACCAGAAAATCCTTTACCATAAACGCTTCATGATGTATGTGTAAACAGTTCGTTTCATTACCTCACTACAGAGGTTATGGTAATTGCTTTTGTAGGTAATACACCTCTTTGGTGTCATATTGTTCTTGTAATGTTTACTTCAAAATATTATGTACTACATTTTATTCCATTTGAATATATTTTAAATCAAAGTGTTGAGAAGTACAGTTATCTCAAATTATTCTGTATAAATAAAGCACCACAATGTTATTCATATGTATGTGAAGGAAAACTTTCATCAAGATCATCATAATTCATCATCAGATTCATAATAAACATTTCTTAGTTACTGTACCTCAGACAGTGTTATCTTTCTTTATCAAAAAATTAAAAGTTACTACAGACCCCAATTTTTAATTAAATGTTAGAAACTAATGTCCATGAATAATTGCAAATAGCAAATCTTGCAGATTTTAGAATCTCATATTAATTTTTTTTGACAGGTATGAACTTAATGAAACTATTATTAAAATCCCCCATTAGTGATTTCATATTCCTGTGATTTGATGCAAATTGGCTGAATCGCAGAATTAAGTGCTAGTGTAAAATAAGCAATCTCTAGTATTTTATTGCTTTGAAACCTCAGGTATTACCAGGTACACATGGTGCATTATTCCAGTACATGCAAGTGCCAGAAGAAAAATGATTATTAGATGTTACACCACTTTAGTGAGATACTTATCTTTAGATATATCAGTGCTTACAAATTTGCCTCTACATGTTTCTGGAAAAATGTGTCAACAAATGCAAGATCAATGCATTGTATTGTATTTCTTTTTGTTATCTACATAATCATACTATGCTATCAATGCTCATACATTTGATACAGCAAGATACTGTCCATTTATTTACCTATCATCTATTTATGCATAAATGAGCAAGCTGTTTATGATATTCTTTATTAGATAACAATGTATAACAGCTTGATACACACGATTGTATTCACAATCTTAGTAGTACACAAACAGAAGTCTCGAGTCCATTATGCTTCAGTCAATATATGTCACATCTGTACACTGCACATGAAAAAAAAATATCTGCAGAACTGAAGTAGAAATTGTTTTTTTTACTCTTTCATCAAGAAGAATATATTTGTCAAATCATCCGTAGATCAGAAAAAATGGATGACATATATAGCCATAGCACATCAAAATTCTTTTTAACAAGAAGTTCACATCACAAATTCATAATTATGGTGAATGCAGTTGTCCCATTGCATGTATTTATATATAAGCCAAAAACACATGGCTGGATAGTATCATGAGTCTCAATATTAGGAGATCTCTGACTCAGGAGCTCGCGGCCTGCTTGAGCATGGGTTGAGTGACCGGCCAGGTATCCGGATTACACTGTTTGGCCTGGATTTCCGCCTCTGAGGGTTGGATCGGAACATGAATCGGCATTTGCTGTCCAGTTACGTTCAGAAGTTTTAACTCCACTTTTCCGAGTTGTAAATAGTCCTAAGGAAAAAGGTAAGATGTTGACTAAGAACTGTTTTCTCTACCGGTATATCATGTATATAATGTATTACAGTTTAGAAGATGTTTAAAATTTATTGAATGTTATTTTAAAATCGCATGTTAAAACGAGATCTTTTTTAATCAAGTGAACTTACATTCCAGTCTTCTTCTTCAAAAAACATATTATCGAGTAATTCAGTGTCATCGCTCACTACAAAAAACACCAAAAAAGAAAATAATTATATGCTGTTCTCATCGAAAAAGAAGATGATATGCTCCCTGAAAAAATCAATGCCACAGCTACATTTTACGTAATTACTGTAGATTTCTTATTTTACGCTGCCTAGTACTTATTTCTGCAATTCCACAGTGAGAATAATATAAAATCGTGAAAGCCAAACCTTTAGTATTACTTAATAGACATATAGTTCATAACTGTCAGAAAAATAAAACGAGATTTTAAATTCCGGGTCCATGCTTCTTGCGATTTCATGGGGATATTAATTCCTTGTGTATGATTAGGATTTGAGGAATCTACAATAGATCATTTTTATTTTCATGTTTATTCAAGGTCTCACCATTGTCACTGTCTTCATCAGATTCCACTGTCATACCCCTCGCTAAAGAAAACACCTTCTCTTCCACTGCCCTCTGGGTGGCACTTTTAGGTCGCACTAAAATATTTACATACATGTACTGTCATGAATGTCCAGCTTCTCTAAATGATGCTGTATAGTGGAATACTATTAAATAAAGTAATAAAATCATAAAGTGTAATACTTGGTATATTTCAATCTTTGTTCTGGAGGCTTCATATTTTAATCTCTAGTTATTATTTGGATATGATAATAGTGACTGTTTATGTGTTTTAAAGTGTCAAAAATATTTTATCAAACACTTTTTGTCATCATGCATGTGCTTTGGAATACCATGCAGTAATTAAGATTTTGATGAGGATCAGAATTGGTGGATATGTACTCTATACTCTTAAACACTGACACATTCAGTGATTCATTTCAGCTTTGTCCCTTTGAACCTCTTTACCAATCAAAGATATGAAGCTCTAAATACTTAATACAGACATCCGCAGAATGGATTACTACACCCCCCTCTTTATTTTTGATTTTATTTAATATATAAGAAGAGCTAGTCTATAACACATGACAAAATTGTAAAATCCAATCAAAATTTGGATGTGGATGATGAACTGGGAATCGACACATTCTCGTAAATTATCTCCACTCCCTCCCAAAAAGAAATCACCAGCCCGTGATTACTGTGGTTTCAATAATTTTCGTCGGTATCAATTTTTGTGGATTTTCTAAAAACCACACTTTCAAGGATACGTAATTTCGTGGCCAATATGATCCTATCAATGCAAATTAAATGTTAGTTGAAATTGAACTTCACTGAACATTTAATTTCGTGGATCAACTTAAAATTAACAACAAAATCCACGAAAATTGGTATTCAACGAATATTGATGAAACCACAGTATAAAGCAGCAGCATCTCTTACCAACAGGTTTATAGACCGCCCCATCACCGTCACCACTGTCATAAAGAACCATCTGTTTGGAGGCGGTCCTATCGTTGATTGACAGGTTTCCCAGGTCCATCTCTAGAACTCCCGTCTCCTCCAAATTCTCATTTTCTTCAAACTGTGTCAAGAAGAATTTTCTGTGGAAAACAAAATTTGATTGAATTATGATGAGAGAAACAATACAATGAAATAATAGGAATGCTACTGAACATTAGTGCACTGTACAAATAAAAAAACTAATTAATTTTGAAAAGATTTAAGATGGGTGGGATGTCACTTTGAGATTTCAATGTGGATGGGAGTTTGATCACCTTATTCATATATAGTTTTAAATTTTTCAAATTAAACAGTTTTTTAAAAATGAAATGCTGCATTTATGCATTTAAGAAATTCTTAAAAAGATAAAAATTATAAAACTTGTGATTGGTTTTGAACTTAAAACTAACAGCGATGATAAGCTGACACTTATTGCCCAATGCGTTGTAAAATACGATAACAAGATAAATTGTAGAAACTAACAGCTATTTTATTTTATTGTTGATAATTCCAAATACAGAATATTATTTACTGGAAGTGTTCTAATTACCTCCTAAAATCTCAACTACAGGAATTATAAACATTTGCTGATAATGTTATTGACCTTTGACTGTATAGAAATTCAATATCTCTGAGGAGGTTGTTAGACAGAGTTGTAAAAAAATAATTCCCAATGAAATCATTACAGCAACATACTGGAAATAGCAATTTCATGTTACAATTCCCAGTTGTCACATTATTAGACCAACTAACCCTAAAATCTATCTGAATCCTGATTCTTCATATCATTAGAGAAATTGATTTTCTAAAGGCAATGGTTTTACTGCAGTCATTGTTTCGGCTTAATTGACTTAATTGAAACACTTTGTCACATTGGGGCTCTCTGGCGAAGTGAGTGAACCTTAAAAACCGATGATGACCAATTTCAAAGCCATATTGGTCCTGGTTTTTTTTTTTCTTTCAAACAACTTTCTTGAGAATACAGTTTACCTTGTCTGGTATGTTCCTTGCAGTCATGCAGCAGGAATTATGACCATGAAAAATTTATAACCATTTAAAAAATATCCCCAGAAATATATATATATATATATATATATATATATATATATATATATATATATATATATATATATATATATATATGCTATTGATTATATACTCATAACAACAAGTCAATCAAGCCAATGCTCTCTAGTAATACCATCACTCTGATGTGAATATATGCTCTTATGTGAATAAACACATGCTCGGTTAAAGAAATATTGCACTTGCAATGGAAATTTAGTATAAAAGACAAGACCATGTTGTATTTTGAATATAACATGAACTACTTGTTTTAAACACTTACACATAGCATAATTAATTGTTCCTCACATGAACTTTAATGTGAAAAGAGCATTTGCATACATTTCACATAAAATTTTCACATGAAAAATATGTACCAGCTTGTATATAGCACAAAATGTAATTTGTATCATGAATATTTTTCTCTTCAGATTATCATCAACATGGTATTAATATCATTTTAGAACCATGACATAATGTAACGTAGTGCTGATTGCACAGTACTTTTAGTTCTTTGATTTCTGTACCGTGAAATTTTAAGGTCCTCTATTTTACATTCAAACAATTCAGCCATGATTTCCAGATTTCCTTTCTCTAATCCTTCAACTTTTTCTCTGAGAGCCTCTGTGTCTTTTCTATGCAAATTCACCTAGAGTAAAAACAATACCAAATGAACATGTTTCATAATTCATAATATGTATATAATATAATCATAATTCATTGAATATAAGAACAAAGAGATTCATGCAAATATAAAAAAGAGTTGTTAATAATGATTGGTAAAATTACAATGAAAAACCTTCATATTATACAACATTTGCATATGTAAAAAAATAACACACTTTATTCCAAATTTTATCTGTTTGTGAATATGTACAGTACCGATCAGACCCAACCTAACAGAAAGTAAACCCCAACTAAACCCTGGGTTTACTTTCTGGGTGTACTCCGGGTTTACTAGAGTGGATTCAGAGTAAACCCAGAGTGGACACAGACGCTATGGTAATTAACTGTGTACCGGTATTCGGAATATACAAGGGGCAGGAATAACAGGTAGTAGGATGCTAAGATAAAAGACGGGTCTGCTTCACACTTCAGGGCATACAGTTGACCTCAAAAGCAATTTCCAAGTAAATCCAAAGTAAACCCCGAGTAAACCAAAAGTAAACCCCGAGTGGACACAAATTTTCAAAAAGTAAACCCAGAGTAAACCCCAAAAGTAAACCCGTGGTTTAGTTGGGGTTTACTCCGGTGTTAGGTTGGGTCTGATCGGTACTGTACATATACAGCATTAATTTATTTAGACTATATAAGAATTACCTCTCTCGTCAGCCACTCATTATCCAATACCTCCCTCTGACTGTATTTATCCAGTTTTGATATGGCTTTCTGAAATCAAAGGATTGCACAAATTATATCATACCTATAGATAATGTGATGCCACTGTATTGCATGTAATGAATTTTTTGATTAGTGTCTTTGATTTTCATTTATTTATTTTCATCTGATGACAGTCAAAATCTGATCATTTTAGCCATATTTATGCAATCTTTAATGTTTTATAATTCACTGAGTTATCTCCCTTGAAAGAATAGGACAATGACAGTGAATGTTTCTTAGGCTTTGCAGCATGTATTAATTTTTATCAAAGGGGAATAAATTAATAAAAAGTTACCATATAAAAATTGAATTGTTTCCCTTTGCAACTCTGCCTGTGGCAACAAATATATTTTCAAGAAATTTCAGGCCTAAGGAAACTTATCATAAAATTTAGTTTTTTGGCCTAAATTGGATACATCCCAGATTCTAAGAACAGATTCTGGCTTAAATAATTATTATGAATACATTCTAAGAGCAAATATCTAACTATAACTACCTGAGTGGCTAGATCTTTCTGTTTATCCAACATGTTCTCTGTCCTGGAGGAAATCTCATTCTTTGACCTCTCATTTGACCTCTCTAAATGAGCTGAAAGTAAATTAATATATTTATACAAAAACCAGAGCCAATTGTGAAATCGTCAGGTTATGTCCATTTCATCAACAGAAATATATTAAATCAAGCTGACATGATATCAATTTTACAGATTCCTTTTCATTTCCGTTTTTGTTTAAAAAAAGATTAATAATACTAGGTTTAAAGTACCTATTTATACAGTACCATGATTATATTTTGAGGAGAGTTGAAAGTCCTTACCATATTTTATTTTACTTTTTATGTATTTTGACCTTTAAATTTCTACATCAATGGAAACTAAACTTCATAATTTCATTTATACATGTACATGATGTTACCTGGTGTACGTATATTTTCTGATTGATTCTTCTGTGAGTTAACTTGAACTTTCTTAATTACTACTGGCCTACCAAGGCCTCAAGCTTCCTATTGGGCATGCATGAAGAGGAAAGGAAGCAGTTATTTATTGTATTATGTACAGTCACTGTAAATGTCTACCCTCTTGCGATCATGCACTTACTTTTCATTTCCTGAAAACTTGCTTCCATATCTTCAATGTCAGCTTCTAGTAGGTTTATCCTTTTCTTGTTTTTGTGTTGCTCCACATCACGGTAATTCTTGCAGTAATCCACTTCTTTCTGAACAAGTCTTATTTCCTCCTCAACTGAAGCAATCTGTTTCTTTACCCCTATAAATTAATCAAACTTAGAATTAATTTGAACATCTGAATTATTTTCACCTGCATGATTATTGATACATTAATTACCAAAATACTTATACATGTATTATATTTATACCAAAAGAATTTGAGATGGAGTGCACAGTTACCAGTTTGTAAATAAATGCACATTGTAATTAAACAAATCTAGTAGAACTTATCTACTGCATGGAGGATTTAAAACAATCAACGTGGATTGTTTTTGTTGACCCTGAATGTATATTCACAAAAAAAGAAGAAAGACATGAACATTGACTTGTGACTCTCTCTGGGAATATTAATCTGTGATTACTACCGATGGATTAAAAAAAAAAAATTAAACATAGTGAATATAAAAAAAAATCCATTTGGTACACAGTATTGCCAGATGAAGACAAACTTCAAAGCATTAAGTCAATTCCTTTACCTTCTATCTCTCTCTCTAGCTCTCTCTGTCTATCCCACTTGTCTTTCATGCACAAAATCACATCTTCTCTGCGCTTGATTTCCTCCTCTGAAAAGTACTGGTCTGCGATTTTTGCTTGTTCCAATAAATGTTTTATCAAGACTTCTTGCTCATCAAGTAAGGTAGTATTCTAGACCAAAAATATATGTAAACAAAACTTAATTATTTTTCGTAAACCATTTTTAAATCAAACAATACTTAATGCACTAGATGCGTCAAGCAAATGAAAATCTTTTTGCCTTTCAAATTGGTATTTTTATAATCAGAAAGTAAACTCACTTTAATTAAAAAAAAACCAAATGAATGTTAAGTACAAAATGAGTACTGTACAAATGTATGTGGATATTAGCTAAGTTTATTCAATATTTCATTCAATCATGTGCTATTTACACTATATTGTAAAAACTTTCTGATGAAAATTACGTCACAATTATCATACAACCTCAGGTGGTTAAACTGTCATGTGTTTGGTTACTTACCCGGTCTGTGAGCTTCTTGTTTTTCTCTTCCCATCCTCTTGTTTCATACATTACATCTTCCAGTTTCTTTTCTATGATTCCAATTCTGTGGGGAAAAAAACCCCAAACCATAATTAGTTTATCATTATTAAAAGTGGAGCACTAATTTTTGTGGATTTTATTGTTTATCGAGAGGATCCATGAAATATACAACGTTCAACAAAGTATCAAATTTCAGCCATTGTCTATGAAAATTAAATATCTATAATTTTTTTTTTACAAAATCCACATTAGATGCCCCCAAAAGTTAACTAGTCAACAATACCAGATGAATCAATAACAAAGATCTCGTTAAAGGGTTCAAAGAGATTTCATTGACACTCCTATAACCAAAAGCTGGTGTGTGCTAGTGAATGCATATGGTTTGAACCTCAACCTATTTAGAAAGTATCAAAAAGTTTATCAAAATGCAATGCATAATGAACATGAATTTGTGTAGGCCTAAATTGTGCTTACTCCTCATATTTCTTCACGAGCAAATAATTAAGTGCAAATAAAGTCCCTTTACAAACATGTAAAACAACATTGTACATACTGATAGCCTAATATCGCCTCCTTAGCTGTCATCTGAGGTTCTTTGCTCTTCTTTCCTCCTTTTTTTCCTTTCTTCCCTCCTCCCTTTTTTCCTTTCTTTTTACCCATGATATGCTTTTTTCTCCTTATAGACGATTGACAAATTTATTTTCTGAAGCATAGAATACAAATAAGAACTGTTAGAGAAATTACTTTAATTCTCATTCCATCATCAGGTGTATAGTCGCGGACGAATAGAAGCAATCATTTATGCTAGGTTATGAATGTTATAATTTACAAGAGAGTATATTTCCAATTTTAGGTATCTATATGTTAAAGTCTTATTGAAGAAGACTTAAGGTTTTCTTAAATTGATATCTCTTTATTTGTTGAAATAACAAACACCCACTATAAGAGAATTAAGATGGCAAATTTACCTTAAAACGTTTTAACTTCCAACGCACTTGCTTTTCCCACCATCTTGTTTTGATTAGCAACAGGAAAAAAGCTACTTCGTTGTTTTCGTATTCAACATTACATTAAGTCGTTCATAAAATGCTTCGAATATAGCTATTAAATGCAACTACAAATTGAGATTTAAACGGGATAATGAAATATTTAATTGTAGAAACCGTAGTTTAATTAATTTCGACCCGGATAATTGACCATATGATTGTTATGAAAAATTGCGATATTTACATTGATTTTTTTTAATCTCAAATAATAGGTTTTTTAACATGCTTAACACGTACGTTACCCTATTTGAATCAGTGAAAATTTAATTCTATATTGTAGCTATGGCAAATGATAAATCTAAATGATTATTCTATATACTATGCATGTGGTATGCACCTTTTAAAAATCAAAGCTCTGTTCATACACGGATCGAGGGGAGGGGGGGGGGGGTTACGGTGTTATACCAGAAAAAATTACGCTCCCGGGAAAAGAGGATCCACGCCTGGTGTTAATTTTTAATTTGAACCAAAGTGATCTTCCAAACTTTTCTTTAAAATGTTTTTTCTATGCTACCGACTATATTTATATAACTATCCATGACTCATAAACACAGATGAGGTTTACGTGCGTCACAATGACTATAGACATATTCTATGAAGATGCAGAGATGAGGCTTATGGCAACATGCATATATACATGTACGTGGGTTAATGATACACATATCTGTCAGAATGGTCAATTTCTATTGAATACGTAAACAGTGAAATTGTTGAAACTAGCCACACTTGCAAATACTTCAGATTATACAGACCCCCCCCCCCCATAAAAAAAAAAATCCCAGAAATTCCGCCAGTATTACATTCATAGGCGTCGGAACCGGGGGGATGGGGGGGGGGGGGGGCTTAGTTAGTTGCAAAGTTAGACCTAACCATCAGGGACATAGCATCATAGAGGGTTCAGCCCCCCCCCCCTTTTTCTCGCAGCAGAGATAATTGTTCCTAAATTTACCTTGAAAGATTGAGCAGTTGGAGTGATAGGCATACTAGCTCTAAATTTGGTAGGTAAGATTTTTTTTGGAAGTATAGGTATACCCCCCCACGGATTAGGATTTCCATGATTTTGGAAATTAGGTTTTTTTCCTCAATATCTCTGAGGATTAGTCTAACCCCCGCACTTTCAATTTGCTTCCGACGCCAGTGACATGTATGAGATTAGGAAGAATAAATATAAAATAGGTAAGATTTCTTCACCAGGCAAAAACTAACTACATTGTACATGTTCAGAGTCAGATCTTGGGAAGCTAGGCGAAGATAACGAGCTATTGAATTATATACATGTAGTATACATGCAAGTCTCGTGGTCATTTTTCTAGAGAAAGATGGCTTGATTAGAAAGGTCTAAAATCGATACAAAACTGGGAAACAAAATAATTACAGGTATGATAAGCGGCCATTAGTGAATATCTTGCATACCTTGGATACCAGTATGTCAATTAACTAAATTTTTTTTTAAAAATTAAATCTATAAACATTTTTTAAATTCACGATTTGAGCTGAAATTTTTAATTTTTTTTTTTTCATTTTTGATGTATATAATGCTTCATTATAGGGTGTTCGCAATGGTCGACCAAAAATTGATTGTCACATGTATCGACCTATTTATGCCAACTTTGATATTACAATTGCCATTATTAATGTTGAGATTGTTCAAACTGGATTTTTAAGATTTTAAAATCTTTTTCCACTAGCGTAAATTACATAAGGATGATGTTGAAAAATTTTATTTAAGATAATGTTGAAACCTCCAACATTTATGCTGACAATTTAGGAATATTTGCTTTATAACTAGTCAACTCTCTCTCTCAGAGCTTTATATAAACGATGTGACATTAAATCAACAGGTTAAACGGAATGCACGTGATCCTAGTTGCGATCAAAGAACGTTACGAAACAACAAGTTCGATCGTTTAGCGATGAAGGTTCTTGCTTTGTCAAATGGTACGTATAATTGACCAGATGCTAGTTTCACTAGAACAAACCCTGCATCTGATATGAAGCGCAATGACGTCTCCTTACATAATGACAATGGCAGTGGCAGGCCATGCAGTTAAAATACGCAATCGTTATAAAATTTGTTTTTTTTTATTCATAATTGGTATGTATGTGCGGACTCTCAGTCAAAAGCAGCAACAAGACACCAGTTTTGTAACATAGCGGAAAAGTTGCTGCTTTATTACAGAACTATACTTAATTAAAACCACACGATTTCTCGATATAGACACAATTAATCGTATTGATTTAAGAACAGGTTGTGCTCGCATGCATCACCTATGTTATATGAAAAGGGACACGAATATCTATTAGCTTACATAAACGTTTATGAATGATGTAGTGACAATTGAACACGTTTTTTTTGTAATAACAAAAACTGATATCGTATTTTGTCTATATGAAACACCCTCCTGCGATCAATTAGTTTATATTGATAATGAATAAATAATTCATGAATAACCGTGATACTTTTTAACATAAAAGAACTTTATTGCCAGCATGCGCAGATCCATGCAGAAGGGGGGGGGGATTGGAAAATTCAAACTTCCTAAATTTACATAGTAAAATACCAAAATATGCCTCGGACCCCCCCCCCCCCCCCCCCCTCCCAACAAACTGTAATATCCCTCGAAACCCCGCCTTCCCCCATCCCGAGGAAAATATTTCTGGATCTACGCATGACCAGCGTCTAGTTAATAAAAAATTCGCTAAGAGTGAGGGCAAACTTTAAAACACAACAAGATCGTTACAGAAATGAATACTTGTAAATGATGCAATGAGATTAAAATCCGAATACTAGTAACAGAAAAGATATTTTCATGAAAACCGCGTAAAGTACACTCGATCACGGGATCCTATCCTGTAATTAAATTAACGCCCGATAATACAAGGGACGTATCGATTTTTTTTTTAAAATCACAGTACGCACAGTAATGCATCCCATTTCATTAAGTGTAGTTTAGGTGTTCAGATGTTTTATTGAACATGATCAAAGGCTGATCAAAAGATGTTAGTTTGATAAAAAATTAATTAACTGTCTATTTTTGGATGAACACAGATATACATAAAGCAACAGTTGTTAGTACTGAGCTCTGAAGGGATGCCTACAATCTTAGCCCACAATTGTATTTAACATATAGAAAGGATTCAATGAATACATCACCTATCGCTCGTGAGCGGATATACATATTATGTCGGAATAATATGATTAATCAGCTAATGATATGACTACCGGCTATTTCTCCTATATCTAACCATTTGTCACAATTTAACCCCTTATCTCGTCTTGATATTTCGATGATTCTGCTTCAAACGTAGAACAAGTTAAACTATTTTTATTATGTACAGAATTGTTTGAAGCGCCAAAGATATTACACAGGATTAATCAAACTGTCAGAATCCGCCTCTCTCGACCAACGGCATCTGTGACTGACGAGTTTTGCGAACATAAAGGTCGAGATTCTGCGAGATTTGAGGGCGTTCCGTCCATTTCATTGCTGCTATTGATTAGGTCGTTGAAATGATCGTTTTCAACTGTGAAATCACGAATCGATTCTTCCTCGGTGATTTTATAACGTCTCAAACGAGACATCCTCGCTTTCAGATGAAAATGATTGGAAGATAAATCGCGAATCAATCTTTCCCGATTTCGGAGGTCTCGAACAACTAAAAAGCAGAAGACAGGGGTTAGAAGAGGATGACTCCAGGCAAACACGGTCAAAGCCTTATACAAAACCTTGGGTTCAGAGAACTGGTAATCGACAATCGTAAGCAAGAAAAGTGGGTACCAAAACAACGCGAAGGAGGTAACCAAGGAAATATAGACGAGAATTCGCCTGGAATGAAATTGATAATGAGCTTGGTTATCAGTGATTTGATCAAGAGCCGAATGGAAATGAATGTCTTGACTCAGCGATTTATGCAAAGCGTCCCATTTTGATCGCTTTGCCAGAAATGATATTCTTCTGTAGGAACAATAGAATATTTTGAAAGATAACACGATCGCACAAGTCACTAGTCCAATCCATAAAACATGCAACACATAACTCTCCGGCTTCCCGTACACAAACATGCACGCATGAACATCATCGATGTAGTAGGTATTGGCAGGTATTAGAGAAACTCCTAAATTCAAAAGGAAACTAGTAAACCACACGAATACGACTCCAAATATGACGCAGCTCAAATCTCCGGCCTCCTGATTGGTTGAAAATGCAGCATATTCCTCGTTGACGACTAAAGCGAGGAGGTTATACGCAGACGTTGTTGTAATGAGAACATAAGACGACCCGACCAGTCTACAAAATGGAACACTCTGATCGAAAATGGTGTTCCATCCGTACGGAAAACAGTACAAAGATTTCAAAAAGTCTAGGAAGCAATGGTGGCCGAATATCGCCAGGGAGACGGTTCTACACTTGGTTATACAAATCAGTACAATGACGCAGACGAAATTCCCAACAACGCCCAGTATTCCCAAACTGATAACCACACCGCCTTCCCAGTGTATCTTGTTGAGTTCTTCTTCACCATTGTCACTGTCCTGGCGTAATCTGTAAGAGGTAACACCGATGCTAAGGTTACTATTAGCTGATATGTTAGACGACATTCTCACATTTCCATCACGTCCATCTCCTTGACATCAAGGCCGAAGAAATATTTTTTTTCTTTTGCAAGCAATTTCTTTGCGTCTGTGATTTTTTTTTATTTGGTCTGTTGTGGAATTGAGCTATCTTAAGAATCAAATTATGCAAATTTTGTGCTATCTAATTCATGGACAAATTCACCGATGCCAATGCTTAATCAATGGCGATTAGTACACTGGAAATGATGCATTGACCCAAAAAGTTCAATTCCACATTTCCATCGTGAGCTGTAATCAGCTTGTACATCAATTTGCATTTCATCTCTCAACTGTCACAATCAATGTATTTGAAGATTATTTTGATAATAGGTGATCATCAGGGACAATTTGTCCCGTAAAAATCACATCAACTCAGCAAGCAGCCAATTTTTCAAAATGACTATTAGAGATCTTAAGCTACAATTTGAACAAAAGAACACTGTTTAAGCGATGTACGTCAACGAGGCTGGGTGATGAAACAAATCACCCACGAGGTCTTCTTCCATTTTTGAAATGACTTGTATTTTGTAAACTGCTATATATTTAGCATATTTAGGGGGAAACTTTCATATATTTTGGCCAACCAACCGATGATAGAATAAATATCAAAGTTCCTTTGTACTTTAAAATATCTTGATATCATACATGTACTTTGCTTAGGGTGGTATGGGACGCTTCCATATTGTGACATACTGTTTACCGAAATAAACAATAAAATCATGTGAAACTCTATAAAAATTTTCTTTCCTGAAATAGAATACCATAAAAGCGTAGCGCAGCGCGGTAGATGGTTCGTTCGATGAATCTGTAAGTCATGAGCTCGAATCCCGCTGAAGTTTTAGAACTTTTACCTTTCCTAAAATTTTTAAAACGTATGCATGGCTAAATGTTGTAAAATTTGAAAATTCTAAACCGGTGAAAGTATTTTAGTTATGATGTACTTTAATCCACATTGATATTGACAGATCGATGCCCAATACCACCATAACTCTAGCAGTTGTTTGACAGATGCATTAAGTCCAGTTGGAACAGTTTAAGGTGGCCCGGTGATCAACAATTCACCGAACTCAAATTAGACACGATTCTTGTAGCAATAAACTATTATTTGATAGAGAAAAATTTAAAATATTTCAGATCAATTTTTTAAAATTTTCCTTAGATCCTTATACAGAGCCTCTTTTAAGAAAATTAATTTATAATGTTTAAAAATTGCATCGGCCACCTAGCCCTCTGAAGCATATACAATTAGAACCATTTTAACAAGACCTTGGACTTTCAGTAGGGACGTAACTATCTATTTCTTGTGTCAAAAAAAGTTGAAAATGACGCTGGTTTCAAGTGGTATATACACCGATTGCATAGTTTTAGCTCAAAAGTCAGACAAATCTTGTTTATTTCAAAGAGCATTGACTGAGTGGCTAGCAATGAAATAAACAGGCCTACGTCACAATGCAGTTTGACACAACTACCCAAAGTCCAAGCTCTTGTTAAAATGGTTCTACTTACCAGAGAAATCAATGGACGATATTAAGGTTTGAAGCTTATTCATTCATTGTGAGCGTTAAGGGGGTGCATTATATTTCATATAATATATCGACACAATTATAGTGTAGTGATCTTTCAAACAAAATAATGAAAAAAAAATTGAAATTGCGAGGTAGACTAGAGAATTCTGAGATGCCTTTTTAAAATTTGATAATATAATTTAAAGTACACAAATGTATTTTCAGTCTTTAGTGAAATATTTGTCATTTTAAGTAATCATAAGATATATTAACAAATGAAAACAAAATTGACAAAAAAAAAAAATTAAAAAAAATTACCAAACAAAAAAACCCATATAAGTTAAAATCAAGAGCAAAACAAGGAATTTTGTCCAGCCTATATGTTAATTGTGAAAAAAGAATCCAATGAAGGCCTTGAATATTAAATGGGCACAATATCATTCTTAAAATCAGCCACCTTAATTTTGGCCTTTGAAAAACTCGAGAAAATCAACCCCTTGTTTTAGTACGTTCATCCCTTTTATTCCGACAAGAGGGTTATTATTATTATCAACTGAAACTTTTTCTACTGCTGGTCTCTATAAAATGTTGTGTAAATAAAAGAAGGATATGTCCTTTTGCCCCACTTTCAAAATTAAAATGTTTGCTTTTACTCCCCCCAATGATTATACATGTATATAGCCTGTTGAGTAAAATACTAACATCAATTAGTGCCATAGTACTGCTCGCCTCTATAGGTTTAAATCTATTTTATGTGAACGCTTAGTCATGGAGGCATATATATATATATATATATATATATATATATATATATATATATATATATATATATATATATATATATATATATATATATATATATATATATATATAACACGTAGCAAGCTGCAATTGTCACCAAGCATTTACAGGTACTAAGGTACTAAGATTGCAGGTACTAATGTATTAAGTATTAATGAAGTAAATAGTAGATGAGCAGGTTTCCTTACAAAATAGCTTCATCATTAATTTTGTTATACAACAACACTCCCCTTCCCCTTCCAAACCAAACACCCGATCTTAATTAACACCGTGTATAACTGGAGGCGTGGATATTGATTCGATGATTATAGAGATGATAAACACAGTGTTGGGCTGTTACGTGTACGTACAGTCAATATTCGACGCCCCGGCTATCACCTCAATCACAGTTTCATATGGGCAGGCGAGATTTTCTCTTAATTCATAACGGTTAATGGTAAAGTAAGATATCAAATACGAGATAACAGACACAAAACAAGCTCACGTCCCCTCTATTAACCTACGTGCAATACGATCTATATTCTATTTTGCATGTCTACAAGAGTTACAGAATATATTATCGTTTAAATCATGCAGATGGATACGTTGAGACCTAGCATGTGTGACCCTAAAGTAAGGGATAATTTCCTCTCAAGCCTAAACGATCCTGGCCCCTGTCTTGGGTAAATCTAGCGGTTAGCGCTCAAGTAACTCGCAACGTACTTTGTTGAAAAGAAACCTATGAACGTATATTGGAAATAATACTAGTAGTTGAGGATGTTTGATTAAACCACAAGTAAAAAAATCGAGCAACGAAGGAATGCAAAAAGATTTTTTAGCCAAAAATAAAACAACCATGAAAAAAATCCTACACATCATTTGAATCTTAATAAATTCCCTAGAATCTGTATTCAAACAACTCTGGGCACCACATGAGAGATATTGTTTGATTTCTCGCATTATCACCGTTGTGAGATCGGTTTGTCCTGTATGAGACAGTAGTGTGAGAAACGTACATTTTAAATAAACGTTGTCTACTGTAGGGTAATGCAAAAATATAGGTTGATATTATCCATAAGTAATTGTTTTGCTTCATTAATTACAATTTAACATATTTAAAAAAAAAAAAAAAAAATTTCATATGCTCTGATTTTGACTTGCACTATTTGAAGCATGCGGAGGGATAAACTATAAGCAATGTTTTGAACCTCATAACAGGAAGTTGTCAGACATCGTTTTTTAATGCAAGCTAATGCGAGAAAAATAATATTTTATTATATACTTGTGTTGGGTAGTGAAAATCAACATCGGGGCCAAGATTCACGGTCGGCAAAGCCTAGCACGTCCTAGATCGTGAATCTTTTCCCCTCGGTGGAATTTTACCATTCCATACTCGTAATAATGAACGATTCTATTAATATTGCAATCCTCCATTATCTTAGTTTGATTTATTTTTACTTAATATGATCCGAAGGACATTTCAACAAAAAAGTCAATATTACGAGGGTTGTTCGGAAATTATTGAGACTTTTACTCTTATTTCCTTCGGGAAAAAGATAAATCCTTGAAATTTCACCAAAACGTACACCAGGATAGAGTTGATTAATGTAAAAAATTTAGTGTCCATAGCATGATTAGATCATTCCTGGTAAGCTGACCAAATTGCCATCGTCTAGTGACCCGGCGCAACCACAAACTTACAGCAACGTCATTTTGACGCTTCTTATTGATCCTACGTTTTAAAAACCTAACAAACAAAGGAAATTAGAATTAATTCTTCATTTCTCATCTTTTGCTTACATTTCAAGATGTCAACATTCGCATATTCCCTCCATTCTTGATTTTTGTGGGAAAAAATCGGGTCATTTCTAACTGAAAGTCAAATTACTGTGAAATGTCTCCTACAGTGATTCTGTGTACATATTTTAGAACTGTTTACATCAGTTAGTGTGTAAAAAGTACTTGATATTTAGTCACTTTGTCTGAATTCTAGCTAAACAATTAGTGAAAAAGGCGATAAACTGAAGTTCTTTATCCCTTGCCATCGTATAGTTTTTGTTAAAGCAATTGGGTGGCATTAAAAGGTCTTTTTCCGAAATTTTCATCAATTTGATGTACATTCGCTGCGCCGCCTTGACGTCAAATTTCTATTTACTGTCGTTTTCAAAATCTTATTGCTTGGTAAATATATCTGTACCATATCCGTATTTCAACTCAAGCACTCGTGAAACTTGATCAAAAGTTAGTCACAATAAATAGCAAAATGAACATATATAATCTGATTTATTTTAGTATAAGCTGTAAGTCTGAGGACACTTAGATTGACGATGTTTTAGTTTTCTTATTCTCCGAGTTTATGCTTGCGCCGGGAACCCCGACCACCGATTAGTTTATCTACCGTTGTAAACAAAATATTAAACATTTTGTGAATATTTTTTTCTTTAATTATTTGTTAAGGTTTCTTCAATGTTCATGCCAATTTTCACCATAATTCGTCACTTAAAAATGGAAATATCCATGTTGTCTCAATAATTTCCGAACAACCCTCGTATTAAATAAAAAACAACTCTACATTCACAGAATAATAATTATGATTTTACGACAAAAACATTACGGATCCAAGAATCCAACAATACTAACCATTAATTAATACAATGTAGTACAGTTAAAAGGCACCATTTTGAAGTGTGACTAAAAATTAATTTTTATTATATATAATGAAACAAATTACAGATAAATTTTATCAGGAACAGTTTCCAGCAATTTTTTTTATAGTAATCAAGGCTGGAGTAAAAATCATCCCGACGCACGGAATGAGGGATACAAGAAACATTGCTGGTTTACTGACATTACAAAAATGACAGCTCCAATTTGCAAATTCTGCCCCCAGCCAAGGCAACCAAAACAAAAAATGTACAAAAACGTTCACATAAAACTTTCGTATCATCGGGCAGTCAGCTTCCGTTTCAGGAGTGTCATAGCTGTAACTGTCCTCTTCAGACCCGGCTTCTAAATCATCACACGATGACGTCATCATTCCACAATGACGCAAACGCTTTTGCATTTCCCGGAACTGTATTAGTTTTGCTTCAAGATGTTTGTCTGTCTCTTCCCTGTCATTTCCATGCTGCTTGATTTCTGTGTTTTCATTTTCCGTTATATATTCTAATTCTATGTCATTTGAATCTTGGTCTCTGATGCGCGATAACTCCCCACGTGTATCTGTGGCTTCTGTAAAACCCGCATTGGGACCATTTTCCGAAATTTGCATATTGGCCTTTTCTTGATTCTGTTGAATGGACAGAAAGATGTGTTTTGTAAATGGATGACAAACGACGATTAAGAAACCCGGCAGTAAAACACCCGTTATTGCTGTACAAAGAAGCAGATAATTGTTCAAGGAATCGGACTTTGCCAGACCAAAGCTGTCAAATGAATCCGTGGCATTTGTCAGATCCTCTGTATTAGTAGCTCTGATTATGATTTGCGGGAACATAAAACATAGAGAGGTCACAAACACACTCAGAAACACGAGAGCATGGGCCTTTATCTTCGAAATTTGTCGAATTTTCATGTATTCGGAAAATATCACAAACAGGAAAGCCACGGAATGAAACTGCAGAGAAAACGGTGTCTCTAACTCCATCCAAATATCTTCAACGATATGTAAATCTTGTAAACCCAATGAATGAAATCCTATTCCAATGGGTAGAATAAACAAACAATGAAGATAATTCGCAAGTGCACAGTTCAAAATCCATGTGGATATATTTGTGTTAGATGCCACAGGTTCTTTGCCCAAAAGCCTCAGTGAAATAGAGGAAGAAATCACAACCGCAACAAAAACCACAACAGAAATAATTCCAGGAAAGGCATCCATTTTCAATGCATCACTTGAATTCAATATTCCATGAGAATAAATAGCTGAACTGTTCAATCAGTTGGAAACTTCGTGAGAGTGCTCTCTTTTATGATATTCAAGCTGGGTTAGGAACAGATGGTGAAATCGATCGTCTATACTTTGCGTTTGTTTATCTTAGGAGGCAGTCAGATGGACAACATTTTAAAGCAAGCTGAATGATTGACGTATTTCAAACAAGGAGTTATTATTGGTGTCGTATTTATCCAAAGAAAAAAGATTTTGTAACCAATGTTCTAAAAGACAATCCTATTATACGGTTGTTGTTGTGCCCTACGTAATAACCAATTAAAAACCGATACAAACATTTTATTATTATTTTTAATTTTGAGCTCGATGAACTAGCACACACTTAATGTTAATCATTATAACATATCAAGCAACTCTGCAATTTAAAATATACATTTCTTATATACATGTACGTACGCACACGCAACCTAATATATGGGAAATGAAGAAAACGCGTGGGCGGTATATCAAAATTGGTTATATAAATATCTCTCTCTCTCTCTCTCTCTCTCTCTCTCTCTCTCTCTCTCTCTCTCTCTTACGATGATACTTTATTTCATTTGAAAATATTTTATAAGATTAAGATTAATGAGAACTCGTAGGTGTTGCGAGAACTTGCAAGAACATAGAACATTCAACTTAACTCTGCATTGAAGCAATCGCTAATGATACTGTATCCACTATTGAAATGAAGTTGCATTAATGGTCAACATTCTGTGTAAAAATTCACCACAAATGCAAGAAAAGTACTTTGTTGACCATTAGTTATATCATGGAGTGAAATTTTAATGAGCTCTAATTCAAGACAATGAAATTAACATTCCTTTTTTTGAAAGACAAAATGCGATAAAGATATTAGCGAGCGCAGCTCGCCGGCGCGCAGCGCCGGCGCGAAGCGAGCTCTACCGGCAAGGCGTGTGTGAATAGAAAATTCGGACTAGTTGCACATTCATTCAACGGATTTTTTTGGCGTCAGTAAATCGGACCAGTAATGCCTTGTTTTAATCGTCCCAGTAATTCCCTGTAAATATGGTTTCCCATTTCACACTCTCACGAGAACAAGATAAAAGACTACGTACATCCTGCATTGTAAATAAAATAATTCCATTACATAAGACTAACAGAGTTGTCGTTCCTTCGAGTGACGTCACAATGGATTTCTTGCAACATAATTTTTCGGAGTCAGTAAATTTCGACCCACAATGCAATTTATCAATGTCGGACGATCTCACTATAGACTTGATTTCTTCTCGCGAGAATCAAAGTAAAACTTTTGAGAAACAGATAAATTGTGTAATTTCAAGAATATCATGCTTTTTAAGTAAACAAAACAGCCTATTTCACCTTTTTTTCAGGGTTTTTTCAAAGAGACAGACGACACTTGACCGACGTGAACTTTGACGTCACAATAAGGAGAAATTACTCTAAGTAGTTATTGTAAATCTGCTGAAATATATATACCAAAATCTTCTCAAAATCTTGCAAAGCTAACGAATGGGGACGTCTTTTTTTTTTTAATAGGAAACAGTTGTAACTTGCTCTCATTTGGATGAATGCTCACATTTATTTTATTCACTATATATTTACAGTAATTTCCAGGAACGATTTTTAAAAGGGGGCGCGGCAGCATCATTCAAAAAATATTTACAAGCAAAATGAAAAAGAAATTCTCAAAATCAGGGAAATTCTAATCCGGGTAAGGAATGGTGAGTGCGTAGTATTCATTTAGCTCTTTTACTGCTCAATGGTATCATTATTTTCACATTTATTACATCCTCCCGGGGGGGGGGGGGTCCTTTTTTCCTATATGTGATCAGCAAAATTTTTTATACGTAAATTATATTTTTTTAAACGGGGGGGGGGGGGGCACTCTATGATAAGTCAATTTTTTATATGTAAGTTTAAGAAAAATGTCTGCTGCAAGAAAAGAGGAAATAAACTGCAATAAACATTATGTTAAAATCTTTATTATTCAACAACATATTGTATCTGAGATAAATTATATTTGAATAAATAAACAATCTTATAAATTATGAATAATGAAAATTTACTAGAAAAAATAGGCATGTTTATATTTTATTTTGCATTCATTTACGTTACGTTGATACTTTTATTTTTATTGATTTATCATAATTCATTATTTGATAACATACTGCGCTCGCCACAACGGTCGCACCGTAAAACATATAGTTCATAACGTGTGAATTAACAAACCACAAAATCAGGAAGGTTTATATAGCAATTTGATAACAAATAAAAGAATGTGAATTTGAATGTCTTGAATTATAGCTCATTGAAATTTCACCCCATGATAATTCCCTCTCGCTCCGGAAAATGAGACGTCCTCGTCTCAAAGCTCACCGATGAGGATTGCTGGGTGCACGTGGCCTTTGACCGAAGTAGACGGACTGGTAAAATTGTCGTTGATTATTTTCCGGTGTCCTTGGTCTGGGCGCGGGAGTGTTGTGAATTCGGTTTCTTGAACTTGAGTTTTTCCTTAAGGCCGCAATGTCGCATTCTTGAGAGGTGATGATGTCGTTTAAGACTGCTATCATCTGGTTAGCGATGGTCTGTCTTTGTTTTAGGTCTTTAAGTCTCTGTTCTAAATCGTAGCAGTTGGTGTTTAGATTGCTAACGACATTCTTTAGCATTTTATTTTGATTTCTCAACGTTGTCATGTGGTCTTGAATTACAACAGGCCTAAATAATTTTTAAATGTCTTCTGGACTCAAGTGCTGGAACGGCAGCTGTTTCACAAGTTCCAGTCGGTTGTAATAATCTTTAATTCTTTTGCGTCCCGGCGTCGTGTGCTTAAGGTCTTGGTTTGTGCAAGGTGCATTCTACATGACATGTGTCGCTCGTGCTTAAGTGCTAATTTCTATTGTTTTCAATTCTTATTTATATTGTGTCATACACCATTGTCGGGAGAGGGGAATTAGATTTCGGATTTTTCGGGTGTAGTTTTTTGATTCCCAGAAGGATTAGCCTAGCCCCCCCACTTTCAATTTGCTTCCGACGCCAGTGTTACTAAAAATAATTTAAAATGCAGAATTTTTAGATTTGAGGTGAACAAATTTGATGAACAAACTTCTTTAAAGACTGTTCTAAGATATTTTGCAAAAGTTCCTTTTTTTAGAACTCGTTTTGTTGTATTTCCTATTGAAAATCAAGCAAATGGTTTAACTTATCTCACACATCCACAAATGAGCAATCCAAAATGAACTATAAATTTGTGTTAAAAAATTTTGTGAACGAATTTAACTTAAAATAACCCTTTTTTATTCACCCCTTTCTCTTGACATTGGACATAGACTATCTAAAAAGTGTCATCAGTACTCTAAAGAGGAGCGGTGTATGCATGCAAAACAATTGCACTCTAGTAATTATGTGTCTATTAGATTTAACTTTATGTAATAAGTAAAAGAATTGAAGACCAAAGTTGAAACCGAATGTATAATTGATTCTATTTATTTTTTTCGGCCACACTAAACAAAGAAATAGAAAGGGGCATGCAAAATATTCTTGTTATCATAAGTTAAGCATCGCGTTTTATCATACGTGATCGTTTTATCAACGATAAGATTGATTACATGTAGTAAACTATTAATGATTCTGAGTTGCATAAAAATAAAAATTATATCACTTGTGGTCTGCTGTATCATAAGTGATTGAATTATGATTGAAATACAATCTTCCACTGGGTCGTTTTTCAGACTAATTGTTAGACCATAATTAATCACCTTATTGTCTACGGTCTTTTCCGCCCCCCCCCCCCGTGAGTACGACAAAGAGCACACGGCGGGCGTGACCGGTCAGCAGAGGATGCCCACTCCTCCTAGGCACCTGATCCTACCTCTATCTATTTGGAGGTCCGTGTTGCTCTGCTTTTGTATTTAGTTTTATGGGTTTTTGAGATGGTTCACGGTTTGTTATTGGCATTTTTTTCATTATATCCATTTATGCATTAAACTTATATCATTAAAGGTTAACTTCTACGGAAGCTCATTGAGGCCAGCTTAGCAGAAACAATAATTTCTTTTGCGTTTAAACGCAATAACTAGTGCGTTTAATCGCAATGATTTGCGTTATATCGCAATAAGTTTTGCGTTTAAACGCAAAAGATTGCGATTAAACGAAATAGCTATTGCGTGTAAATGCAAAGAACATTGCGTTTTAACACAAAGGTTTGCGTTTAAACGCAAACATTTTTGCGGTTAAACGCAATAATTTTGCGATTAAACGCAATAATCGTAGCATTTAATCGCAAAAGGCATTGGGTTTAAACGCAATAGTTATTGCGTTTTATTGCAAAATAGTTTTTGAATTTAAACATGACTTTTTTATTCAGACCAAAAGAAGAGGTTTATTTTGTCAGGACATACTAATGTTATGCAACAATCATCCGTCAATCTGTCCATCAAACGCAATGTTAGACATTTCTCGCTTTTCTCGTCGAGCTATCTCCTCTGTTTCTAATGGTTTTACATATTACATATACACTGTTTAACTGTCATCCATAATGCTTTATTACTGTGTAGTATATCATTGTCAAATGAAAGTGAAAATGTTTATTCAATATGACGAACTGATTTGGCATTATTGTAATTGTTATATCACTGACTTGAATTAGTGATATCACCTATTCAAAAGAGATAGCATTTATTAGAATAGGTATTATCACCTATCAATCACCTATTTATCTTGTGATTTGAACAAGGGATATCACATATTTGAAAAAATATGATACATGTATCACTTTTTGAGTTTGAATAGATGAAATAGGTGATATCACCTAAAGGTGATATCACATATTCAATTTGGTAATATCTTGGAGACACTAAATTTTCATAGTCAAGCCATCAATGCAACTTTTTGTGCAATTTCCATTTGTTTTAATTTGTCACGCGAATCGACATGCCGTCATCAAAGAGGTCCCTTAGCATAACGCTCTTTGCGAAGGAGTCTTTTCCGTTTTTTCAAACAACTGTTTCTCACAGTCCAGATATCAAGTATCCGGCAAGCAAACATCACTGGTGCATCCATCAATAGCCATTTGCATGTCATCTTTAAGGAAGAATTTGGAATCAAATATAAGCAAAGACTTATTCTTTCTCTTGTTTTTATTTATAGCACGATCCTTCTTTTCAGGATACGTTTGCTTAAAAGTGCCTGATGCTTTTAAGTTATAACAGCTTAGTATTTCATTATAAGTTAATCCATGTGAAGATTAAAGCTATACACGCTATAATTTGCGTCAATTTTGAATAAAGGGGAAAATGTATGTGTTTGATTACTAATAAAAGTTACCTTTATTCTGTTAATTATAATGCTCAATTCGATCACGTAACAAATATATCAAATATTAAACAATAAAAAATATTTATTTTCCTGCCAGGAAAGTAATGCCTCCTCATGAATATCAATCTATCACGTGATATCGACAGCTAAATTTAGCCGATCATACCAAAACTGGTGAAGGGTCAACATCTTCATAATTGTGATAGTTTCACAAAGGAAAGGATATTTTCAGTAAAGCATAAATTTGTCCGATATACGAGTACAAACAAAAGAAAAAAATACAAGCCTGTGAGTAGATATGAATACTTCCTTTAAAGAAATGACGTAGACCTGTGTTTTTCCCCTATGTGCTATAGATAGATCCTATAAGTGTTAATGCAGAAGTAAGGGTATCGTGGATGGCAAGCGTATTTTACTCATTATACATGTATGTATTTCAAATTAACAACTGTTAAGCATATTAAAAATCAAGTTGGATATTTAATTAGGCAAACAATAACGACCACCTAGTTCTCCGCGGACATGCGCAATGAGGTCGGTTTGCTCTTCCTTCATCAATATTCATGAAAAGGTATATTTTCCTGGCAGGAAAATAAACAATTAAAAATCTATATCTTTGTAACGAGATGGAATTCACCCTTGTAATTTACAGATTAAGGATAACTTTTATAAGTAGACAAACACATGCGTTTTCACTGTCATTCAAAATTGACGCACATTATAGCGTGTATAGCTTTAAGTCTTTGTAATGTGTCAAGTGTTGCCATCAAATCAAGGACTTGGTACATATACTAAGTGTATATATAAGCAAATGAATTGATTGCGATTGAACGCAAAAATCATTCCGTTTAATCGCAAAATCATTGCATTTTATCGCAAAATTATTGCATTTAATCGCAAAAATTATTGCATTTAATCGCAGAAACTTTTGTGTTTATTCGCAAAATATATTGCGTTTAAACGCAATAATAGCTTTGCGTTTAAACGCAATATTTTTTGCGTTTAAACACAATAATTTTGCGATTAAACGCAATACTTTGCGTTTAAACGCAATCCACTTTGCGTTAAATCGCAATACTTTTTGCGTTTTATCGCAATCTTTTGCATTTAAACGCAATCTACATTGCGAATAAACGCAAAAGATTGCATTAAAACGCAATAACTATTGCGATTTAACGCAATATAAATTAATTTATTTACTGAGCTGGCCTCAATAAGCTTCCGTAAACTTCTACTTATTTTGCGTTTTTATTTCATTTCATTTATGGGTACAAATTATGAACCTTCATGGTAAAATTTTACATTTTGTCATTAATAGGCGGCCAGAGAGTTCGTTTACGATAAAACTATTCCATTTATGATCCAGAATTTTGACCACGAATGTGCATTATAGGATAATGTGTCATTAGAGGTAACTACACTGAATTTCCATCTATTAATTTATCTCGCAATATTATTTGTGGATATCTTGTTTTTTCGTTTACGTTTTTACTTCGTCTTAATGCATCCAAGGCTGCTGTCTCGGACCTTTTTACATGATTGCATGCGATATCTCTATTACCTTGGAAAAGGAAAGGTTACATCTGTGCTTGTGCTGAATTTTGAGCTTTTTGTGTTAAAGAATGCAGACAAATCCAATTAATTATTGATAAACTTTTTCTGAATTTGCGAGAACATTTTTGTAGCCCCAAATTTCTATTGTAACATCTTTTATTACTTTTTAGTATAATCATAAAATGATATGCATGTCAGACTGCACTATTCACGTTTTAATGTTCTCACGCAAACAACTATTAGCTTTAATTTCTATTCTTCTTTGATGATTGAATAGTTATATGACATTCAGCAAAAATATATATATATTTTTAATTAAGGTTAAAACATTATTTTCAAAACTTTTTGAAATTGTTTGAAAATGAAAAAAAAAATACAAAAATATTAAAATATTAAAAATAAAAAATTGCCTCAGTGTATATTTTGGAACCTCGTATTGTTGTGAAACACATTTTCATATCTTTACATAAAACACTAACATAAGAAACAAAACCATTATTAGTACTAGAAAGGAGGTTAAGGGAAGTAACTCTAGAATAATTTTCAAACAAAAGTACGAAAAAGATGCAATTTTGTACTTTAGATGCGTGTAAAGCATATATACGAGCGGTTTAAAAAAATCAACGCCTCGAAGTGTTATTTGTTTACATTACTCAATCAAATCGCCATATATGTTAGAAGCCGATTGGTTTGTGACCATTCTGTACAAATCATAGATAAAGCTGAATGCTATTGTGCTGAAATCTGGTTACGCGATCAAAATCATTTACATAACTGTTAGACATGAGCCCGTATGCTTCTTTGAGAAGTGTTCCATCAGATGGCATACTATTTCATCTCAACAGAGATAAAATGAAAATCCATATTCGGTAAAAATTTATTTGATACTTAGGCAGAATGCTTTTGTTAACAAGTAGAGCTACTAATACTTTAAGTGATTTTTCTAAATAAAAAGTAAATTTTATTAGAATTAACGATTTCGTTACAGAAAGTCTGGTGTGCATTTTTGTTGATTTTTAATATTACAAAAAGTGGATATCTTTTTCCTTTCTTCCAACACGCCAGTACAGTAACTTATACATCTGTTTACTGTAAAATTGTTAAGGCTTTGTATCTCTTGTCTTTTATGTAGAATATTTACTAGGAAAGACAGAGGTAACGTAACTATAATTTATAGACCGTTGGATATCAATTCATGATTGCATAAGTTTTCTGAAATTATAATTCATATAGATTTTTTATGGAAATCCATTGGAAATGATACCTTATAATACGTTGCTTTCAAGCCCTTTAAATTATGATTAATGTTAGAGTAATAAAAAGCACTGAAATGTAATTTTGAACACAAAATGAGATATTTCTGTTGATGTGTGTTTTTTCTCTAATAAAAAGATAGGTTTTTTACTTTTGGGCGTTTGCTACACAAAAAAAAAACCTCGGAATGGCTAAGCATACAAAACAAAAATGAAAGGCTTTTTTTTAAACAAACAAACTTTTCTTTGCACAGTTTATTAACACAATACAGATATACAAGTACTTAAGCATTTAAAATATCTCAACAGCAAAATGACACCATTGAGAACAACGTTTACAAATTACCTGAAAAAAGGAGGAAGGATCTTTCACAACAATTAGATAAAAAAATAGAAATCATAAGTGTTTTAATTGGAAGATGATTACTGTAAACGTATTACATTTGGCTGTGTATTCTATTTAGCGTTTATGGCGGAAAACGCCGGCCGCTAAATCAAGTATACCGCCAAATGTAAAATATATAAGTAGACAAATAAGTACAATCAGAAATGCGCTAAATCATATCCACGCTAACTTGTTAAAAAATCATATTCCGCCAAATATCGTAGACGCTAAATATAATACGTTTACAGTAATTTAACGCATTTTGAAAAGTGTTTACAATAAGAAAAGTTACACAGGTTTTTCTGTTAAATGTGTCAAATGCGCTATAATTTATTAGTTACAAAGATATAAGAATATTGCTATTTTAAAGTCTATTTCATTTTTTATGCATCTTTATTTAACTGAATAACATGCTTTGTTTTAGGAATTATTGGACAATTCTCGAAAGTTAATACAACGGCTAGTACAATGTAAAAGTTGGTCAATAGAAAAAAAACAAAAGGCACAGGGGCCGCATCGCTCACATGAACAACAATACTAATAACTCTGATTAAATGAGCTTAATAGTATCAAGTATAGTAAATGTTAATTTTTATCCACAGCCCCTTTTGTTTTTTTCTCTATTCCTAGTTAAGAAATCTCTCTTTTGTCACCCCAACTTTCTCCAGGGAATCATAGATCGCTTTAATCTGCACAATCAGTGCTTTCATGATTTAAACAAACTTGAATCTACAGTACTTTCAAACAAATTTGAGCCTTTTCTGAGCAAATTGTTTTTTTGAGAAGAAGTTATGTTAAGATTTTCTCTTTATATTCTTATTCAAAACTTGATTCCCCCCATTGTGGCCCACACCTCCCAACGGGGACTATGATTTGAAAGAACCTGAATCTACACTTCCTTTGGATGCTTCCACATAAATTTGAGCTTTTCTGCCTAAATGCTTTTTGAGAAAAGCCCCCCCCCCCCCCCCCCGTTTGGGCCCCCTCCCTATCCCGGGGACTATTGTTTTAACAAACTTATATCTACAGTACGAATTTGAGCTTATCTGGTCAAAAGAAGATTTTTGAAGATTAACTCTATATATTCTAAAACTTGATCCTCCAAGTGTAGCCCCACCCTACCCCCGGGAACTACAATTAGAAAAAACCAAATCTACATACCTGAGGGAGCTTTCACTCAAGTTTGAGCTTTTCTGGCCTAACAGTTTTTATTTTGAAGGTTTTCTATATATATATATATATATATATATATATATATATATTTATATATATATATATATATATATATATATATATATATATATATATATATATATATATATATATATATATATATATATATTTCTATGTAAAACTTGATCATTGTGTCCTTATCCTACCCCCGGGGTCAATGATTTGAACAAACTTGAATCTACACTACTTAAGAATGCTACCACACATATTTTAGCTTTTCTGGCTAAATCGGCTTTAAGAAGATTTTGTTTTTATGGTTTCTAAATTATTTCCCCTTTTGAGATGGTGTGGCCCTTCTTTTGCTCTCACCTAGTGATGATTTGTGCCAAATTTTGTTGAAATCGGCCCAGTGGATTTTGGTAAGAAGATGAAAATGTGAAAAATTTACGACAACGACAACGACGACAGACAACGGACAAATTTTGATCAGAAAAGCTCACTTGAGTTTTGAGCTCAGGTGAGCTAGAAAACAGTAGTACTGGAAGTATAATGCATAACAGTACCACCCCCCCCACTACAAAAAACGCACCCCCCCCAAAAAAAACACCGTTGAAGATACCAATTATTCACAATTTTACATGAACATAAAAGTGATAACAAAAATATGTATTATATTTTTAACAATTATATGAGTTTTAAAGTTACACTGCCTTAAAGGATCATTTTTCTTAAGTGTAACATTTCTAAATTTGTGGTCATTAGCTGAAAGTTTTGGAGTTTAAGGTCGGTTTTAGGTTTTTAGATGAAAGAAAACATAACGGTTCTCTTGCAAAGTTAAATCTTATTGTAATAATTCATCATAACTTCGGAATGATGTAAAATGTCTTCAAACAACGTTATTATGATTAAAGGGGCATGGTCACGATTTTAGTCTAATTCCATTTTTTGTTCGTTTTATTTACACTGATTTAGATATACATTTCTAATGATCAAATAAACTTTGAGAGTCAGTCATTAGTTTAGAAGCAAGATACAAAGCTCACAATTCTTTGTTATGTACACAAGGCTCGTGTCCCCCCCCCCTTTTTAATATATATGTTCAATATACCAGTAAAAATCTTTTTCAAGCGGATTTATCTATCTTCTTATTCATCTTAAGCATAAATAAACAGTTCATAACGTTTAACACATTCATTTAAGGTCTGAAATTGGAATTTTCACTTCAACGTTCAAAATGTAAACAAAAGAATTGTTTACGTAGTAAAGATTTGTGAGCTTTGTAACTCGCTTATAACTCAACGTGGGATGACATTCAAGTCTTGGTTGCCTATTAAAAATGCAACTAAAAAGTTTTGCATTGTGAACATTAAATCGGAAAAATAATTTTTGACCAAAATCGTGACCATGACCCTTTAACCATATCAGTTTTATGTATCTTTCATGATGTCTTAAAATAACCGAACTAGATTATTTATATTTGCAAAATAGGACCGCAAAACTTGCCTATACATACACATGTAAGTTAGTAGTAGTTTCTCTTCATAGAGAGATACCACGTTACCTCATTTCTAAATATAACTATTAATGAAATTCATGTTTTGAAAAAGAACAACATTGACTGCAGTCAGCCATCGTCGAAAAATTAGCAACTTAATTAAGGATGACGTTCACTGAGAATGCAAAATATTTCTCTAATGAACAATCAAAAATATTGTATATCGAGGACTTTTGTTTGTGTGTTTTTTTACCTTGAAATATGAGAAAAACTCTAAATAATGATAACACTAAACTATTCTTTATCTTATGTAACTTATATTGCCCTTATTTTGCTGATTTTAAATTTTTTGAGGCCAATGATGAAACGTTTGAGATATGCTGAGATGATTTTGAGTTTTTTTCCCCCAATATTTTTGCAATGCCTTTCATTCAAAAGTGAAATGAATCTTACAACAAATTTGAAGAATCATATTGTGAGAGAGTAGAAAATATTACTTTTTTCTATAGTGGTGCAATAAAAGAAGTCCAAATTTACTCTTTTTTGCCCAAAGTCTATTTATTCCAGAGTTTTGTTATATAGTGGAAACTTTGAATATTATATTAAATGAATGTTTGATAAATTTAATAGATATTCAGATAATGTAGAACTATTTTATTTGCGACGTCGACAGCGAACTTCATAATTATTTAAAACTGAGCAATCATTATCACTTACAAAGTGGCAATGCATAGTTTAAGTAATTATTTTTTCACCATGTAGTGTTTGTTCACACGAAACAAATACTTGTAAACCAAATTAAATAAAACATAAAAAGTGACAGTATTTGATATTTAACTTTTTTTGTTTGTTTGTCTGTCTAGTATATCATTAACAGAAAATACATTCCTGCAAATATGGTGCACACTTTACTGCAACTTTTCAACAGAAAATGGTGCAACATTCTGCAAATAAGCTGAAGAAATAATGCATTTAAGTTCCTCAAACTTTTCATGTTTGCCGCAACGGTGCTTACAGCAAACGTTTCACCTTGCAAATGAGATTGGCTGCTTGTCTTCATAACACTGTATTTCAATATTATGAAAACCCTGCTGGTAACTTGCGACTAACATTGCCGTAAACATTGCGGCAAATATGGCTGCTAATTTGTGGCAATTAATGCTGTAAACTTGCTGCTAACCTCAAATAATATAGATAATTCATTAAACATGTTTGAAATTAACTACTTAAACTAACTAAAATTAACTACTAATTAAGGAAACCTTTTGAAGATTTCAATTATGTTCCGAGACAATATTCTTTTATGAATCATAATTAAAATACGACATAAAATGTTTAAAAGTACAAGTCTAGATTGCCGAAAAAAGAACATTCCAAAATGTGCTAATAATTAAAAAGAAAATTATGTTCAAATACCTATTTATGGCCAAATCCTATTATTCTAGATTAAAAACCAATAATTAATTTATTAAAATATAATATATGTGAGATTGAATAAGAAAATTTGACATGCATTGATTGTTTTGATGTTTCATTTAGTGGTAATTTGTTTTATATTGAAAAAAAACTTTTTAAAAAATTCAAATATCGTCAATACTTTGTTAAGTGTTGTGCTAAAACAATGTATTTCAATGAACAAAAAAACCCCAGTTAATATAACACGCATTCAACAGCAAAATATGTCCTAAAACAACCTTTAAACATTTCAAAATAGCAAATTTTAGGTTGAAGTAAGCCAACGGTGAACTTTTTTCGGCTATATTGTATCTAAAGGCAATTTTCTGCCAACAATAAAAAAAAATCCCTTACAAACTTTTTTTGTTTGCTGAAAATTTTGAGTAAACGTAGTGTCCATTTGCAGCTTTCATTCAGTTTATAAAGTGACAACGTTTTTTTCTTTTGTTTTTTTTATCATTATTCAATTTTGACTCGTGCAGGTTTAAACTTTTTAGAAAAGTTCACAAGGTCAATACAAACGATAAACCCAGCGACGAGAGATATGACTAAAGCCCCCGTCACCCCCATGTATTTAGATGATAGTCTCTCATCAGGGGCACTGGTCAACGTCCGTTGGTACTTAGTTGTATTCTTCCTATCGATCTTCAAATTCCTCTTCCGGGTTTCAATCTTCTCTTGAATTAGTTCTGGGGTCATCACTAAAAAACATATAATGATATCAATTTGCTATTCACACGCTTAATTTTGTCTAGTTGTTTTCGATCTGTACACAGAATTGTATTTTGGATAACACAAACACACAGAAGTGATTCTCAATGGTCCAGACCTTCATTAGAATAGTTAAAGAATTGCGAACAGTAGCATTGTCTAGCCGCGTAACTAAAAGTCATTTTTAAATAATTGATTAAATTTATATTTTTTAAATAATGTAAACATTTATGCATATTTTCATTCATTACTAACGATTTGGTCAAACAAAGAGCGATGACACTGTATTTTGGGTTAAAATAGCTCATTTCATAAAAGAAACTAACGGAAAACGGATTTTTTAAAGAAAAAACCAAAATATTTTTACCCCCCGTTAAACAAAAATTACTTTTGGTTTTTTTTTTATATGCTGTTATTTTGCATATTCACACCAAAAGGTTTGTTGTTTCACGGGGGAAGGGGGGGGGGGCATATGTCTACAGACCTAAATACATAAATACATTCCAAAAAAGCATTCTGCATTGCAGTGTTTCAAAAATAATTTTAAAAAATACGAATTAAAAGGAAAATTTTCTTATTTATCTATCGTAAACTTGTGAATTTTTCGTTTTAGGTAAATATCGGCCGCTATATAATATATTCCTCACTCATAGAGACCGATATTCATAAAGAAATTTTAGACCCCCCGTAAGCAAAACTTTCGTTTCAAAAATAATTTCTTGACTACAAATAATACTTTGAACTAAATTAATTGGTAGTTGATTAAACTTTTTAGAAGATAACTTTTTTTTTTTAATATCTGAGTAAAATGTAGGCGGAAAACGGGGTTAGCGTTAGCAGTTTTCAAGCGATTTTCATTTCAATAAATTTCTTTACAAAGTTATATGTGAACAAATAACATGCATAAACATGTTGTATTAATTGCTCATTAAAAGGGGCATGGACACGATTTCGGTCGAATATTATTTTTTTATGTTTATTATTCACAATATGCATTGGGAGTGCATTTCTATTATTCAAATAAAATTTGAGAGTCAGCCGCAGAGTTATAAGCAAGATACAGGGCTCACAATTCTTTGTCATATAAACAAGGCTCGTGCCGTGTTTTTGTTTTCATAGGTTCATTATCAGTAAAAAATCTTTTTTAACGAGGCCGAGTACAGATCGAGTAAGCACGCTTTCGCGCAGCGTTTCATTTGTATTGTGACGTCATCTTTGTGCTTTGTTGACGCCATGGCGTGATGATTTCAACTGCAGATATTTAGCGAAATTTGTTGAAAATAGCTCGTTTGATGCGTAAAATTGATATTGTGGAATAATCATAAATGTCTTGAAGTGTAAGCTATATTTGGGCCCGGGTAAAAAACGTGAAGAGGGTTCAGCAGGCCTAGCCCTTTGTTACGTTTTATCATTCCGCCTAAATATAGCTTGATTCATATATTTCAAGACATTTTATATCAATGGTCCTTAATATGTGATGTTATATAGTTATTTATTACTAAAATATGTCTGAATGTTTTAATAATACTATAAAGATCACAATTTCCGCCTTTGTCAAATAAAAAATAGCCATTAACTGACAAATCTGGGAAATTGGGCATACAAAAAACAACTTTGATAAGACCCCTGGAACAAACCAGGAGGTAAATTTTTTTTTTATTTGGCCATTTGATGCATTTTAGCAATAACCTTTATATAAGGAACAGAAAAAAATCCTTAGGGCAGAAGTTTTAAAAAAATGTAAAAATGTGCAACATTGATACATTTCAAGCAAAATCTCATAGGGTCCTATGTTAAAAATTAACAAACTTTGAGATGGGTAAACAAACCATGTGGTAAATGTCTTATTTTTTTTTTATCTTAATATAATAATTATATCAGTAGAAATTCATTTAAAAAATTTCATTCAAAAATCTAGGGCAGAACAAATTAGACCCGGCCTCGTTAAGCTGATTTGTCTATCCTCTCATTCATCTTAAGCTTAAATAAACAGATTCTAAAATTTTACACCATTTTTTAAGTCTAAAACTGGAATTTTCACTTCGACACTCAAATGCAAACTAAGCTTTGTTTACCTAGCTAAGAATTATAAGCTCTGTAACTCGCTTATACGGTAACTAAAAAATTAACACTCAAATTTTCGTTGACTATTAGAATTGCCTTACTAAAGCGCTAGCGTTGTAAACATTAAAATCTGAAGAAAAAAATGTATGATCAAAACCATGGCCTTTTACGGGGTTGAATATAGTTATCTATGTTTGTCTAACAATTGATTTGCAAAACTTTAATCAATATTCAATTTAAATGCGACACAGAAATTATTTGATCAATGTACGTATTAATTTCTGTATTTTTCATGGACTTTAAACGATGACGCATCACAGGAGATTCTAAATATTTATAACAGAATTTAAAATACATCAATTAGGTTGTACATACCAGGGCACCATTCGGACATTGGTCTAGGAATTGGTAGATTTTTAAGTGAATTCATAAACATGAAAAAACCTGAAAAAAAAATAACAAATTATTTTTTTCATTCTTGAGTTTTACATAATATACCAGTACATAGTCGAAATAAATATATACACCGTAAGAAAGAAAGATTCCAATGATTTTGATTTTAGATATCAAAAGCATTTAAACTAAAATTTCTATAATTATTTTTTTCAGCTGAACGAAGGATTTGCCGTGAAAAATATTCAATATGTTTATATAAAGGTTTGTGAAAAAGTAAAACCGTATTTTCTGAATCAGTTTATAAATACAGCGTTGTTGAGAAGATACGGTGCGTCGTCCTTCTAAATATTGAATATTATTCATTTGAAAATATTGGAATTTTTCTTTAATAAAAAATGAAAGTTTATGGTCAAGAAACTATGTCCGACGTTTTAAGGAGCTGCTGCTTTCATGGTTAATATGTTGACCTATCAGCTCCCTACACACTGTTTTCCATCGAATGGGGCTCGTTTCATCAATGTCTCAATATCCAAATATCAAAAACTTAAAGCAATTAAATTGGATTGTAAACCCATTCCTTTAAGAAGGGTCAGTACGTTGTAATGTAAAATTAGTTGTCAATGAATTATTTTGCATTTTTAACATACACACAGTAAGATGTCCTCTACAACATTTATGATTTCCGTGGCCAATTTCTTGCCTTGCAAGGGATATATTTTGATAGGAATTCCCCCTTTCTTTTATGGCATTATGATTTTTATTGACGAATTCAATTTCCTGAAATAATAAATCTATTTAATGGAATTTATTTGCAAATTTTATTTAGTAATTTTAAGAACAAAAATAAAGGACTAAGTGCGGTTTTATGCAATTTTTGCCCCCCAAAATCAAAGTTTTAGAAATAAGGTGAAAGATAGTTAAAATCATATTGGAAATAAAGGTGTAAAAGGTTATCACCACAGTGACGTCATAATGTAGAAATGACGTCATGAATATTGCATTATTTTGATAAATTGATGTTTTGTAGCAAAATATGGGTGTTTTCCGATGGTTATTCGACTGGGAAACATCGAGCGCAGGCTTGCTCAAGTACCATTTTTTAGTATAATATGTATAACTATCTGAAGAAAAACATATGTTAAAATCGCACTTGAGCAGGCCTGCGCTCTATACTTCCGAATGCAAAATATAGAGCAAAAATGAGAATATCTTCATTGGTTTGCAAATTTGCGGAAATTAGGTCATTTAGGTGACGTCATAGATACACAGGGAGTGAGCAATGATGACTAAAATCATTATTAAAGTTATAGGCATCCTCTTTACAATGATTTGTGAAGATTTCATTTTTATACGATACTATTTAAAAATTAGTTGAAATCGGGGGCAGATATTTGACCATACCGCACATAGTCCTTTATAAATTCATTTCAACACCGGCCTTTTTATGAATCAATATCATATTTTTACTGAAATATGATCAATTCAACACTTTAAATTTTGAAGTTTTGATTATAAACCTAAACAGAATGTTAAAGCACATAGAAAATACTCAATGAAGTTTTCTTCAAAATTTCATATATCAACCTTAGCTTGTTTTGTATAACATAAATTTATTGGCAACTCTCTTGGCATACAACAGAGATATGGCAATAAGAATCATGTCTACTCCTATTTCTGGAATTGATTTTTGTGACAGTTTCTGTTTTTATACGTCAAAAAAGTAATACATTCATTGGATTTATTGATTACTATTCATATGCATGTAATAATATAAGGAATATATCAATGATTATATTAATCACTTGTGAATTTGTAAATCTATATTTCTAAAGTTAAAAACGTATAAATTCCCCTAACTCTATTGTTTTTAATTAGAAAATTTTACATGATACATGTAGAACATGTTAGCCTACCAAAGAGGACTGATAACATGGGTTGTTTGGGGCGCGAATTAAAATAAGGATGTCCTATCTATCTTATCTATAGATTATATAAACGATTCAACTTGAATTCATCAAAGTTTTTTGCATTTCACTATTTACACTGTATTCTATAATAAACAAACGTCACGTGATCAAAATCCTGTGTCTGGTTAAAAATGCAATTATCTATCATGATCATGATTTTAAGGTAGGACTGCTCGTACGTTTGAGTTCTTTTACTGCGGATTATTAGGTTTCATTAATAGGTAAAAAATTTCAAGAAATTACTTGATCAATGAATCAGTACTATTTCTTAGTTATAATTAATAATAATTTGGATTTCATTTTAATGTTTGAATAGATTTACGAAATTTATGAAAATTGAACCAAAACGATATTAAATGATTTAAAGGTATTCATCTATTGATGTCAGTGTTATTATAGTTAGATTCAGAGTGAGATGGCGTACCATTAGAATTCCGACGCCTCGAAGTTGATAATTATCTACGAAATGAAAACATTCATGTCGTAAGATTTTTTTTGTTCCATATGTAAATATGTTTTTTCTCAAAATGCAATACAAAATATCCATATGAATTAAAAGACATACATATTATATGTCAGTATGACAATAAAAGGTATATTAATGTACAAATTATGATACATTTTACAGGTTATGACACATAAACGGTGAGCACTTATACCCCTCCGCAGAAAAAGGGTTATTAATTCACTTAGAAACGCTTTATGATCACCCCTGCGAATGTGTTCGGAATGTTTTCTTTATCGCTGCTAAGTATGCAATAAATCCAGAAGTGCTCGAATGAAAGTTCTCGAGACTTTATCGAAATTTGTACTGTTCCTGTGAAATTTCTAGCGGAAGTATGTGTTTGGATAATATTCTCAAAATACGTAAGTACTGGTCGTTTTTCATACCATATCCTGCTTTAATTTATGTTAAAACATGAAAATCTTTTAAGACGTATGTCTTACTTCACATTATATATATTAGACGATAATATTTAAAACAGAGTTGTCATTCGAATTCTTGTTCAACCACGTGTAGAGTGGTTGAAAACATAAACAATGGGGTGCTAAATAAAATCATTGCCATGTTTGATGCTTGTGGTGTGCAATACCGTGTTTTTAGAGAAAAAATGGGTGGCTGTTTTGCATAAAAACCTAGTATATCAAGCCATTTTCAAGGAACATTCTGCATAAAATAGTATAGTCTGTTTCACTATTGATGCTATTAGTAGGTCAGGCGCGGATCAAAAATTAATCCTACGTGGGATCTCTGCTAAAGCATGCAACAGCAGACAAAACTATTTTTTGCATTATCACATTTATTTCTAGAACAAATTTTATCCACCAATTAATGAAGATAACGTTTAAAATTAATAAACCTGTAGATTTCATATTTGATTACAAATACATAGATTCTATAAAATATACTATAAACACGAGGCATGATTTTTACCTCAAAACTGAAAGGGTCAAATAAAACCACGTGGTCTATAATTCAAATGAAAGTAACATACAGGGGTGATGATGACTTCTAGAAAAACGTTATTACGCCATTTTAAAAAAGCCATAAAAATGCTTTTAAAGTAAATCCACCCTACTGTGACGTCATACATTTTACATAAACCATGAATTTATTAAAATTCTTGTAAGTAGATTTGTAATTTCTAAGTTATTATAGGTGCATATCAAAAACTGAAATCATTGTTTACTTGGAGATATTTAATAAGCGTTTTTCATCCTTATATTCGACATAATCCAATAATGACAAAGGGAAATAACTCTTTTCTATTTTCCTCTAAGTGATATATCTAAATGCTATAATTTTTCTAATGTAAACAATTTTTTTCTTTTTTTATTTAATTTTAGTTTTCTGGCATAGTAAGCAATGAAATTTAAATAGACAAACAAGTTTCCATCCACTTATTATTAATTTTTAAACAAAAAAGTGTAATTTTCAGATGATAATTTTAGCCTTTGGTTTTTATTACCTTACATCTTAAATAGTATGGATACATATGTTTTTTATTTAGTTTTTTAAGAAATTCAAGTCCAATAAGTTAAAAAAAGTTAATTTTTTAAACTTTGAACCCATAATTTTATAGGTACGGAGTTACCTTAATAAAGGCGTTATAATGCCTTCAAGAAAGGCTATACATTTGTAACCCGTATTGTGTTAAAATGTCGTTATGTATTTATTTGCATTACAGAAAAGCGTTATTAAGCGGATTTTTTGCGTTATTACACCTTTTTAAAAAAAATTGTTACTTAAATGATATTTACAGGTTTTAATATAAAACAGGATTATAAGAACTTTTGGCAATTAAATAATAATACTTAATTGAAATCATAACCATGATCATCCAGACTCTTATTTAAAAAAATTCCAGTAGGGATGGTGATGATGTTGATGTGTATCAAGTTAACTTTAAAAAACCAAACTGTTAGTAAACCCAGTAAAAAACTAAACCAGTCTGCCACGGACACAAAGAGCTGGTATTGTGACCCCCCCCCCCCCCCCAAAAAAAATAAAAAAAAATAAAAACAACAAACAAACAAAAACAAAACAAAACAAAATCCCCCTAAAAACTGGGTAAATGCAATATTACTCGTGGTAAAAAGTGTGGATGTGGTGTTGTTGCTAACACATTTGATTTTTTAATCTTGCTTTTTGTGTTTTTTTAAAAATTCTTTTTCGGCACTAACGATTATAATGGACATCAACCATTTATGATTCCCACTGTATCTTATGAAACTATATAGTAATTTAGAGATCATTAAAAATTGATATGACTGAAATCTACACAATCGACCCAGTTCTAACAATTAGTTAAAATCTTCAGAAACCTATGAAAAATAACAGACAGTGCTAAATGATCATGATGCTTTCATACGCAAATCCACCATTAAGAGGAATTCAAATTATCAATTAAAAAGAATTGGTTCTTCTATAGATAGTACTGATGTGCAGTATAATCATTTGATAGTTACTTTAACGTACTCTTAATGATTAATTCAACGGTTTAAAAAATATGCAAATTAAAAGAGTTATCTCCAAGACACGATGTACAATGTAGTATTGATATCGATGACATGGACGATATTGTACCGATATCGATTCACTGACTTCAAAATAATAGAACTTAAATGCAGATGTACACAACTACAGCTGTCCAAATTTAACGTCGATATCGTTGATATCGTCGATATCGTATCTAATTTCTTTGCCCTCAACTGAATTTGTCCATATTCATGTCGATATCGTCGATATCGACATGATCACAATTATATCATTTTACAACCCTTAAAACCCATCATTTAGACGTTCTTTTCATTGTTATTGATAAAATTTTATTACCAATGATTTCAAAAGAAATTATAAGAGTAAATATTGAGGTTGATATTGTCAATTTTAATAATATTTTTATACTTCTTTTAATACAATTATAAAGATCACTATTGATTAGGATATCGTCATTTTGTGCACTATATCGCATATAAATAATTAGCCTTAAAACTTATTATTGTCGATATTGATGTCGATATCGTAAAGTTGTGTACGATATCGTCGATATCGACATCGTAATTGGTTAAGCATTTTTCAAAATTCGATGTCTATATCGATGTCTATATCGTCATTTTGTTGTCGATATCGTCGATATCAATAACAAAGATGGTCTTGGACATGTTTGAACTAAAACAATAAAATACTTTTGGAGATTCATGTAGTTATGACGGTAGCAACCTTAAAAAAAAACCAAAAAACATAGCGCAGCACTGTTAAAGGGGCATGGTCACGATTTTGGTCAGATTCTATTTTTCTGTTTTTATTATTTATTATGCTTTAGGAATGCATCTAGTTATCGAGTGAAATTTGAGAGCCAGTTGTAAAGTTATTAGCAAGATACAGGGTTCACAATATTCTTTGTCATGTAAACAAGGCTCGTGTCCTGTTTTCGTTTACATAGGATCAAAATACCAGTTAAAACCTTTTTAAGTTGATTTGTCAGTCTACTTATCCATTATAAGCATAACTAAACAGTTTCTAACGTTTAACACATTCATTTTATGTCTAAAACTGGAATTTTTTACTTCAACATTCAAAATGTAAACAAACTCTTTGTTTATAAAACAAATAAATGCAAGCTCTGTAACTCGCTTATAACTCATCGAATGGCACTCAAATTTAAAATGATTATTAACAATGCCTTAGTGAAGCATTATACACATTAAAATCGGGAAAATAATTTTTGACCAGAATCGTGACCATGTCCCTTTAAGGTTTACTTTTTTGTCGCGCCGACCAGAAAGTACGGGAAATGTTAACTATGACATCACACAAAACAAGTCATCAAAAATGCTAACAAGTAAAGTAATTACCGATTGTTATGGGTACGAAAACATTAAACTACATTCAAAATTACCTATGCGTGTAACTTTGTAGTCAAATAAGTCCAACAACGATAAATATAAACAACTGACTGATCGCGGTGCACTTGTCGATGTGACGTCATACCGTATATTTTGACGCAAATGTTGTGTAGAGAGAGGCGGATCAATCAATTTTTTTAACAAGGAAAAATGCATTTTATAAATGAACAAAAAATAATCCTAAAACAATTATCATACCATTTCTTTTCTAGAATGTTTACTGTACAAGTCCAATGTGTTTGTCATCGGGAAGCCTATCTAAAACCGCTTTTTACAAGGGCATACACTAAACAGATCTTTACAATCTTTTGGATATAAATTAAGGGAATGTTGAATTCATCAAAAAGTACTGCAGCTTCGATGAAATCGATAGAATGAATTAATAAATACGAAAATATTAAGCGAAGGTCATATAAATTCTAACCGGAGCTCATTTCTTTCATATTTATTCTAATAAAAGAAGAACGCTTTAAAAGCAGCAGCACTTTTCAGAATGTACCAGAAAAGTAGAATTTAAATATCGTTAAAAATTATAATTCAAATAAGGGTATGCCCTTGTAATATTGAAATTTGTTTATGACCTCCATTCGGGAGAATTGTCAACAGATGTCACGTGACTATCAATACAGGGGACCATTTACATTACATTTACATCATAATAAAATAGCTTTACATAAATATTTTGTAATAACAGATGCATCGTTTTATGAACGTTGAAATCCGCTGATATTTTAATAGTAAGCCTTAACAGTGCTGCGAAGCTCAACCTTTTTGCACATTTTTACTGCCGGAGATACCTTAGTACGAGGGTTGTTCGGAGGTTATTGAGACAACTCGAATATTGTCTTTTCTAATTGACGAATTTTGGTGAAAATTGGCAAAGACACCGAAAAAACGCCAACAAATAATAAAACAAAGTAATTTTTAAAGAATATTTAATATTTTGTTTACGACGGTAGATAAACAAATCGGTGGTCGGGGTACCTGGCGCAGCCATGAACTCGGAGATTTAACAACTTAAACATCTACTTTATAAGTGTCTGTAGAATTACAGGTAATGATAAAAGAAATCAAATTAAATATGTTCATTTTGCTATTCTTTGCGACTAACGTTTGATTAAGTTTCACTGATGTTCGAGTTGAAATACGGATATGGTACACATATATTTACCAAACAATAGAAATCTGACAACGACTTTACATTGAATTTTGACGCCAAGGCGGCGCATTGAAAACCGTCAAACCAGTGGAAATCTCAAAAGAAAACCTTTTAAGGTCAATCAATTGCTTACAAAAACTATACGATGACAAGACAAGGTATAAAGCTTCAGTTCATCATATTTTTTCACCGATTGTTTAACTAGAATTAGGCCAAAGGGATTAATTATCGAGTACTTTTGACACACTAACTGTTGTAAACAGTTCTAAAATATATATAAAAAAAATGACAGAAGGAGACATTCACAGTAATTAGACTTTCGGGAAAAATAACTCGATTCATCCCCTAAAAATAACAAGAATGAGAGAAAATGTAAATGAAAACATCTTGAAATGAAAACAAAAGATAAGAAATAAATAATAATTTTTATTTCCGTTCGTTTGTAAGGTGTTTAAAAGACAGGAGCAATAAGAAGCGTAAAATGACGTTGCGAAAAGTTTGCGGTTGCGCCGGGTCACTGAACGAAGGTACGTTGGTCAGCTTACCAGGAATGATCTGTTTATGCCATGGACAAGAAACTTTTCACATTGATAATCTCTATCCTGATTAACGTTATGGTGAAATTTCAAGGGTTTATCTTTTTTACTAAAAGAATAAGAGAAAATGTCTCAATAATTTCCGAACAACCCTCGTATGTGTCAACTCAGGGGGATTTTTTTGATTTTAAGTATTATCTGAATTTGACTAAAATCATTGAAAATTAGTACAGTTTAGTCTACTATGACTTTTTTTCTATAAATCTGTGTAACTATTTATACGGTTTCAATAACCAAAAAATAAATAAATTACTCCTTCTAGTAGGCTTTCACTAGTCTTTTCTTTTACGTCATGGTACTGTTTTACATGTATCTACTAGCATGATTTTTATAGAGGGACGCAAATAATAATAAATACATAAAGCATATACTAACATTTCGAATTTTAAAAAAATGTGGCTTTTAATGATGTGTACATCAGCCACCTGAGGAAAAGACTGTATTTTCATTAGGAATGTCAAAACGAACCATTATTTCATGTAAATATCAATGCATAATTGATAAGAATATAATTGGTCTAAATAAACAGTACATGTATATTGAGATACATGTACCGTGGGATATATTTATTTTTTTATGGCAACCCTGATGTTTTTTCTATTTGCAATCAATAGCTATCATGACTCTGTATCTTGAAACGTTGTAGGCAAATACCGTTATGTTTGCAGAAATTTAGATCTTAAGACAGACGTCTCAGCGTTTGTGAGAAGACCTTAGATGCATACATGTAAGAACTGGGCAAGTGGTAGTATCGGTCAAGGACTTGTTTTCATCTGTTTGCTTTTTGCGATTTGGGTGACAACATATTCGGCCTAGTTCTGTTTGCTACTGGAACACCATCCCAAAGAAACTTCCTATTCTAAGTATCGTTGAGGTTTTTTGATAGGGAAGTATTGAATGTTGTTATGATTCTCTTGGTTTCAACAAAATTTCCATGGGATGTGGGTTAATCAAGAGACGACTCCCGTAAACAACTCCATAACAACATTCAGAAAAGTGAGGGTGTTTCAGTAGTAAACAGAACTAAGCCTAATGTCTTGTCACCCAAATCTCCTCCCTCTACTTAATCTAGTCGCTCTAGACGCTTCAAGCGCAAAAAGTATGTACATTTATTTTTGGTCACTAACTCAGCTCTGGAAGATGGTGAAATAAAATTCAGTCTCATACGAAACCCACTGATTTTTATTTCTATCTCAAGCCATCTAGGTGCCACCCTCTCCATATTTTAAGAGGAATTCCTAACCCTTTTTCAATACAAGAATAAAAAAAAGACAAAAGCAGATCTCCACTTGTTATGACCTATCACCCTGGCTAAAAGATGTTCAGATGTCAGATGCCTTCTGTGCAACAATAGCACAAACACTGAAAGTTTTAAAAGCCCCACCTCTGGTTGCACTTACCGTTTGGCAACGCTTCTTGCCCGCTCAGACAACTGCATCTATCTCATAATTTGTAAAGTTTACTCTAAGCATCAGATTGGTGAAACAGGTGACCTCCGCAGAGGAATCAACACCACTCTGTTATAAAGACCAAAAAATCAAGAAACACATCGAGGAACATTTTACCATGAGTGGTTACAAATGGGAAGACATGATAGTAGTGGTTATTGAACATAATTCTCATTGAACAGACGTGGAAAGGAAAAGTTCTTGATGTACTGACTCAAATCATTCATACATGATGAACAAGCAAATTGACTCAAATAAAATGAACCTCTTATAGCCTCACATCACCTGATACCCATATAGTAATTTTACCAAATCAATCAACTGCGCCTATCTTAATTATAAGTTTTCTTTACTATCCTTTATTTTTAATTTTTTTATCATTATTTTTTTATTTTTCTTATGTTCTTTTAAGGCATCGAACCCAGATTCATTGTAAACCTAATTCCTTAGATTGATTAAAAAATTCAAATCTAAACCAAAGCGCCGTACGACTTAACAACGGGATGTAGCATTTCCATTATTAGTTCGGACTTCAATTTTCACTTGATTTGCTTAACTCAATCAGGCCTAAAGTTGACAGTCGACTGACTACCCTAGAGCAACCTGCTGCATTGCCAACAACTTCTCTAAAACTGTGAATCAAAATTGTTCTAAATGTAGTTGTTCTTTTTATAGTGTCTTTAGAAGCGTAAGTTGTTGTGAAACTAGATTTTGTTTTTTCCCCTATGTAATTTATTTCATGTGTCCTGAAGAAGGGATTGGTTGTCCCGAAAATTATTTTTTTTAAATTGACCGGCTAGGAATAATATCTAGAGAATATTCCCTCTATTTCAATAAATCGCTTCTGATTTGTTGATTCGTAAACGATGATGTAAATAACTCTTTGCGACTCCAAAAACAAGGTGACATCATAATAGACAATCGGTCATTAAACAACAGACGTGCAATGCAACAGTTTGCTATCATAACAGATATATGGATGTGGGTATTACTGTGAAGTAAAATCCGGTAGAACATCTGTCCGGGCGGTGGAATATCACTATTGACCGTTTGATGCTGGGGATATTTTGGAAATAAACTGTGCACAAAATTGAATTTGTGAATTCTTTGTTGAGCTGGATTATTACGGCGATCTGTTTTCAATTACTTTTTTAAATTTTGGTTTGTTTCTTCATATAACAAAACAAATGTTCGCGTGGGGCAATATTTCGTTCCTCGGGGGCTAATATATATTCAATGTTGGCCTCAATCCCAGTCAATATATATATATATATATATATATATATATATATATATATATATATATATATATATATATATATATATATATATATATATATATATATATATATATAATATACTTATAGAAAATATCAAAGAAACAATAAAAACATCATGTGATGAATGTTTATTATTAACAAATCGCTCCGTGTCTATATATTCCATCTCTAATAAACGTTCCTGGAATTTTGCGCCAGCTGTATGAATAGCAAGTTGACGTCGACGTAACTTTTTGACGTCATACCCGGAGATTAGAGTTGAACGGTGCATACCGAACTTTACGTCACAATAGCCGATAATTAACGAAAGGGGTGTGATACAACATCCGAAGATTGCCGGAGAGGGGTGTGATATAAATCTTTTGTTTTCAATCAATGTTGCCCGAAAACACAGTCAACATTTGTTTTGTTATATGAAGAAACAAACCAAAATTTAATAAAGTAATTGACAACAGGTCGTCGTAATTTTCTCAGCTTAACAAAGAGTTCACGAATTCAATTTTGTGCAAAGTTCATTTCCAAAATATCCTCATCATCAAACGGTCACTGGTGATATTCCGCCAACCGTAAGAATTAACATACAGATGTTTTACCTGATTTTACTTCACAGTAATTCGCAAATCCTTACATCCGTTATGATAGCAAACCGTCGCATTGCGCGTCCGTTGTTTACTTGCCTTGACTGTCTATTATGGCGTCACCTTGTTTTTGGAGTCGCGAAGTGTTATTTACGTCATAGTTTACGAATCCTCAAATCAGAGGCGATTATTTGAAATAGAGGGAATGTTCTCTAGATATTATTCCTAGCTTGTCAATATCAAAAAAATATTGACCGGTCAATATTTTTCGGACGAGCTAATATTACATCTATTGACTATTCGTCTATATAGAGTTATATAGTGAGAATATACTACTGAATATAACAATAGGCAATATGGCCGTCATTGGTCGTCGCTTCGCTTACATTTCATAGTATTTAATACATAAACCGCATGCCGTAAGTTCTTAAAGTATTTGGAGTAGTTGCCCTTTGAAATTCTTTAAAATTAGAGTAGTTTCCCTTAGAATATTGACGTCACATTGTTTTTCTGGAGCAGAACAAAGTGGCAGCGTCGAAGTTTGCTCAAATCTCTGCAGCGGAAAGGGAGAAAACATTCAAAATCGTATAGCATTTAAACATTGTAACTTAACATGAGTGAAGCAACGATTTTTAAAGCGTATTTTAAAGGTGAGATTGAACATTTTGAAGAGTTTAAATGAGTTAAATTGGACGATATGTTGGGGATCTTGTACATGGCTTTGCTTAGATCATCGCTATTTGTGAATAAATATGTCGCTTGATAGTCCTTGGGTAAACAAAACACTTATTAGGTTAGTTACTGACTCACTACGGAAATATATTGGGTTAATCAATCTCATAGATGGCTCGGCTTCGCCTCGCCATCTATGAGATTGATCAACCCAATATATATCCGTAGTGAGTCAGTAACTAACCTAATAAGTAATAATATCACACCCCTAGGGTTTATATTACACCCCTAGGCGAATTTCGGTTTAAATCGCACAGGGCAGAAAAGGGTATATTTTCTATAAGTATACGATATAAACGAAAAAGTCCTTGGTATAGGTAACGATTTTGAAAACGTTTTCAGTAGACGATAACACACAAATCTATTTCTGTCAAATATAATCCAGAGCGCTTTCACTTGATCGGATCTTCAGTGGATTTCAAATTGTAACAGAAATAACAAACATTGACGTCGTTATTATGACAACGTCACGAACAGTGTACACAATATCTGGAGATGGTGGCAAAATGAAAATATGATTATGTATATGAAAAATGAAAATATGATTATATATATATATATATATATATATATATATATATATATATATATATATATATATATATATATATATATATATATGAAGTTAAATATGAAAACACGAAAAACGTTCAATATTGCTTAAGCGCTTTCATTTTAAAATCTTCAGAAGCTATATAATGGTAACATAGTAACGTGACATAAAAAAAAAACTTGAACGTTGAACGGCAATGTTTATTATGACGTCATAGCTAGATTTAGCGGAAAAAAATATAATTTGCAACATAGTAGATAACATACAATTCAATACATTATTATTACAGACAGTTCAATTTGCGTTTAAAAATACGGATGAAATGTTTTTCTTTTTCTCTTCTCTGCACATTACTGTCACTCAACAGTTTGTAAAATGGAAATATTTTAAACTGTTTATTACCGCAAGTGTCCAAATGCTCACTTAACGGTATCTGTCGATATCCCAGGGTGTTTATGTGTTGTTTATGTTTATATATATATATATATATATATATATATATATATATATATATATATATATATATATATATATATATATAAATATATATATATATATATATATATATATATATATATATATATATATATATATATATATATATATATATATATATATATATATATATATATAATAATCATATTTTCTTAGATTCTTTGTTATTATAAGTTTTCATAGCAAGTTTTTATGATCCTCAAAATAAGAAAAAAAACAGTACTTAACTCTTATGCGTTAACTTTGTGACTTCTTCGCCCAATGCTTTCTTCCCAATTCCACATTCTTTTTTGTATTTGTAATGGACACATTTCGACACACTATCATTCCTGTCATCATAACTCATTGCATAGGAGTCAAGTCTGTTAAAGAAAATGTTTTTGCACTCTTGTGTATCGTTACCTGGGAATACATCTTGACAAAGTTTGTATTGACCACTCTTCTTTAAAGTGCTTACACTGGAAATCATCGTGCAGTTTGATACCTCTGAAAATTACAAATATCAGAAACATCAACAACAAACATTTCAATAATAGCAGTTTTAAACGTGTTTTTCTTGAACGTTTTGTGGCAAGGATTAAGTACATTTTTGCCAAAATCTCCTAGAGTTTGTTAAAATAGATGATTTATTTATCTTTTTCCTAAGTAACTCTAACAAACGCATCATGATTGCAACAAATTGAATATGAACAAATTGATTTATACCAAATATTGGGTTCATGCATATGATAGGTTTGCTGGTGTTGCAGATATCTGCCAGAACTTTTCTCTTTGAGGAATCATAATACAGACATAAAATGTCTTCCGCCGATGAAAATGACATGTTCATCCTATGATGTAGTAATTTACATCGAAAATTCATGCTTTCGTTGGTGGAAGTACGCATAATTGCTCCAATCCAAAATCCAGGGTTCGACCTAATAATTTAACCAATCTAATAATTTTGATTAAAACCATCAATTCAACATGAACAATAAATATTCCAAAAAATGTTTATCGCTGGTTTGTGTCGAGTCTTATTCCTTTGGTTCAAACATAATCAAATATCGGATTGCAGCCAATCTGAATGAAACAGCCTTTTAATTCTTATGAGTACTCACTTTGAGTTTTGCTAATGGAAACACTTCTTATCAGCATTTACTTCATAATGAATTTCCTGTTACTAAGTACAGTACCGATCAGACCCAACCTAACACCAGAGTAAACCCCAACTAAACCCCAGGTTTACTTTCTAAAGTTACTTTGGGTTTACTCCGGGTTTACTTTTTTGAAAATTTGTGTCCACTCGGGGTTTACTTTGGGTTTACTTGAGAATTGCTTTTGGGGTTAACTGTATGCCTTTAAGTGTGAAGCAGACCTATATTTTATCTTACCATATTACTGCCTGTAATTCCCGCCCCTTTTAAATTCCGAATACACAGATAACGTCTGCTTCAGGGGTATACTTCTGATCGGGTATACTCTCTGTGTCCACTTTGGGTTTACTTTCGGTTTACTCTGGGTTTACTCTGGGTCCACTCTAGTAAACCCGGAGTAAACCCAGAGTAAACCCAGAAAGTAAACCCAGGGTTTAGTTGGGGTTTACTTTCTGTTATGTTATGTTGGGATGATCGGTACTGTACTCTCTCTTAAGGCATTCAATGTATAACGAGCACATATTGTATCTAATAAATAAATGGTCCGATATTCTTAATCATGATATTATTTTGAAGGTGTTATCAAATAAAGATACTCTAAGATTTTCCTAATTTTGATTGTGGTCCATTTATTTACACCTTAAATTTTGCATTGAAGTTTATGGGCAACATATGTTCAATTAAGATATTGTAAAAAGTAATTTAAAATTCGTAAAAGTCTCTTGGTTAAAACCTACATAAACTTTCTCCTTCTTAAAATATGAAATAAAAGGAATCACTTGCCGTAGATATTTTGACGAAATTAAAATCTTCTTTTTTTTCATCAAGAGGAATTATCTCTTAAAAATTTAAGATGCAAAATAACCGGCTTCTTATATGTTGTCAGTCATGTAAATTTGGTTCATTTCATTTTCATTGTTATCTAGCAATATATATTTAATTAACTAGTTTAAAATGATTAAGAATTGTTCAAAATCCCTTCATTTTACATTGTATACCGTAATTTGTTTCATTTTTCCCCGATTAAAAAATTCTTCCGCTGATAAAGGTATGAACGAATATTAATGAATTTTATCGAATTTTGATTTTTTGTACATAACAAATATATATATATATATATATATATATATATATATATATATATATATATATATATATATATATATATATATATATATATATATATATATATATATATATATAATACCGTACAATGCACATTTCCCTGTTTTCTGCATCGTTTGTAGCCAGTTTGCAGATGTAACACTTTTATAAACTTATCAATATATTAGAAGCCATTGAAAATGTTCAAACCAAATTTCATTTAATATTTTTCATACTTTTAGATAGTTACTATAAGAGAAACAATTTTCCAGGAATGATAGAAGTATTATTTTTATTTTATTTACCTGTAAAAAGGTGTACTGATTTTTTAACATCTCATAATTATGTTCATCTACATGTTTAAAGCAATTATGACTGGTTTTGGTTCAAGGGCTTCTAGTTCTTTTGTTAAAAGGATGCATTTTTTCATGCATCATCAAGACCATATTTAAGTTATAATTCTTTCAATGTTATGTTAATTGACGGAGAGGCAAAAGCTACATCAATATATATATATTAACAGTGTACTTTTGAAGAAAAAAACAATAAGAGGATAATAAACATCTTACCTTCCACATTCTACAAATTTGAATACTTTATTCAGGATCTGATCTAACAGGATTATTAACGATGAAAGATCTGTTTCTGGTAATGCCAGCACCTTTTTGTTCAGGTTACATGTTTCATATGCTGTGTACCAGGACACGTTGTTAAAATAAAGACGGTGTCCACACATGACTTCATTTTCTATAATAGCAATTATTCATAGGGTATTAGGTCAAAGAATAATTAAGAACAATAATTTAGGATCTCTGTTTTGTTGCTTTAGATAGAAATTATCCGATTCATAAAAATATATATCATAATATAATTCATATGACATATTACCTTGAAGTCCAACTGATAAATGTGAATTGAAGACCAGTAATAATAGCATCACCATCATCTTTATCTAGTGAATAAAGTCTTTCTAATTATATTAAATAAATTTGAGAAATGCACTTAGAAATGTTTTACCACGTATAAAAAACCTATTGCGTTGATGTTGTCGTTATAATTTTCTAATTTTGCAAAATGTCTTTGACATTTCAAACTTTCAGGATTGCATACGCAACAGCAATTACTTTTGGCATATCATACAATAAAAAGACAAAATTATTGTGAGTTCAATAGCATAATATTTATTTTGTTAAAATATAGGAAATCGTATAACATTATTTCTGAAATAGAATATATAATTTAGTTATATGACTGAATATAATATAGTATATAATTATCATAGTAACAGAGAAGTGTGCAACACTATACCTGTGGTGACACATGTATCCTTGATATCGCAAAATAATAAACTTTCTTTGTGTCATAGTGGCAAACCAGCTTTAACTGCACTGAAAGTAAGCAATGCCCGTAACTGATAAAACCATCAGTGTACCATCGCAGACAAAAGCTCTCTACACTTAAAATATAATCAGCTGATGTTAAAATATATTCGACGTGTATTAAATTTTTATGTTTTAATACTAAATTCATATCAAGGTACTCAAAGTATAGATATCCAAGTTCATTCTCACAAGGGCGTTTTAAGATATTTGTATCGGGGCGGCGAATTTGATCGATTAGGGAGGGGATTTAGATTGAACCGGATTTCTACTAAAACGCAAGATATTAAATGGCGAGAAATCGACCACAGCATGGCTTTGAATTATGTATATCTTGTGCAGCATTTTGTCAAACTATTCGGATCACCTGTGGCCATTCACCGTAAATTTCATAGATAATTTGTGTTTAAACTAAAAAAAAATATAATCGATTGTAGTTTTTCAATAGTTCTTCTTTTGTGAGGTGGGTTCTCTCCTGAACTATCCAGTCAATTTGTATTTCTGAAATCAGGCACGTAGCATCGGGGGGGGGGGGGGGGGGGGGCAGATTTTTTTGCGCAGCAAAAATTTTTCTTATATTTACATATAAAATATTCAATTTACATCATGTAATAACCCCTCCTCCCACTTTTCACGTTTATAGGGCCATGTAAAAAAATTAATTGAAATAAGAAAATAAACAGTGAAAATGAAGTTGAAGTTATACTTTGCCGACCCCTTCTTTTCTTTTCTTCTTATCTTTCTTTTTTCTTTTTTTTTTGCTAGTCAAGATTTTATGGATGAGTCTGCCCCCCCCCCCCCCTCAACACTTTCAAAAACGATGCTACGTGCCTGCAAATATCAAAGTCCTTCCTACCATGAAAAATTGCCGATCTATTGCCTTTCTATAACTATTTTCACATACAACGGTAAGAATATCGATATTTCTAAGTATATTGTCAAATATATTCGGATAACTTTTTAACTTTATTAATTTAAAGATGTATATATAGATGAAACGTAAGTTTGTATTCGTCAAATCTAAAGAGAAAGGAAGAGAATGTAAATATGGAGACAGAGAGAGAAGGTAAAATATTCAATACAATGTGATAAAGTTTGATTTTAAATTGTTTTATCCGTCAGAAAAAACTTTATGAAATAAATGGAAACCATTGCAATATGTTCCTTTTATTTTGCTGTTATAAACAAATATTTATTTGCCGGTAAATATTGAATGCTTTTGATGCTTTTTTTATAACAAAATGTATTGTTCGTATTCATAATTTATTGATTATGTTGTTAGTTAGGATGTATTTGTAATAACATCCCAAATAAAAGTCTGACTTTCAAGAAACTGTTGTTAATTTCTGTTTTCTTGTTAATTATCAGCTGATTATCATATACATGCAATACAATATTGCTACTGATATTTCTATTTTTTGATAAGCTAGATGTATGTTATGTATAATGCCATTTGAACCACGACAGAGTAACTCATGTGAATTAAATATAAGAAAGAAAAAATACCTTACTCTAAGAAATGGATTCGGATTATAACGTATTTCAAAGCAACATCAGAACGTACAAGTAAATATTTTTCCATTTAAACGCAAAATTTTCCTAATTCAAATTAAAATACTCTGTATTGAATTCTACTATGAGATTTTCTGTATAAGAATCAAACATTAAACAAGCATATAAAACCAGTTTTCTAACGTTGTTAAATTAAAAATGTAAGCACAGCTTAACAGTAACAGTTAATTAATAGAAAGAGGGGAAAGTTTATACATGGAATTTCAAACAATTGTGCCATAAGTTACCTTAGAATCCATGATAAATGTGTGCACGACAAAACATTCTTGAAAAGAATGTGTTTCAATGTATTAATCATATATTTAAGTTTGCTTTGCTTTATATGTTTAATATCTATTTCATTTAGCGTTTTGCAATTCCAGGACACATTAACAGCGCGTACTGGTAAATAAGGAATTTAATCAAACTTCTTGTTATCTTTCATTTGCACTGTCACAAAATTCATATCAAATCAAAATGAATATTTAATATTGCCAAACACAACTTAATGTTTTGTCATTTTACTAGAGCAAAACCGAGAACTCACCAGCTGTTCTGCTCTTAGTAAAATATTTAATGATTAAATAAAATATTTTTTTTTCTAGGGTTGACAATCGATTGCAGAGTCGCTAATCGGTGAACAACCAGCATTTTGTTCAAGCTGAGTAATCAGTTACTTGTATCAAAATACACGAATATGTGGAATTTAATTTTTATTTTATTAACTCTCATGTATGCCACCGAAAGCAAGATAAGCATACTCTGTACTCATTTATGTACGAGTCAATAAAATTTGAACTCAACTTGTAAGCAGTCGTGCAAAAAAATCCTTTGAAATACAAGTTGCATGTTGGTGTCTAATATAGAAGAAAGAATGTACTTAGTAATATATTCAAGTGTTTTTAAATGAAATTACCCTTTATAACACATTGAAAGTAAGTTTAATGATGGTAAATGGTACGGTATTCAACAGTGTTTTAGATATCATTTATCACTGAGTTAACAAAGCAGTTCAGAGGGGGATGACATGTCATTATTATCAACATCCACTGACCAAATTCCCATTACAGCCTAAGCACCGAAGTCTTAACTTTCTCCAAATCGGCTAGATAACAGTCCATCAAACAACCCTTTGATATACCGGTTGCAGATACGTGTCTACTCTAGACGAAAGAATGTTATCATTTTTGGGTATTTATCTGGATAAAATACGAGTTTCTCACGTAATGTAATCTCATAAAGCCGGAAGGGCTTATTTGAAGATTTGATCAGGTACCAACCCGTATTTATTTCCCGATATACATAAAAAAAATGATACATTATTTCTTATATTTACATTTATTGCAAATTATGACGATAACATTGCTCCATTTTTTGTGATGACTAAGAAAGCCGTTTCTATTCACATGACTTAATAAAAATTATTCACCAATGTTGCAAGTATTTCGTAAATAAACATGACATTACTTTTGCCAATACAACACGTTTTATTATAATAACGTGAAACAGTATAGACATTTACTTGAACAATTAAAGTAAAGCGATTGAAGCTTAACCTAATAGTACCAATTCTGTTGAAGTGGCAAAATGATTTTTTTCAGACAATATAGAGGCAAGCTATTCTTACTTCTTTTACGGAACAAAACGAACAAGAAAGCTGAAGGAGTTAAATTTGATTAAACATAAAACGTCTATGATATTGCATTTGCGATTTTGATCGAAGCTTGTTTTACGAGTCAGAAATGAACTATTAATGATTCTTACTATTTTGACAAATTGCGATTGTTATTTTTTAAATAGTATTTAGATTCATGATATGATTAGTTAATTAATGTAATGAATCTTGAATTTTGGATCTCATTATATAATCTCGTTCGGGCATTCTGGTATTCGTATGTTTAAGTTTATTCAGCCAAAACCACAAAGAAAAAAAATTCAGCAATAAATATGATTTAATATAAATCATAGGACTTTACTGACTTTCTAAATAAATGTGCACAGATAGCTACATATGAAGACATTTTATCTTAAGTGTTTAAAGTTAACATGGTATAGTAAGTAAATGCAGTCCAAAAATATACCATGTGTAGATAAACATTTACGAGCCTTCTTTATAAAATCAACATGAACTTTGCAAACTTTACCAATGCCTCTAAACGCATTTGTTCAGAATAACTCAATCGAGGCGCCATGAATGCAGTTTTATGACCATTCTTTTATAACAACACATAAATGAAGCTGATCTCTGATTATGCGTCCAAAATTAATTAACATAAATGTTAGACAAGAGCCCACATGCTTCTTCTAGATGATACAACGCTTCGTCCAAAATACAAAATAATATCGTTTGTAAATGAGTGCGTGATGTAATGTTGAAAATGACACGTTGTTTTTACATTGTTTAATCAAGACAAAGGACTTGTACGTTTCATGAAAAGAGGGGAAGCTTTTATCTCAACAGAGATAAAAAAAAACATGCATATAATCATTCCATAATCTTTACTTGATCGTCAACATAAATAAAAGAGATACTATGATTAACAATAAAAGTTACTGATATTTGTGTCATAAATCACAAACTGTTTATTAGAAAGAATTAATTATTAGAAAGAATTAAGTATTACATAAAAAAGGAGTACATCATTTGATATTTTAAGAAAATATGTTCATATCCCACTTTTCTAACTCGATACAAACGGTTTTATATTGAATATTTTTTAAAATGTCCTTTGTTTAATTTGTAGACAGTTGAATATCAAATTGATGATTGGTTTTGAAAAATAATCAATTATATAGATTTTTCATGGAAATTGAAATCGATTGCTTTAAGACTTTGTTTTCATACTCATCAATATTTAATCAAATTGATGTTAGAGTAATTATTATCGCAGCAAATGCCTGATGTGTTCATTATTTTTTCATTAGAAAGCACATTTCAAATAGGCTAGTCCGACTAAGTTTTGTTTCTTTTATCAAGAGATAAAAATGTATCCATTTTCAATATCTTTGTTTTAAATGTAGTACAAAGCAAATTCTAAAACATTAAGGAACCAGAATGATCAACAAATTATTCAGATTTGCTTCAAAATGGTAAATAAGATTTATTAAATCATAAACATTTGTTAGGGGAAGAGAAGTTTTAACATTTGAAAAAGTTTCTCATATCCTTATACAGAGCTTTTTAAGGGGCTATTACGATAGAAAAGTAACGACTACAAATATCCAGCAAATGTAAAGACATTGGTTATCGAAGTTAAGCTAAAGAAAGTTGTTGTTGTCCTTATATGTAGCACTATTCAATGAATCGAATAAATTGAACTATAATCCACATGATGAATGAATACATCTTTATTTTTGTCTTTTAAAAAGTGGCTGACATTTGTTCAAATGTAGACAAAAGATCTGTTATCCATCTTTTAGCTAGCGTTAATCTTTATGCTTAAAGAAGGCTTAAACGTGGCCGAAAGAATGTTTAAAGATGGTTGATAGGTTCTTAAAAGTAGCATTAAGAAATTTAAACAGCCTTTATTCCAATTTTTGCGCAATTTAATAACACAATACATAAATACACGAATATAGGCATACAAATATCGAAACAGCAAATTGATAATGACTTAATTAATAATAACGTTTACAGAACAGTCTTAAAAAGGGGGAAAGGGTCTTTCACAACAATTACGTATCAATGAAAAATATGAAAAATAACATGTACTATTTTTTAAACAATTCTGAAAAGTTTTAGTAATACAAAAAATTACATCGGGTTCTTTGTTGTTTTTTTTTAAATACACTACTAGTTTAATAGCTGCGAAGGAATACATTTTAAAAATCCGTCTTTTCTGCATCTTCAGTCAATGGAATAACATGAATTAGCTAAGGAATTATTGGACGTTACTAGAAAATAAGACAATGGTTAGTACAATGCTTAAAAAAGGAGAAAAATTGCACGGTAACAATCATAATACTACATATAAAACATTGAGGCTGATACACTAAAAAGTAGTTTTTGATAACAAGATGTACAAGTAGAAATAATCAAAGCATAAAAACAACAACAAAAATATATATTCAATTTTTTACATTAATATGTTTTTTTTAAGTTGCTATACTTAAAAAAATTCTATTGTGAGTAGCGTTTCTGAATTTGTGGTCATTACTGAAAGTGCAGGAGTTTATTTACATGTAGTTTAAAACACCAATAAAATGAAGCTTAAATTAAAAACAACATTGCTTCACAAAATGTTTTTTATAAAAATATGAGCATATTTAAAAAATGTTCGCACTAAGATAAACGTGAACATATAGGTTCTCTTGCAAAGATAAATGTTTATTTTTGAAAGCAACCTCTGAAAAAAACAAAATTTGTAATATTTTTAAAAAATTCAACGAGTTGGATAAAAATTATATACATCACAAACCATGAGCTAATCTTGCAATTACATTGTCATCAAGTTTAAATGTGTTAATCTCTTTTTGTAGGATTTTTTTCATGGAAAACACCTTGCGTCATTTTCATAGTAATACGTAAAAATCCATTGTGACGTCATCACATTGTAATATTAAAAATCAAAAATGTATTACATGAGTGATATCCAACGCATATTTAGCAAAACATGTGATAGAACGTATATTAAGTTAATGATTAAACTTTTGAAAATATATGTTGGAAATATATGTTGGAAATGTTTTGAAGCATTTTTAAGTTTTTATGCATTGCATATTTTACACTTATCTTAAGAAATAAGAAAGATAAAACCGACAGCAAAATTACACAATTATCTTGACAATAAGGAAACAAGAGGCCCATGGGGCCACATCACTCACCTGAGCAACACTCACTTTATTTGGGAGTTCAAAGGATATTGTGCCATATGGTCCCCCGGTAAAATAACAAAAATTAAATATTGTACAGTATTCGAATTTTACACTTCTTTGCATACACTTAATCTTTGACATTGTACATTTATGGAATACCTTCTTACCGAAAATAAGAAAATACTATGGAAAATATAAAACTGAACTTTTGGTAGGGGTACACTGTAAACTACCAATTCTCTTTATTTTCGTTTTGCCCCCGGGCCCCCCTTCCACCACTTTCTTATATAATTTATAAAGCGATCAAAATTAAGAGAGCATATAGGTAAATTTTCTTCCTCAACTACTTACCAGTCACTGTATTTAAAAAAAAGATGTATTATAATAGTAATTGTGTTTTATTAAATTTCCTATAGATTTGAGAAAGAAAATTGTACCTCAATGCGCTCAATTCCTCAAATTAAAACATTAAAAAATTTGATTGCTCTCCACATTATGAACGACTGTTGTTTGCCTAGCGTAAACTCGTTTGACTTTTATAACCTTACCCACTTGATTGATAAATAAACTCGAATGAAAAAAATTGTCAAGTGGCATGTTAAAGAGCTATTATAATCAATGTATTGACTAGCACAATACTTTATTTTACTAAGGCCCACCCATTATTTTCATCATCAGGGTGATTTTCCGCTGTAATATTTTCTTTGGAATAGCGATAGTGCCTTTATCTCTGTAGCAGTGATTTGTCAGAACTATGGAAACTGTTTTAACGGTATTTAATTGTGCCTGAAAAACAACCAAAATTGATGTAGATTTCATACTATTCATCGTATAAAAAGGGGACCCATGAAAGTATATCATCCTTTTTTTAAACAAGTGTTTAATATTTAGAGAGACATTTCTAATGATTAACCAAAATTTCAGCGTCAATCGTAGAATTATAAGCAAGATACAAAGCTCACAGTTCTGCTAGGTTTGAGTGATATTTTGTTCATATGAATATAATACATTCAGCTTAAGATTTCCTATTCAGCATTTAAAATTTAAAAAAAAGAATGGTCTTGGATCTGTGTACAAACATAACACAAACATAGCTCTGTATCTTGCTTATAATTCGCTTAACACTTAGAAAGGTTTGTAAATAGAAATTGTAAGAATTGAACAGAAGAAACATGTACTAAAACAAATAAAGATCACAATTTAAAATGAAGCACCCCGTTGTAGACGCTTTGTACGGAAAACAGTTCCAACAACAGACAGGGATAATTCTAACGCTAAGGTTTGTCCTGTACTTAACGTTTCTAGTGTATCTCTTACCGAATCCGAAACATCACTACTTTCCAAAGGCCTCAACTTTTGCCCTACACCCCGGGAAGTAAACGAAAGAGCAGCTGTAAGAGAGGACACTAGGGCTTTTTTCCGTATACTTAGACTGAAAGAACATTTCTCTAGGAAAGACTCCAGTTCTGATGTAGGTGACAAGTCCCAAACTTCTTTACAAGACCTTGAAAACCATAAACTATATAGACCTAAGAGCAACTGGGAACCAGCCCCTGGTAAATGCGGAGCCTTAGAATCATATATAGAAGCTGTCGAGTCACACATCGAGAAACTCCTTTCCAAACAACACAGACACCCGGATAATCTAAATAAAGAAGAAAGATCAGCGTTACAAACCCTAAAGAACCGGGAAGACATCGTCATTAAAAAGCAGATAAAGGGTCAACAATTGTTGTGATGGACCAAGACAAATATCTTGCAGAAGCATACAGACAACTGTCAGATGAACGTTTTTACCAAAAGCTTGACACTGATCCTACAGATGACTTCTCAAATACTATTACCAAAACATTAGATACTATGTTTGAAAATAATGAAATTGGTTACAATATTTATTCTAAATATCTATCAACTATCATTTATTCCTATCAACTATAAGCCCGGCCAATTTTATGTTCTTTCAAAAATTCACAAACCTGGAATGCCAGGACGTCCAAGGGTAAGTGCCATTGGACACCCCACTGAAAAAATTTCAGAATTCATCGACCTTCATCTCCGTCCACATGTTGAAAATTTACCGTCATATCTTAAAGATACAACGGATTATCTTAATAAAACGCCATCTTCAAATCTTCCAGATAATACTATTCTCGTGACGATGGATGTCACATCCCTTTACACCAACATTCCGCATGACGAAGGTATTGCAGCCTGTAAAGAGGTATGGGACGCTAGAGAGGTTCAGATCCCTTCAACTGAATCTCTCACCAAGCTCCTAGAGCATGTTCTAAAATTCAATGATTTTATGTTCAATGGAGAACACTACCTTCAAGTCAGTGGCACTGCTATGGGCACCAAAATGACACCATCTTATGCCAATATATTCATGGGTAATCTAGAGCGCAACCTACTAACAAAGTCACCCTTCAAACCTCTTAGTTGGTTGCGCTTCATAGACGACATCGAAATGAAGTGGGTTGACAACAGAAACAACCTCGATGATTTTATTACCTTTGTCAATTCTTTCCATCATTCTATCAAATTTACGACTGAAATTTCCTCATTCAACAACACGTTTCTTGACACTACTTCAACTTTAGTCGATGGTAAACTCGATTTCAATCTTCATACTAAACCTACAGATTCCCACCTCTATTTAATGACGTCTAGCTGCCACCCACCTCATACGTTTAAAGGCATACCAAAAGGCCTAGCCACCAGAGTCAGACGTATTTGTTCAACTCAAGAACTATACTCTGAGCAAAGTCAACTCCTAAAATCCCACTTATGTGCCAGGGGCTACAGCTCGCACTCTGTACAGAATGCAATTGATGATTTAGCTAAAGAGGATCGTTTATCCCTTCTGAAATATAAACCAAAAACGAAGACAACAAGGTCCCATTTGTCACTACTTACCACCCTGTCCTTAGGGGCCTAAATGCAGTCCTAAAGAAGAACCTGCCAATCCTTTACAGCAATGATAAAATGGTTGAGGTTTTCAAAAAAAAAAAACCCGATGGCAGCTTTCAAGCGCACTAGAAACCTTAAGGACATGGTGGTAAGAACCAAACTAAAGAACCCTCTGCCTAATGGTGGCTTTAGAACTTGTTCTGACACCAGATGTCTGTTGTGCAAACACAGCTCTGATGCAGACGACTTCTCTAGCCCCATTACTGGCCGTACTTACAAAATTTTCACAAATACTTCTTGTCGTACGGACAATTGTGTATATCTCATCAATTGTAAATTTTGTCAGAAACAATACGTAGGGGAAACAGGAGACCTCCGCAGGCGCATCAATAATCATCGTTCCACCATCAAAACTAAGAAAATTAAAGAACCCGTCGGGGAAGATTTTAATTTAGATGGTCACAAATGGGAGGACATGTTGGTTTTGGTCATTGATCACAACCCTAACTGGACAGATGCGGAGAGAAAAAATAAAGAAAAATTTTGGATGCATAGACTGAAGTCATTCCGCCCTGACGGCATTAACAAATTAAGTGACTTCACCAAAGTGAACATCAACTAAGTACTGATTTGTTTTCGTAGCAATATCACCATCTTCATCTTTTTCGGTCCATGTACAAACTATTAATCATGTTATTTATTCAAATTATTAGCTATTTCCTTATAATAGGTTTTTTTCTTTTTCTTTATTTCACTTCCATTAGTTTTTACATTCATGATTATTTATGTGGTCTTTTACAGGGCCAATCTTCCCTACAAACTTTCACAACGGATTATCTTACTAGTACAACTTAATTAACAGCAACCCCCAATTAGCAAGTTAATTCGTTCGCGTTATCTTTCAGCACTTCTTCACAGACCGTCCGCTGCGTCGGACGGGATTTTTCTTTCTCGGGCTCGAATTCTTAAATATAAAGATGTAGCTGCCACGTTTTGATCCGGTGTTTAAACATTATCTAGTTTTTATATATTATTTAATTTAGTTTAGTGCTAGTTTTATAGATGTTTTTCTTCTTTCTTATGTAGTTTTTATTTTGTTGTCCTGAAGAAGGGACGGGTTGTCCCGAAAATTTGACAATATTTTACTTTATTGTTCGTGTCGTTGGTTATTTTTAGTGCTTTTATATATATATATATATATATATATATATATATATATATATATATATATATATATATTTCCGTCAGCAATATAGAACTCTGTTTAAACTGTATAAATTCAAGAAAATGCTGAGCATTACAACATAAGAAATTGCGTTATTGAACCATTAGTCAAAATATCAAACCGAATTACCGCAGAATAAATTGTATTTAAGTATTTTGTTAATACCGTTACATCAGATTTTGCTTATTTTGCGTAGATGAACAATCAACTGTCTGATTTACCGACGTCTATGTTTGATTTGCTACGTAAAATTTATAAAATACATTACAGGCGATAGTTCTCCAGGTTACAAAGCATAAAAATGAAACAAAAATCAAAACAGGCTAACACCACCGTCAATGTGAAAACTATTAACGCATAAAAATATTTAACCTCAGTTTACTTCACAAGATCGACACCAATGTACATGTATCTTGCATGTTTAAAGATTTCCATCGCACGTGAATTGTTGCATTACAAACAAATTCATCTTTGTCAGACCGATCCCTTCATCATACGTCCAACATGGCTGCTTTAAAAAAAGGACCTCCTTTTAGATGTATGGAATACCACACCCAAAGTTATAAACTGATTAAAACATGAAATTTTTCTATCATTATTTTCGTAATAACTACGATTTGAAACAGAATAAGCCCATAATCTTTGCACTTTATATTTTCCTTTCTATAAGGATTATTTATGCCAAATTACGTTGAATTTGGCGCAGTAGTTCTTCAGGAGAGGGGTTTTAAAAATGCACCTCTTTTTTTGTTTTTAAAAGTTTCGAGGTTTTCTCCGCTTGGAATAAAGATCGGTCTTTCATTTTATATTTGCCTTCCCATAAGGATGCTTTGTGCTTAATTTGATTGAAATTGGCCAAGCGGTTTTAGAGAGGAAGTTTAAAATGTAAAAAGTTTACAGACGGACAGACAGACAGACAGACGGACAGACAGACGGACAGACAGACGGCCGACGGACAAAATGTAAACAGAGTAGTTAACTTGAGCTTTCAGCCCAGGTGAGCTAATAAAGAGAAAATAAAGTTAAATTTCCTCTTTTTTGTGACCTCAAGTCCATTTATAACGAATATTATCTCTATACATGGCAAAAATGTTAAATTTGATGGCGGGTTAATACATTTTATACATACACTGTATTCAAATCATGCAGAACTATTTTACCCACGATAATGATTTTTACAATCATCAAAATCATGAGTATTCGTTATCTTTAACAAACTGGCAACACAGAATCGAAATAAAATCAACATTTTTCCACCAGTCAATCTTTTTTCACAGTAAACAAGTATGTGAACGCCAAATAAATCAAGCATAAACGTGAACAAATAATTTTTTCAGTGTTTTTTTTCTCCATATTCCATATAGAACATTTTGCTGCAATTTTGCCGCAAATGCTTAAATGTTTGCAGGTCGATTGCAGCTAAAAGTAATCATCTCCAAACAATAGCGAGTTTCCTGCAAACAATCTCATCATCTGCAAACTTACAATGAACTTGCTGTACATATGCCGCATAGGCACAGTGGTAAAAGGACATCTTACTTCATTATTAATCGTTATTCAACTTTGACGCGTACAGGTTGACACTTCCTGCAGAAGTTCAGAAGGTCAAAACAAACAAATAACCCAGCGGCGAGAGAAATGATCAAGGCTCCAATCACCCCCATGTTTTTAGAGGTTGGCCTATCATCAGGGGCACTGTTTAGCGTCCGTTGGTACTTATTTGTCTCCTTTCTATGGACAGTCAAATTCTTCTTCCTAGTTTCAATCTTCTCTTGAAGCTCTGAATAAAAAATTAACAGTCATTAGAATTAACTACAAAATCAAGTAAATTAAGTAAAGAATATTATACTAAGCCAACATCTTTTTATTCTGTGAGAGGAAGAACCAAAATGTTTTTTCGCTTACAGAATAGACAGTTTGTATATCCGACTTAAACAATTACCACTTTTGTTTTGTTTCATGAGTCTACAGCATTGTGTAAATCTGATGGCAATGTTGATAAAGAATGTTCTTTTTATAAACCTTTGCTGACTGAACATTAACTTTTGTTCTTTTATTTTGATACTTTCGGGTAGGTCAACGGGTAAAACTTTTTAAATCATTCACTTTACTACAAAGCAACACATATCTACTTCCCTTTCACTGCAATAAAATGCGTGTTATTTCTCGATCGAGCTAAAATTGCATCTGTACATAAAGTACAACAAACACTGTATATGTTTTATGTGATATTTAGAATAATTTGTGTGTAAATGAAAGAAAACTTTAAATTTTCATGAGTTTTAAGTAATGTATTTTAAATAATAGTTTAGGCATTATAAACAAGTTTGAAGATATATTAAAATAGTTTATTTTCGACCAATGTATCGTCTTGCTGTTGTGTTTTGCCGTACAATGAATGAAAAAATTTACATGGCACTGTCCATGAAGTAACGATACCAGTCCATTAGTTTAGATAATTACACATACAGGTAGCTAGCTTGATTGCGCTTGATTTCAGTCTGCAATTCGAAATTTTTACGGATTCTTAAAAAAAAAAAATAACCTTTTGGGATTCTAAAGGAAGCGTAGATTTGATATGTTATTGCTGATTGCTTTAAAATTTGATTTATTCCAATACTTTGGTTAAATTTAATATATATGTATGTATGTATGTATGTGTGTGTGTGTGTGTGTGTGTACGTACGTACGTTACTAAATACATAATTTCAAACAAATATTCTATTTTGGCATTATCCTTTTTGACCTGAAAGATACAACTTATGTTATGTCAATTAATTAAGACTTCATATTGGATATACATGTAACACCATTTTTTTTTAATTTTTGGTTTTTACCAATACAATCTAACCGATTTACTTATTAATATTTCTTTGTGTTTTACTCAAATCCCCAATAACCACTAATAAAAAGGCTAATGCCAATTACATTTCTCAAAGGCCATGCTTAACACATAACTGGGCTTAACTTTGTAGTGAATTTTTTTCTTAAAACATGTTTGAGATAAAAAACCCCGCAGATTAACATCTATTATCGGAATCTATCTTAATTTGATAGTGATGGTGTCGTTAAACAAATCAATAAATAGTGAGCTTTAAAATAATTTATTCAAAAATACTAAGTTAATCGGGACAACCCTGGTTTTTATAACATTATTTTTTTGAGTTAACGCTCTTGGATAAACATTTATACATGTATATTGTAATACCTTTTTTTCGTAATACTCTCGTGTTTTAATGACAATGATAGCCGCAATCTAGTTCAGATCGGGCGTAAAAATTGTGTTATATGTGTGACCGTCATGTTAAATAGAAAATGTCTTGCTGATACTTTTTCCTTATGTAATATTTAATAACTATATTGTGTTATTTTATTCCTTGCCATACATATAGTTAGTTTAAGAATACCTGCATATATCTCATTATATGATGGCACATGCACTTTAGTAGGTGGTGGATCTAAATTGGGTGAGTATCGGGATTGTAATACGCCCAATGTCGGGACAATGACGGAAATATGGACCAAAGTCAAACGACCTAATAACTTATAGTTTATTTTTAGTCACCACGTCATCTCTAAAAGCTGTTTCATATCGTTTATATTTGGAATGGTACATGTACTCGAATACATGTACATGCCTTACTTTATCACTGTTGATACATACCAGGGCACCATTTGGATAATGGTTTGTCAGGAAAGTGTATTGGAGGATTAGACAAATACATAAAATTACCTAAAATGAAAAAGAAAATTTAAAAGAGGTATAGTCACGATTTTGGTCAAATTTTATTTTTCTGTTTTAATTATTTAGAATCCTTAAGGAATGAATTTTTAATGATCAAATAAAATTTGAGAGTCAGTTGTTAAGTTATAAGCAAGATGCACGTCTCACAATTCTTTGTCATGTAAATAAGGGTCGTGCTCTGATTTTGTTTACATAGGTTCAACATACATGTACCTGTACAAATATTTTAAGCTGATTTGTTTATATTATTCATTTTAAGCATTAATACACTGTTCCTAACGTTCAACACATTCAATTTAGGTGGAAAACTGGAATTTTTACTTCAACATTCAAAATGTAATCAAACGCTTTGTTTACATATCAAAGACTTGGAAGCTCGGTAACTTGATTATAACTCAATGAATGACACTCAAGTTTTGTTTGCCTATTAAAAATGCCTTACCTAAGCATTGTAGATAATAAAATTGGAAATCTTTTCGTTGACCAAAATTGTGATTATGCCCCTTTAACATTATTCTCCATTGTATTCTAGACATTGTTCAATTTGGAACAGCTTAAACATTATTTAAGCTTTTATATAGGGCTTGTTAAGGTGGCCGGACACACCTAAATATTATCTTATGTATTATAGATAAACAGTTTTTTGTAAATATGATTTAACATGAAAGATACCAATATCGGCCTTATTTTATATATTTTTGTATTTTTTAACAGAAACTGGAAAATTTGTTTTGGCTGCTTTTTTACAAAAAAGGTTTCGTTTCTATTGATGATCTATACAATTAACTTTTTTACATGTCAACTACTACTTGTAAACTCTATAATTGTTTTTGATAAAAAAAATTATCATGAAAATAAAAATAATTTTTTATATATGTTTTTTAATCTATGGATAAAACCTACTTATTAATTATCACTCGCATTAAGCGGTTGCCATATCAACATTGTTTAACAAGAAATTGAAACGAAATTGTGAATTTTAGGTAAAATTGTGAAATCTCGATTGTAATTAAACTGACCTCGAACAAAATCATAAAAATCGCAGTATATCAAAATTTTAAAAGAGTTGTTTTAAAATGTTTTTTACATTTAATGATTATATAATGTTTATCAATATCTCTTAATAAAATGCAGTTTGCTTTTGAAACTTCAATTTTAGAACAACTTTGAATGGGATCAATTTTTCCAATCTCTTCTTATTTCTTTGTAAAATAAAATTGTTTGACTTGTGTCTTATATCATTATTGAAAATTCATTAGTTTTTTTCCCATTAATTTAAAATATATACAAGAATTACCTTTTTAATTTTCATTGATAATTTTTCATCTAGAAAATGATAAAAATTACCAAATCATAATTGGCATGCATTTATAGATAATTATATTATGCATCAACAGAGATAAAATGTTAAGCTCTAAAGTATACTGTTCACAACAAAAATAATTTATCTCGTTTCCTGATAAAATAAAATAAAAACATATAAAATATTCGAAAGCTGTTATCGGACTCTTTTTTTGAAATCGTATTTAAAAAAATAAAAGATTCTTTATCGATCCATCAAGTAAAATTTTCGTGTGTCGAGGAACCTTAATTTAACTTGCAAACACTTATGGATAATCATAAACTTTGATATAATTTATATGTATTTTACCCTGTTGCTTTTGAAGCAATTTTAAATTTTAAAAAACCCCTGTAATAATAACTTTATTTTTAGATTTAATCGGTTTTATTGTTGTTGCCACTATTTAAAAAATAAACGGCAATTTTTAAAGTTAACTGGGATATGAACGTGATTGGTCACGTGATCAAATCCTGTGAAGCCCGAAGGCCTTCTCAGAAGATTTGATCACGTACCAACCAAGTTCATATCCCAGTGAACTTTTGAACATTGCTGTTTATTACTTATATTACTTATTAATACTTTTATTTACATTTGAGAATGACAAACCATTAGAATTAATTATAAAACGTTTTTACGTTAACAATGCTGCAACCGTCAAGCGATAGGCGCGAGCGTTTATCATTGTGACGTTACGAAAACGTTCATACAGAATTGAACGTTTTCGCTTTTTGATCGGTTTATACAAGGAAGTATATTTGCAAATGTAAATATACTAAATTATACTGACTTGCATAACAGTTATTTATGAATTGTCATTTGTGGGTGCTTTATAATCTATAATAAATTCAATTTGTAGCCTTTGATCATTATTGATCATTACACGATGCTACAAATCTTGATTTAAATTTTATTACATGTAAATGTTTGATCATTCTTATCATATTTTCAAAATATTTTCACAAAAATAAGTTTCACACCTTATTTTTCCCGTAAACATATAGTTTATAAACCTCGTCAGATTTTCATCAGGAAGGTGGCTATAATTTTACTCAAATAATTTGTGAACAGCTTCAATTTAGGTGACAAGTGGTGGCTTCATTTTATACATCATAGTTCATGTATATTTCATTATTTAATGTCGCTGACAGAACGTTATGCTGTATGCATGAATGGGTGCATGTGTGAATGTCCCACCAAACATAGGACCCAGAGATTCTATCTTTTACGGCGTTACTTTCTTGTACAATTGTATTCCTGATCTTCAAAGATTCAGTTTTTTATTTATAATTTAAAGTCCTAGATACCTGACAGAACCTCTGTTTATCATATTCAGTGATACCGTCGGTAAACTATTATTATTGGGAAAACCCCTGTATTTATAATTTAGTAAAAAATGCAGTACCTGTAATTGTCTTTTTTCAACTTCTGTGTGTGTTTTGTTGTGAATGTGTTTTTCTGTTTTTCAGATTTTTTATGGACTTTGTGACACATATATTTTTATTTAATTTTATGTTTAAATCTAAATAAATAAAACAACATTGTTTATAGTGCAATATAGCAAATTGTTTATTTAAATTTCAAAAAATACGATTTTTTTCTTGCTGATAAGATGTAAACACCGTTGGTCATTACAGAAGTGAGATTAATTAGATGATTAATTGTACGGACTACTTAATACCTTTTCTCATTGAGGAAATCAGAAATAAAAGTATATATAATATATAAAGAAATATTTTGTTTTTTGAAATAAGGTCTGAAGTACTTACTTTTATGTCTTATTTTGTTGCTCTTGGGGTACAGTTTTGAACAACTTCTTTCAGTTGATTTAAAACCGTACCTTACAAATCCATTGTTATCTAATATGATAGCAAAAAACTTTGATTCGAGAAAGTCTTCGTATTTTCCTTGCCAACACAGTACGTATGAGTCACTGTCATTTATTACAGTTCTGTTTGATGTCACCATACAGTTTGTTTTTTCTGAAAAAAAAAATGAAATAATTTTCTTCAAGAACATCGATAAGCATTAATTAAAATTAACTAAAAGGCCTTTGGGCCATATCGACTTTAGTAACAATGGCCAATTGACATAACTCTAACTCATGCAGCGTCACAAATTTAAGCACAATTCAAAGCGTTTGTTTAATTCCCATTGTCGATATCTTTTAAACAACTAAATATCAAAACTAAAATGTTCTTTTCCTCAAGGAATTCTTGATACAACACCATCATGAAATGGTGGGATACATAGATATATCAAAGAGTTTTGCGATATTTATGTTATCAAAAGCGGACTTGACATCATTACTAGACGATCAACTTTTTTTTTCGTTGTGATTTTTTTTATGATTTTGCATATTTTGTGAAAATGCACATTATAACACTTTCATAAATATATATAAATTATTTTCTTTCGTAACAATGACATGTATGATCAAAACCTTTCGCCAATTCTTTTCGTTACTTTTTTGAAACTTTCTATGATTTTTAATTTTTAAATTCGAATGTATTTTCGGTGATATCGTAAACATCGCAATGTATATAAAGGTTTGTTCTCCTCCACTCATTTTTTAATGATTGTACATTATTTCATGAATTCAAAAAACTTGCACGAAGACCTCTCAGATGTCACTTCTTCACAAAAATGTCTTCTGGACGAGCTCAGCGAATACTTTCAGTGCAGCATGGGTACTCGACGAGTTCGGAGTCAATTGTTCAGTAGAACTCTCATAGGACGCAGTTACACGCTGCCGAAGCGCCGTAGAAACGCCTCGATCGCCGTAAGGCCGCCGTGAGATCATTTCCTTGTAAACATTTAATAAAAAAAATTGTACGCATTCTTTTTGAATTCCCTGCGATTTTACAGCGATTCCAGAAATTTTATAACCCCGTAATAACTCAGTTAGAACGCAACTTGGTGTGGCAGGGCCTTTACGAACAGATAAGAACAATCTATAGTTACCATTTTTAGGGTTATTGCAGACAAAAGAACGTTTATTGTCACAGCTTTCTGCATGGAATTCTGTAGAGGAGTAATTATAAGAAAGACAAAATACATCCTCCTTTCTTTGCGATTGGTCGTCTAGTTTCAGGTCAACATTTAATGGCTTACAACGGCTGTCCATGCGTTCGTTGGTGGAAATTCGTAGAAATGCCCCAACCCACACTCTAAGGTTAGAACTAAAATACAAAAAGATGATTTTAATTCAAAGTATCAAACCGATTGCCATATATATATATATATATATATATATATATATATATATATATATATATATATATATATATATATATATATATATATATATGTTATTTCAAAGTATTTGTATTAGAGTAAATGGAAGGTATATACTATTCTGAAGAGCTTTCTCTTTCTCTCTCTATCAGGAAAAAAATAAACATTAATTTCAGATGGCCAATTATTTGCCATTTTTTCATAGTCTGTTCATTATTGTGCAAAAGTTATAAACGCAGCAAAAAATCGGTACCGAAAGTGAAGACGGCAGAGATTTTTAAATCAGAAAAATTCAGATCACTTCCAATTATTTGTAAATGGTTGAAATCGGTCGAATATTTTTCGAGAAATCGCATGCGCAAAATTTGTAAAAAAAAAATTATATTTACTAGATACGATCTCGTTTTGAGGGAAGAGTAAGTCTCCTGTTTGATGTATTGAAACAATAGCATGAGTATCGATAAAATTCCCATTCCCTCCTTACATATAAGGCTTAAAGGATAGCCAAATCTTAAGCAATGCCCAACAATGTGTGTGTGTTTCACATATGGTAAATTAAAGATAAACGCTTTTATTCCTAGAAAAGCCTTAAACGCGTCAAAAATGATGTTGCAGTAATTTTTCAAAATTTAAGGTAAGGGACTTTGGCCCCTAAAATCCCTAATGACGTGATATATGGGTGTGACAATCATTTTTGCGTACAGATGTAATTACAATCAACAAGATTGCTTCTTAAATGCATTACAAAATCCTAATCGTTTTTAAGTTATTTGTAATATATTTTACGAATCTCTTGTCCCCTTGATTAAAGAAGTGAGAGTTTGCAACTCTAAAGGAATTAGAACAGTCCTTGATAATAAAACTTTTATTTTTGGTGTCTTAGGTATTGTGAAGTCAAAAGTGTTCAATATTGTACTCATCTTGATAAAAAAAGAAGTGAAATGGATAAGTTCAATACAGACTGGGAAATTTGGACCCCTGTGAATAATCAACTCACTCTAAAGTGCTCTCTCTGTCTCTCTCTTTCTCTCTGTCTCTCTGTCTCTGTCTCTCTCTCTTTCTCTCTCTCTTTTCTCTCTGTCTCTCTCTCTTTCTCAATAAAAAAGGTGCTCAATATGTATTTTGTTTTTTTCCTCTTAGTAAACGTTCATTATATGTGCAATATTAATGTAATTGTTTTGTTGCTTTCTTAAACATACTTTGTGTCCTTGAAAATTTGTAATGTATGTATGTGATGTATGTAGAAACAGTTGGCTTATTAATAAAACATTTAAAAAAAGAAAAAAAAAAGTCAGCCTCTTTTCCTTATATCGTTGGAAAGAACTTTAAATCTCTACCACTCTTGTATTATATATCATTGCAAATATCAACTGATAGGAAGAAATAGATCAAAACATATGAACCTTTTGGTTCAAAATTCGTACCTAATTTTCGTGCCTAGGCGAGCTTCAAGACATGACGCCACTGGCGTTTAACAAAATAAAAGTGCACTATTTCAAACTTATTCTACTTATCTTGAAAATATCCAAGTTATTAATTTGATAGTTTCTGAGATCAGCTCTGCACACTTGAAGTGACGACAACAAAAATTTTAAAAACTCCGTTATTCCGTTAAACTCATTTAACTCATTAAATAAAATTAAGACACCGTTTCATCATCTGTCAAAAAACGTTTGAAATCGTTTGAATAGATTCTGAAAAAAGTAACTAGATACGACCTCGTTACGAGTAACGAGTATTACTTCTGTCTGATTTTTTAAAATTAGACTATGAAATATAAATACAATTTCAAAATTACCCCCCCCCCCCCGCACTTTCAAATAAAGAATAAAACTCTATAATCACTTCATCAGTGGGCGTGGAAATATTTGTTCGAACAGATATTGTTAGGATCTACAGCTTTGTTTCTGCAATGTTTTACAAAATCATTATCGTTTATAAGTTATATTTAATAGACTTAAGATAATTTGAAGCGATATCCTGACCATATTGAGTGATATACAGGAATGAGAGCAAAAGTGTCTATCTAATAAGATTGGCATTTAAAAAAATATTTTATGCAAATTATCAGCGCCATAGTCGATCAAAATTACTCAATCGAAAAACGGAACATCAACTACGCGGCTTACCTCCCTTACTTATGACGTCAGTAAGACCCAATCTCCTTATAAATCTCTGTAGTAAATACAAATATCCTTGTTATTTTGCAGTAAATTAAAAGAAAAACCTTATGTCATATAAAAGCCTCTATAATCATACAAAAATCAACAACGGCAGTATATTTTCTCTCAGGAAATTAAATCGTATTCGTTTATATTTTTTTTTTCATTTGACAACGTGTATAAATTCCGTTTAAAGACTCGGGAATGAGTGATTTTTGTTATAAATCTACATGAAGTTATATGTAATCAGAGATATAGAGCAGGTTCCAGTAAATGTTCTACGTAACATCTCACTTTACTCCTTACTTAAATTCTTACAGTTGGGAAGGAGAAACTTCAAGAGTACTGTACAATAATATACTCCAGAAGCGGTGTGAAAAAGATGTTGATACTAAAAACTATAAAGAAATATTAGAAGCTTTGAGGTAACTAAATCTTACCAAAATCAATAACATCAAAACGCACGATTTTTAACGCTTTATACAACCATTCCCCATGACAAATTAATATACAGGCTTTTTGATATCGCCGGCAGTTATTTCTTCAATAAAAATGGAACTCGTAAAAATGCTTAACTTGTCGTTGGAAATCTAAGAATTTTTTTTGTTAAAATTCATTCTGATTGCACACACAAGTACTCTGAAGTTGACATTAAAAAGGTGCTTGAGTTTCTGATAGACAATATCCATGTAGTTTTTGGAAATCAAGTCTTCCAACAACCTGTTGGAATTTCCATGGGTATCAATTTTGCCCCAACTCAACATTTAGGTTTATCAACGTATTATCTTATCAATTGTTATTTCCGACTTTCGTCGACTCGATATATATAAGTTAACTTGGGTTAAAAGATCCCACAGAGGACAAAACTTTGATAAACGCGATGACTTCAATTTTTCTATAGTCAACTTTCTTTACTTATGGAGCAATATACCTTCATCACCTGCATATGGTGTTTTTGTCAGTTAATTCGATACAGAAGGGCATGCTCTCTAACAGTGAGGCAAGCTCCTAACAAACAAGTTGATGAAACAGAACTATCAATAGTCTCGTTTGAAGTCATCTTTTCGTAAGTTCTATGGTCGATACAACAACCTTGTAAGCAAATACAATCTTCCACTGTGTCGCATGATGACTGACTTTTTTCATACTAATTGTAAAATATTAATCACCTTATTGTCTACGGACTTTTCCATTTTTTCCCGATTACGACAATGAACACATGGCGGTTAAGACCAGTCAGCAGAAAATGCTCACTCCTCCTAGGCACCTGATCCTACCTCTATCTTTTTAGAGGTCCGTATTGCTCTGCTTTGAATTTGTATTTGGTTTAAGGATTTTGAGATGGTTGACAGTTTTTTATTCTTCTTTATCATGCATGTATATATGCTTTGTTTCAATTAGTTTTTATTAAATTGTTAAATTTAAAGATAACTGATCAATTCCCCATATGCACGTTCATGCAATTCATTGATTAGGATTTTTTTTAAACAGCTTATAGGCAATATGGTGCCTCATTCGCTTCACGGTGAATTTTTGGGTTTCGTTTTCAAAGTGACAGAATAGGTTACCAGTCAATTTTATTATTTTTAGTCGAGAATTTCTTGAAATGTGTTGATTTTGAACGTGTACTAGTACGGTGCGGTGTTTTGATTTTTCAACAAGTATGTGCAGTGTTTACTCACAGACCCCTTTGTCTACCTTTCTTCCACAATTTTTTCTTTCGTTCTTTTATTATTATTCATGCTTGTTCCTAATCTATTGATTATCTACACATTCATTCACGTTTTTTTTTTTTATCAAGCAACCAATTTATTTTACCGGTACAATTAGATATCAGTATGCCATATTTCCGCGATCTAATTTCATTAATCGTTAGGACACGTGAACACAAAGTATTTTCAAGAATATTGCATATCCATAGGTCTGAAATTTATAGGCCAAATTAATTAGAAATTATCAATAGATCTAATTCTTAAATTATATTCAAGAATGTTATTGTGGCATTTAACAGCCGCTTATAAATAAAATCTATAAAAATAACATAATGCCTCAAACATTTTCATTGGACTGCCTTATACTATTTATGTGACGAATTAAAATGGCTTTAGCTATCTTTAAACTAAATCATCTGGACTATCAGAAAATCTCATCTGAAAAGAAAGACACGTTCATATAAGCAAACATATAGCTTAAATTAAATCGATAAACTTCTGCAAAATTACACTAGTTCTAATGCATTGTTGACATCGATGGGTCTAGATCTATGTGACGTCAAAAATCCACAAAATCAAGAACAATAAGCGGGGAACAATTTTTTTCAGGTTCGATTTTTCAGTATTATATCTTAGTAATGTTAGGGCAGGTCACGTATTTAAATATTCATTTATACAAAACTTTATATTTATGAAAAAAAAACCATAGTGTTAAAAATCGTTTCATATGACCTTAAACGAGTCTCTGAGCCCTAATTAAAGGGGCAAGCTCCCTTTTTCTTGGTTTGGTGTGAAAGAGCGTTTTAAATTCTACAACTTTTGTTTTATATATGTCCTTTCAAATTAACAACTGATAAAAATATACGGATTAAAACATATGAAAATTTTGATTCCAAACTCGTGCCCAATTTTCGTGCCTGGGATACATGTAGGTCCAAATTGTTTCATACTCATATCTCTGATAGTTTCTGAGATCAGCTCTGCACAAAATAGGTCGTAAATATTTACAAAATCGGCCCTAAATTGGGACCGGATGTGCTGACAGAAAACATTAAAAATATATCTCAATAACAGCAAGTCTAATCTGCTGTGAATTTTTTTTCGAATGGACTATATGTGATATGGGCCTAAAATGGCCCCCTAAAATGAACATCATCATTTTACTGTAATTATTTGATTTTTCAGTTCAGATATATATGTGATGTGTTTAAATAATATTCATTTTTATTCAGGTGCCCACAATATAGAAATATTACATCGTAAAGACAACCTTTTTCCGCCATTTTTTCATTTTTAGCATAAAACAGCTTGTTTTCAAGCAGTTTTACTTTCAGAAAACATAGAGCACATGCTTGAACAAACAAAATATTTTAATCAGAGATGTATCTAGCCAAGACTAATAAGTGACAAAAAAATTTATCTTGTTCGAGCATGCGCTCTTTGTTTCCAATTTGTAAAAAGATAACAAAAATGTCAATTTTTGACCGATTTTGATTGAATTCTAAAAATAGCGTTACTTCTGACGTCAAATACTGCCAGTGAGTGCAAATAAATCAAATAAATATATGAAAAATATATTCTATATCGACTCTTCTAAGAAATAAGTTAACTTTTTATTGTACCCGATACACTTAGAAAATGGCGAATTATGGGGGCAAAATTTAACTCATATCATATATAGTTTTTTGTCGAATAGTTTTCAAGAAATCGCGTGCACAAAATTTGTAAAATGAAATAATCATAAGAAATAGTTAAAAAAAAAAGACCTCCCGTTGAAAACGCAAGACCTTAATAAGAAACAGGTCGATAAACCAATAAGGTCTTCCGTTGGAAATGGAAGACCTTAACAATTAGTTCAATTTTTCCATCATTTTTACTTCATATCTGTTAACTTTTTTTCATATATTTTGTATTATTATCTATTTTAACATTATAATTGATAGGATAGACGGATTAAAATATATGCATAATAAATGTTGAAGCTTCAAACCAGTAATAAAAGTGGTTTGTTTAGCATAAACTGTTGAAAAAAAAAACAAATCTGATTTTCATTTAGTAATCAATACAGGATATGATATATAGGTCAGAATTAGTTTGATTTCTGTCTTCTTATTTATGACGTATAATAAATCTTGTTTGCATCATCATATTCTATTCGGAAAAATAAATTGTAAATACAAAAGCATCACTGTTATAATTGCATATTTACGAGCATTGTCATAAAGCTGTAAAGGATTAAGTGATTTTAACATGCGTAGTGACAAACTAATTGGGTGTCTAATTTTCGTTTCGCTTAATTCAACATTGTTTAAGATGTTGCTCATCTTTGTAAGAACTGGGACCGGGCTAGAGAGCTTGAAGCATATCAAGGGCGCGTGACAATGCCATTTTTTAAATTTTCATTGGAGTGTAATGTCTTATGAAAAAGTTTCATTCTCTATAATACCTTTTACACCGTACAATTTGATTAAATTTACATGGGCTTAGCAAATCTAAAATAATATTTTTTAAAAAAATAAATATTTATAGTGGCATACTTCTACTTTTTTTTTTACTATAAAATATGTCAAGTAAGATGAATATGTCGACATGCAGGATTGTTATGTCAGCATCACAGCTATAGTAACATACAATGTACAAGGAAATTGCAATTAGATACAGAACTGATCAGACCCAACCTAACACCAGAGTAAACCCCAACTAAACCTCGTGTTTACTTTTTGGGTTTAATTGGGGTTTATTTTGGGTCTGCTTTTTCTAAATTTGGATCCACTCGGGGATTACTTTGGGTTTACTGGGGGGTTATTTTGGGTTTACTCTGGAATTGCATTCGGAGTCAAGTGTACGCACTGAAGTGTGAACCACTCGCCTTTTACCTGTTTCTTGTATATATTCCCATTACATATGTAGCGTTTGCTTTCGGGGGTATACTTCTGATCGGGGTTTACTCTCTTTGTCCACTCTCGGTTTTATTTGGGTTTACTCTGGGTTTACTCTAAGTCCATTCCAGTAAAGTCGAAGTAAACGCAGGGTTCAATTGGGGCTTACTTTCTGTTAGGTTGGGTCTGATCCGTACTGTAACATTTATAGGAAATATCGCCAACATGTGTGACTTTCAACATGCTGGATGCTACTCATGTTGACATAAATAAGTCAACATATCTTTTTCAGCATAATAACGTAGCATCTAGCATCATTTTGTTAACATATGTGGGAGCAAAATGATTATTTGTTTTTTTTTTCCTCAGATTTTAAATGATTTTGATCTATTTGCAATTTTCTTTCATATCAACATAGTTATGTTACATGTTGACATAATTATATTGCATTTCAAAATATTTATCTCCCTAATGTCGACACGTTTGATAGAAAAATAAATTGTCCATAAGGGGCAGAATATCTGTCATGTCATCTGATCATAAATACAACACTACAATGAATTTTACTTGACTAGTTATTTATATTAGTTTAGGTTACTCAATGGGCATTAAGGGTTGTGCCATCTGCACGTATTCAAGCAATATCAATATATAAATCGGTATTGGTATTTTATCGTTCTGAACAAAAATAGTTCCGACAGATTTCTTCTTTTCATATAAAATGTCTTTGTCTTTCTCTGGAACTCTCAAATGTCTTTTGCTGATTATTATATGATGATACTTTATCATTTCATTCTGACACTTCTTCATTGTATGTTGATAATTTCACATGTTATAACATGATGATACCGAATCTTTTGCTGAAACGTTTATATATGTAATCTGATACATGTACTTTATCAATGCATGCTGATACGAACATTCAGGTAGTCCATCCATAAATGAGGTAAATTATGAAATTTTGATTCATCTCACCTGTGTTGCCTCAATTAGATTTATCATTTGTATTATAAGAATTGAATTTGGTAAGTTTTATTTTTAATATAAATGACGTCATTCCTAAGAATTGAAAGTGCCATGCTGCACCACGTTTTATATGTTGTCTTGGGGGTAAAATCTGGAAAAATAACAGTGTAGGTATTTGTGAGAGACCGATACATTCTAATCAATGCAAGGAAGTGTTGTATAATGCATTCTCTACAATCAATTTGCCTTACTGTTAAAATTAACGAAATTAGAAAGCATCATGCAGAACTATGGTGCACCATTAATGTCTACGTTGTATATTCATGTTTTCATATTGCAGTCTTTTACCATATTCAATAAATTGGTTAACTTACTGTCATTTTATATGGCATCCCCCGGATCAACAATATTAGTAAGAATACATGAACAATATTAAATATGTCTTTTGAAATTATCAACAGGCTGTAAAATATACTTTATCTTTCTGTGCTGATAAAAAAATTCCTTAATTCATATTTAATCATTGCCTGCTTATATTCTAACGTTACATGTCAATACTTGGGCTTTGTATGCTGTTCTTTCTTCATTATATCCAGTAGCTTGATTTTTTACACTCATCAAATTTTCTGTGTTTGTTGTTGCTGATTTTAATTGAATGTTTTTGTATCAATGCAATAAGTTGTTCTGATAGAGAAGTTAATACATGATATTTAATCACTTAGTTTTAAGAGTGAAAATTGCTCCGACTTAGGTAAACTAGGTTAGGTTTTTAAAACTAAATCATACCATAAGTAATTCTTAGTTACATGTTTTACCGTTTAGTGAATGGTTAGACAGAAAAACGCATTAAATTCCATCAAAATAAAAGCGACAGAAATATTACAAAATGAATATTATGTCGGATATGCATACGTTTTACGTAAAATCTATAGTGACGTTAATAAAGCGGGATACACGTTATAAGTTGTTGATGGTAGTTCAGATAACATAACAATACATACCTGTCATACTCATATAAAGACAAAAGTCGTGTCGCAATCGTTAGACTAAAATAGGATTTGAAGTTCAAAATATCTGAATCCAGTATCATGAGCTCCTTGTTTTCCTCCTCACAAAGTTTGTATGCGGTGTACCAAGTGGCATTTGTAAAATACAGACGGTGTCCACAGTCCACACTGGGGTCTTAAAAGAAGATGTGTAAAGAACATAATTATATTCAATGAATATGAAAAAGCACTTAATATAACCAAAGACACAGAAATATAAGTAAAAAAGTGTCAAATTTTCGAAACGACCCGTCACTTTTTATGACAACAAAATAAAAACTATATATGAAGAGAGGAAAAATCTACAAAAGGAGAACTAAACTAAAATCTTAATAGTAATATAAATACACCTCCTTATGTAGTTGTATTGTAGTCCTGAAAAGGGACGGGTCGTCCCGAAAATTTGACAATATTTTACTTTTTTCGTGTCGTTGGTAATTTTTAAAATTATATCCGTAAAACTTTCATCCAACACCTATAGATATCGAGTGTTATTGTTTTTAGTGCTTGTTACTTAATATGCGTAACTTTTTTAATCATACCAAGTCTTCAGAGAAAAAGTTGAAAATATTCAAATGTTAATTGCACAGCAGCGGCCGACTTATGTAAATTTTAAAAATATACATAAATACAAGGGAGAAAAAAATTACCTTCTTCTTTGTATTGAGCAAATATTGTCGTGTTTACTAGCATCATCTGAACGCACAAGGTCATTATCTATTTAAAAAAAAATGTTACAAGTTTTTAGAATTAAAAAATATTAATACAACAAAACAGTAACCATCAATAAACACGGAGTAGATGTCATAAAATTGTGACAAACGCAAGTTACCTTATAGTCCATGATGAATATCCGTATAACAAAAAATGAATTAAGTCCAAGTGCTTCAAAGTATAACGTTTAGTGTGTTCTGTGTAAAATAATGAATATATATCTTAGCTTGCATTACAATGTCATTGCTCACAGCGACTCTAATGAAACGCAAATGTTACAATTACAGAAAAAAGTAACAGTCTAGTTTGGTTGTCTCTTATTTGCATTTGTTACTATGAAATGAAACAAAAAAAATAAGAATATTTTTTACTGTCAAACACAATATGATATAACGTTATATAATTACAGCAAAACTGATAATTTTCCTACTGATCTACTCCTGATGAATTCTTTAATATTTAAATGAAATATAAATATGTTCTAGGGATGGCAATCGATTGCATAATTGCTAATTGATGAATCACATTTTTTTCGACTGGTAAAACAGTTACTCGTATCAAAATACGAGAATTTGTAAAATAGCATTTAAAAAACAAAATTACTGCCATGCGTTCCACAGGAAGTAAAAAGAATATGCAGTACTAATAAAAGTCATTTTATGAATGAAAATAATCATAATTATTTTATAAAAAGAATCTAAATCAACATTGAACAGTTGTGAAAACATTTTCCTGTCTGCTGTATAGAAGAATAATGACAAACCGAATACTGACAAACAAGTCGATAATACAGGACTATCAACAGTCTCGTTTGAAGTCATCTTTTCTTAAGTTCTATGATCGATATAACCCCCTCGTCAGCAAATACAATCTTCCACTGGGTCGATTGCATGCTGCCTGACGTTTTTCATACTAATAATTAGACTATAATAAAGGAAGGAGTCTTCTCGTTATTGGACATACTTGTTTTATAAAGAAATTTTGATACAGTCAAACAGATCATATAAACAAATGATTCTATCAGTGAAATCAAACTTGACCTTCTTGTTTTCGCATTAAGGTCAGGTCAAGGTCACTACCATTTCCCTCAACTTATAAGACGATAAAAATATATGTAGTTATCTGTAGTTATGAAGACACCTGTTTAAAACATGAAGTTTCTATTCTTCAGAAAATGATAGATCATTAAAATGACTATCAGCTTATACTTCTTAATTAGATTAAACATTTATAATTTTGGTTATTTTTTTTATGCTTCCAATATTAAGATATTTCTGATTTTTACATATTATGAAGACTTTGTATAAATATATAAGTTAACACAAAATCATTAAATTTGACCATTTTTTAAGAGAAAAAATCCGATTTTAGCGATTTTTATAAAATGAATCTATTTATAGAATAAGCAATTAAAAAGTTAATAAAAATGTAATTTAATAGGCAAATCATATTTTAAGAATATAATCTGAAACCTAAGTATCTTATCACTAGTTCACATTAGTGTTTTTGTTTTTAAAATGCTTAAAAGACTCCCGAATCAACAGAACTTCTGAATTGCAAAAACGTGATATTTTCCTACGTCAATGTTCCGCCAAAAATGTTAGATTGAAAACTTTGATTACTATTTCTATACCAAAGTGTATGATAGCAAAAAAGAAAGAAAAATATGGTATTTTGATTTCCTGTCGTCTTGATTTAATGAACGTTTAATCAAATTTACTTTTGGTAAGTCGAACATCAGAAAAGACTTCTTTCTTAATCACCTAATTCTCTACGGACTTTTCCGTTTTTTACCGCTTACGACAAAGAGCACACGGCGGGTGTGACCGGTCAGCAGAGGATGCTCACTCGTCCTAGCCACCTGATCCTATCTCTATCTTTTTAGATGTCCGTGTTGTTCTGCTTTGAATTTGTATTTCTTTTTATGGACTTTTGAGATAGTTTTTTTTCATGATCTCCATAGAATAATTACGGGGGTCATTTTTCGACGAAGAATAATGACCCCCCCCCCAGCTGTAGAATAATCGGCTTTTTTTTTTAAGAAAAAGACCCAGTGGTCATTTTTCTTCATGTTAAATATGACGAAAAATGACCCCGGTGAAAAAATGACCCCTGCAGTAAACAATAGATATGATTGTGTCCATGAGAAAAGAGTGGTTATGGCATTTGATGGCTATAATCTAGTTCTAAGTTGAGGTTTTCTCCGTTTTTAGTTTAGCTCTTTTTAGAGGAAAAAATGTGACGTTTTTTAATCACATGCAACGTCAGAACACTTTTGATATACAATTGACCATGACTTTGAACGGCAATAAATGTTATCTACAACACTATTTTTTTTTTTAAATTATGGAATCATTTTGAAGCCGCTATGTGGTTAAAAGGACCTATATTAAGTGATATTGATCGAAGCAATATAGACTGAGCTTGTGAGGTCGATATCGCTTTTGTGTGCCTTCGGTCGATTTCACTTGACATGGGTCCTTATAGTCACATTTTTATTACAATGATGCCCATAATAGTTAAATAATCACCCGATTAGACAATTATATTAAAAATAATTAGTTAATGTAGTACATCAGCTAAACTCAGACTACCAGATTTCATAAGCTCTTGAGGTAATCATCCAAGGCAGACAATCAAGGTCAATTGGAGGTAAAGACTCATATAATGTCTAGCAATTTTTTTACAATCAATGAAAAGTACAAATATAATTGTTTTATACATGTATAAGTTAGTTACACACTAATTTGTCTTAAAAGTATGTACAGTACAGAGTCCTGTTAACTTGATCAATACTATAACAATAGTTGACTCATTCGGTACTGTATAGAGTACATACAGAAATAATAGACTATTTATTAATAAAAAATACATATAAGATTAAACGCCAGTTTAACTTACAAAGCTGATAAATGATCATCGAGTATCTTTATATGGTACTAGAAAAAGACTTCTATGATTAGTGTAATACAACTTGAAAGAAAGAGGTGATATAAGAAAGCAACATTTAAACTGTATCTGATTTGGTATACATTATATAAATAGTGCCTGTTTGGGAGGGTAACAGTTGAAGTCGACACCCCAAGAAAACCATTGTCAACCGACGTGAAGGTCTTTATTACTCGTGCATTATTTATTGTTATCATGATACATTTTGGAAAGTTTTTGAGCGATGATAAATTTTACATATAATTAAAGAAGATGGGGGAATAAGATGGCGCAAATGCCCATTCGGTTTAGTAGTGAAATACAATTTTGAATTTATTTTTCCCCAATCAAATATATTCAGATATATTATAATAAAACTTTGCAAAAGCAAAATTCCTAACAATAGTCAGTTTTTAATATATTTAACAAAACATAAGAAAAAAAATATTGTCGGAAATTTTGGTGGTATCGAACCCGTAACATAAAAACCCTACATATATAAGGTTAGCTTATGCCAGGTGCTCTTACCACTGAGCCATTTCAGACACAACAAAGTGGGCTATTTAAATATTATGTGTGACTAAGGCCACGAACTACCGGACTTGAATTATTTTTTCAAAACGTTCAATTGTTGGGATACAAAATGATATTTTTAATGTATAGTGGGTCATCTCTCCACGTTTTTGTTGATTGAAATAGGTTTGTTTCCCAATAGACCTTAATTAGACTATGAGAAAAATATGGAGCACAGACCCACTCAATAAAAGAAAATGCCCTGAAGTTCTAAAAAATGACAGTATTTGCAGGTTTTGATACGTACATGCCTGTTTGAGTCAACATATTCCAAGTATTGAACATACCTACAGGTTAAAAATCAATGATTCGTTAAATATTCATTGTTTTCAATGGTTTAAAAACAAACCATCAGATTTATTGATACTTTAATTTTTCAGTAGCCTGTCCGACCGCGTATGGGCATTTTACACGCCTTATCCACCCATCTTCTTTTGTTTTATGATATTTTTGTGGTTAGGATCAACGCAAAATGTAACAAATATGAATCGCGCGATGTATTCTTATTTCTTGGAATCTAAAAGTGCCTCCATTTTCAATACTAAAATTGAAAAAAAAATGAAACCGTTGTCATTTTCCCGGTTCTGGTTCAATCTTTTACAGTTCGTAATGGTTGATGTAATTATGTTGAATTCATTAAAATTCAAATCATGATGACAGGATGAGTTTGTGTTATCCATCCAACTGAATAAAAACTGGAATGACGGGCAATGTTAGGGGTGACTAATTAGCAAAGCTACGTTTGATTGCCTGTAAACATTTAATATATAGAATTCATTAAAATTGTGCTAGTTCGTGAAAATTAATCAATATGAACCACAATCAATGAAGGATGAAGGATGATGATTTCAACGAACGAAGTCCATTCCATTTACATCAAAAAGATGCAAAGAATTGCAATGATTTTTATTCTTACTTTTTACATTTGTACCTTTCTGTTAAAATCATTAAAATTGTTGCAAGATGTTGCAGTCAAAAAAATTTCTGAATTTTAAGTGAAACACAATATTTATAGTATAAAATATTCATTTCATAATGTACCATTCCGTGTAAATCAATCTTAATTGTTACAGGGCGTTGCATTTAAAGAGTTCTCTGAATTTTAAGTAAAGTGTTTTTTGTATAAAATATTAATTTTATAATGTGAAATTCGGTGTTAATCAATTAAAATTGGTGTAGTGAATTATATTGAAATAATGAGTTCGCTGATTGCTTAGGAAAATGCAGTATGTTTTTCTGTATAAAATATTTATATATACATGTACATGTACCATTCTATGTTGATAAATGAAAATTGATGCATGAAAGTGCAATTAAAATTCCCTAAACTTTAAGCAATACTAAAATGTGATTTCTTTATAAAATATTAATTTTAATATTACCAGTCCGTATACATCAATCAAAATAATCACATATGATGAATGACTATAATGAAAAAATCCTGGAATTTTAAATAAAATAAAACAACCTTTCCTATTAATCGGAAAGTTGTATGCGATTTAGATTAAAAAGATTTCCAGACATTGACCATTTTACATGTTTTCTTCAGATTTTTTTAATTCCTTACATAAGTGTGAAATCTTGATACTAGAGCAATTTAAAAGCTGTATTGCATTTTAATACAGCAAAGACTTCAAAGTTTGAACGATGTCATATTCAATATAGTCAATTTTATACGAACAAAATACCACTGGCAACTAATGAATAAGTATTTGCTAAGGAAATTATATATATGATTAAAAATCTTGAAATTTTACCAATTGCGATGCATTTTCATATGATATAATATTTCAATTAAAATGTAATACATTTTTATATCTAATTTTTCTAAAATGCCTTCCTCTTTACCAAAATGAATTTGTATAGAACAAATTACAGCTTAACATATTGCTAGGCCTAGAAGGTTTTAAAAAAGTCTCTTTGAATATGCGCCAGATAATTAGCCTACACATATCAGGGGTTTGACATAAGCTAGAAATAGCAATTCACAGATTGCCGACACAAAACTTATTATAGTTCTGTTTAGTTACGTAGAATGATACCTTCTAGTCAGTATATTTTGGTTCAAAACTTTAGGGATTTAAACTATATGGATTTTCTAGCTACTGAACCTTTTGAATTTACATGTATATATATATATATATATATATATATATATATATATATATATATATATATATATATATATATATATATATATATATATATATATATATATATACCTTCAAACAAATGAACCGACGATCATTTTAACGTTTGAATAACTGGACATTCAGGATAATAAACCTTTAGACTAAAGCTGCATACAGTGGGCCATGACCGCTTCCGCAAAAATATTTAAGCTCGGGTTTATCACAACCTGTATACACACTGCCAAAATAAAGATATTGTTGTACTCATTTTCAGTACTCAACTTCGGAATGAAAATATTCGGCGTTTAATCAACACTTAGATTGTATCCATTTTTTTCAGTGCAGACGGTGTGCTTTTGAGCCAGTTCAACAAAATATTTTTCATGTCCCATTAATTTATCAGTTATACGGCAAAAAAATGATCTAAAAATTAAGTGACTGTAAATTGTGCTCAACGTACCTTAAAGTTTATGCATTGTACATTGTTGAAAACAAAAACATCAACAGTTATTGCTCAAGAATGATAATCATTTATGTCCAGAATTTTCTTTTTCTTATCAAGCAATATCCGATGATTTGAATAACTTAGCCTTTTCTGTTTATTCAAATCTATATGAAGTAACAGATAACAAACACGTACATGTATGCACGTACACCAATATAATAATGAAATATGTCCACCACAGTTATTCAAAATATAGCTAATATTTGAACTAGCATATTTTGATAAATCTAGTACCAAAAGAGGGGAACATTTAAAACAAAATGAATTCGTCAATCAAAGTTTAATCAAAACAAAGAGTTAATCCAATATAACGTGTTGCATTAATAAAACCTGATAAAGAATACTACTCGTTATGAAAATAACACGTTTTATGCTTTCTACTTTCCGGACAAAATCATGAAATAAAGTCAGTGTTGATGACATTATTTCTTTCTTTATAAAAAATAAAATGCTATAATACCTTTTTCTCATGGGCGCAATCGATCATATGTGTTACCCCATATCCAAGATATCTGACTTTCAAATTTTAATAAAACATAAAACTATATTTTTTCAGAGCAATCGAGTAAATAGTACCTGACTGTAGTAATATATATTAAATAGATAATAAACAAAAAAGATAATTTCATAAAAATTCGTTGATGAGGTTAAAAAAGCATTTACATGCAGTTCTTATTAAATGTTTTATTCATTACGTAAGCAAAGTTTCAATAGCAATTTTATGTAAAATTAAATACAATTGCATCTGTGATCACCGTGTAGTAACGGGCTAAAATATAGTGTATTACCTTTCACAGCGTTCTTAAGAAGACCAGGGGATGTCAAAATATTACCATCAGATCTGCCCTATACTTAAATTTTAGCTTTAAAATTAATCAGTTTCCTAAATCTTTTTACAGAGCTCTTTTTCTTGAAAGATTAAAATAGTCTAAAAATTGACACAACCATTAAACCTTTTTTAATATATTGATTCAAGATTCCTCGAAACACAAATGTTTTATTTGATGAATAGACAAAGAATCTTTTTTGAAATATTATTTCACAAAATATAGACAAATATTAGCTTTATGTACGGTCATTTCATTATATTTTAAACTATTTTATGCTATGGTATGCAAATGTATGCTATGAGATTTGAACAAAAACGCCTCGGTATACAGAATTGTTCCAAATATTTCAAAGTAAAAAGATAATAAGGCAATGTTTCCCACTTATATCCAATTAGAACATTTATTCTTTTAAATCGAGTTAAAATCATGTTTTTTGCTGTGGTATGCTATGGTATGATATGAAATTACAAATGATAATCATTGAGATTCTAATGCTATGTTATGAGATTTAAATGCAATGCTATGCTATGGTGTATGTTGTAAAATGCATTCTTTAATTGACAGTTATATTGGTGATCTGGCTGGGACTATCAAGAATATAACACATGTTTGAGTAAATATTGTTCATTTCTTTTGACAATGAATGTTTTTATTTACAATAATGCTGTATGAATTATTTTTTGTAAATTTTTATGTATTTTTTTTAGTGAAATGGAAAACAAATGTTTTGACTTCAAGCAAAGTATTTTTGAGTTTCAGATTTTATATTTTGGTTTTTCGAGTAACAATAACTCTTAACAATAGAGTAAACTTTTCATTTTTTTTTTGGTTTAACCATTAATTCTGGATGCTTCACTTGTGTACCCAATAGTTAATACTAGGGGAAAATTATAAACGTCAATGCAAGTATAATTCATAAATAAATAAAGAGTCTACGCTTTTCTCGCCAATAAAACAAAATTTTGTTATATAATGACTTGTATCTCAAAATAGTTTTCATGTGTTTGCATGTTCATGTAACTCTTTAAGATGAGAACTATCCCCGGTACAATTTGTCAACAAAGGGATTTTTTTTCTTTTAAAACACATTTTATCACTTTAAGGATATGAATTATAATTTTTGTTACTTTCTGTTTATTGCAATGAAAATTACAATATTTTTGAGCCATTTTCAAAATTAACATAAAATGATACCGAAAACCTTAAATTTATAAGGGGGTAATTATTCTACAGGGGTCACTTTTCTTTACATAGAGTGTGCTAATTTTTATGAATATGACACTTATTCTTCAGGTAAAAGAGTCATCTTTCTACGTAGAAAAATGACCCCCGGTCATTATTTTACGGGTGGTCATTATTCTTCTTTACACCGACAACCCAGTATTCAATAGTTGACCCCATAAACGATTACGCTTACAAGGCTCGAAACTTGTTAGTGTATGAACGTATGTAAACATTTATTTTCTTTCTTACATGTAATAATGTTAAATTTTACTCAAATCTAATGTTTAAGGCATAGGCCACACACTTTCACCTGTCTCATTGTTTGATTACTTGGTCAGAACTGACCCTTGCTTCTTTATTCTTTTCAATACAAAATAAGTTCGACTAGAAACCCCCATTGTTTTTAATACAAACTTGTAAGTTTAAGCAAGGAGGAATGAGAACTGATAACTCATCAGGAGTTTACCATTAACAGAAATCAGAATTTGGCCTGACTTGTCCCCCCCCCACCCCCCCCCCAAAAAAAAAAAACCAAAAACAAAATAGAAATAAAAGATTACTGAAAAGACAACCAAAATCCCCCGTTTACAACAAAAATCAGATCCGTGATTGGCCCAATAGGTCGGTTTTTGACTGAGAAATTGTCTTTTGCACTGTGCACTGTAACTAACGTCAGTCATTTTTGGCGATTTAAAGAGGTTCTTTGAGAAAATAATACAGGATAAAATTTCTGCGTATTCAATATTTAACAATGTAAGTTATTAGCAAAAAGAGCGAAAATTACATTATCTCGTTAATTACTGAACATAGGGTAACCCAGTACATGCATATATATAATATCTAGTAGATTCAGAGGCTTTACTTCCTGCTGACCTAGAAGCTATGACACAAATGAAATAATCTAGAAAGGATGGCCAGGCTAAAGGTAATTATAATTCATGCATTTACTTGAAATGATTAAACCTTTCAAAAGCCGTCTTATGCATGCCACGTGTTCTGACCGTAGAGGTTTAACGGTCTTATGCTTTCCGCTGTCAAATTTGGCTATTTTTTTTGGGGGGGGGGGTAATTGTATAAGTGCTAGAGCGGAATGAATGAGAACCAAAGTAAAAAAAAAAAGAAGAAATCGGCAATAGAAAATAGAATCTGCAATTGTATTTAGCCTTGTATTAGTGTGCCTTAAAAATGTTTAATTGAATGGTCAGAAATACAACATTCTAACTAATGTCATGGCCTCAGGAGATTAAGATGTTTGTATCTATATGCACAGCCATTTGATTGTCTATGTGAAATAATACCTTGTTATTAGCCAATAAGGGACCCTAGAATGGCGACTAATACTGAAAACAGCTTTGGAAAAACAATGTCATATAATCTAGCAAATTTCAACCAATGACGTGACCATCTACCAAAAGCCTTCTTGTTGTAAAACTAAGATAATAACAAACCCACAAACTATTCTACCTTAACAAAGCGATAGTGTTTCAGTGGAGACTGTCGCCGGGTGGCGTTGCGGCTCCAAAATAATAACGTTCAATAGGTTTACGTAGGTTTTATTCAGGTGATAATTTACAGATAAATTTCCAATTCTTCAACAGACTTGAGATTAAGGTACAAAAAGGGATCTGAAATATAAATGAAATGATAAATACACAGATAACATTATTTTACTCATACTTGCATTTTACTGCGCATTACTTTACTCAATACATTTTCCTGTATTTACACTTATATTTGCACATTTTGCTGTACAGAACTTTACTACATATACTTTACTTTACACAATCACTAGACTCGTACACGTACTTCACTTTCATATACTTGTGTACTACATAAATACATTTATTTTACGGCAACTACTACGCGCCTTACTCTGAAATACATACAACATATGTTTACATTACAGCAATACACATACTTTTACTTAATTTCCGTATGAGCAAATACTCATTATCACACATTACTTCAAAATACTTCTAAATTACTCACGGAAAATATAAAACAAGATTATCTGGCCATTTTAGGAATAAATACGGCATTAAATCCGTTTCATTAAAATAAAAACAAACTTACCCAGAATAGTTGGACTCTGGTCAGAAATACTTATACATTACATGTAGGATGAAATGAGGGAGCTGGTAGAAAACGTCCGCTCTCTCCAATTGCTACGCCCAGACTGAATTCTTAAATGCACGGGATTAGAACCCGCCTAGTAAAACCGGCTGAGTGAGCTTTAAACTATGGAAAGCAACTCTAACAATAAATTAGTAACATAATAAACGTAGCACAAAATGTATGGAAAGTAATTAGGGACGTAAATTGTGACATACCTCCCCCCTTTAATTAAAAAAAATACATATTTTTTTTTTTTATACACAACAATTTATGTACATGAACTATGTTTTTACGTATTTTTTTTTTTTTTTTAGATAAAAACAAGATAAAACTGTTTATTTCCTCATTTTATTTACACTGAAACACTCACTTCTACTCTTACTCACGTCTGACGACTTAAATAGTCCGCTCCAAGATTGTCTTTTCCTCTAATTGCAATAATGCGGAATCGATATGGCTGTAACAGCAATGCCCAGCGCATCAATCTAGAATTTACTAACTTTGTTTTGTTCAGATACATGAGAGGATGATGATCAGTCTCTAAGATAAATTCTTTTCCATAAAGATATCTATGAAACTTTTGCACTGACCATATGATGCCTAGACATTCTTTTTCGATGGTTGAGTAATGTTCCTCACTTGTCTTGAGTTTTCGACTAGCGTAAGCCACTGGGAGTTTGAGATCACCTTCTTCCTGTAGAAGCACTGCTCCGAGTCCTCTATCCGATGCGTCTGTCTGCACTATAAAAACCTTAGAAAGATCTGGCAATTTCAAAATCGGAGATGTGGTAATTGAGGATTTTAAAGTTTGAAAAGCTAGTTCTTGAGCTTCCGTCCACTGAAGTTTGCTTGGTGAGAACTTCCGGGTGAGATCTGTTAAAGGAAGTGCAATTTGAGCAAAATTCGGAATAAATTTTCTATAGAAATTTACCAATCCTAGAAAAGACCGTAACTGTTTTTTCGTTGCAGGATGATTTGCCTCTCGAATAGCTTTGACTTTGTCGGGATGAGGGTGCAGTTTATTGTCTCCCACTATATGTCCTAGACATTCCAGCTTTGGGTACGCCAATGAACACTTCGTTGGCCTTGCTGTGAGATTTGCTGAACGTAGACGCTGTAACACCTCAGAAAGCACAGACATATGATGATCAAAAGTATCAGTAAAGATCAAAATATCATCGATGAAATTGTCCACATTTGATACATTTTGCAACACATCACGCATGAGACGACAAAAAGTTGCTGGTGCTGTGACCAACCCAAAAGGCATTTTAGTGAACTGGAAAAGACCTAAAGGAGTCTGAAAAGCTGTCAAAGGACGGGCAGAATGCGTCAATGGAACCTGCCAATACCCCTTAGACAAATCTAACCGAGAAAAATACTTATGACCTGATAGTTTAGCAAACATTGCATCGACATCTGGCATTGGTTCAGCGTCAAACACAGTGATACGATTGAGAGCCCTAAAATCAACACAAAAGCGATAAGTGTGGTCTTTCTTGACTACAAGGACTATTGGGGATGAATAGGGACTATCTGAAGGTTCTATGACCCCAAATTCTAGCATCTTGCTCACCTCATCTTTAACAGTGTCCATCATAGCGAACGGGATTTGTCTTGGACTTACTCTTACAGGTCTATCTGTTGTCGTCCGTATCTCATGTTCGAGTACATGCGTATGCCCTGGTACGTCTGACAAAACATCACTATACCTGTACAGAAGTTCTTTCATTTTCTGCTTTTCCTCTCTACTAAGCTCTGGATTTACATCTACATCAACGTGTGTTTCTCGAGACTGAACTTCCAAGAAATCTGTTTCTTGACTACACTCAACATCTGAGTCATCAATCTGTTCTGAATCTACAACTGACATAACACAATCCACAACTGGTTCACATCTTTCTACATATTTCTTCAACATGTTTGCATGATATGTCTTTACTTTGCCCTTTACTTCTAACTGATAGTCTACTTTACCTAATCTTTTCACTATTTGGTATGGACCTTGCCACTGCATTAGGAGCTTGTTACTATCAGATGGCAAAAGAATCAAAACTTTCTCACCTGGTTTCATATTCCGCACTCTAGCCTTCTTGTCAAAGTACACTTTATGTCTATGTGTTGCTTTCTTCAGATTCTCCTGCGCTAACTCCCATGTTGATTCTAACCGCTCTCGGAGATCTAAAACGTACTGGTATGTAGACTTTACCTGCTGATCTTGGATTTCCTTTGTCCACAATTCTTTCAGAATTGTCATTGGTCCCCGAACAGTACGGCCATACAATAACTCAAAGGGAGCAAACCCGAGGCTTTCTTGGGGAACCTCCCGATATGCAAAAAGCACAGTGGGTAAATATTTATCCCAATCTTTCGGTCTATCTATACACATACGCTTCAGCATTTGTTTGAGTGTACCGTTGAAACGTTCCACTAGCCCGTTACACATAGGGTGATATGGCGTAGTGGTCAGCTGTTTCAATGAAATGAGCCTACTTACCTCCTTCATAAGCCCTGAAGTAAACTGACTTCCCATGTCTGTCAAGATTTCCTCTGGTATGCCTGTATAAGAAAACATTTCGAGAAGAGCTTCAGCTACCCGCTCTGTATCTATTCCAGGAAGAGCCTTGGCTTGTGGAAACCTTGTAGCGTAATCTACTAACGTTAAAATAAAGCGATTACCTTTATCAGTAGGAGGATGTAATGGACCCACAATGTCGACTGCAACTCTTTTGAAAGGTACATCTATCAAAGGCATGCTATCTAACGGAACTTTACTCACCTTTCCTTTTGACACTGTCCTTTGACAGGTATCACAAGATTGACAGAACCGTTTGATCTCGGACTGCATACCTGGCCAAAAGAATTCTGACAAAATTCTAGAAATCGTTCTCTGTATTGCTAAGTGCCCTGACATAATTGATTCATGAGCCAACTTCATTACAATATGGCGAAACTTTGCAGGAACAATGAGCTGACAATAGGTTTTACCTCTATCTTTTTCTAATCCTTCATATTCACGGTACAGTAAACCTTTCCTTTCAATCCATTTTACTTTACCATCACGTGATGTTCGACCTTCTCTTGCATACTGACGTGCTGTTTCTAGCGAAGGATCTGCTTGTTGTTCTCGCAGTATGTCCTCAGGACTGATTTCCTCTTTGACGATTTCAGGAACCTTGAGTGGTGGGTATGCTTTCTGTTTGTCTTTTACCTGCTTTCGCGTCTCCACAGTAGACACAGTGTTTGGTTTCCATTCTGGATCTGGATCATGTGGTTTTCTTGCATTATCTACTTCACCTATGATCAAATCAAATACAGGGTTATCCATACACCAAACTTCATATTCACCAGATGCATAAGGAGAATCAATAATAACTTTTGCCACTGGGACCACTATCCTTGTACTATCTGCTAGAATACAAGTTTCCTGTTTACCTGTAAAGTGGTCATCTCTTACAAGACTCTTCCGAACTACAATGTTCCGACAACCAGAATCTCTAAGTAACGTTACTGGTTGACCATCAACGTAACCCGCTGAGAGTGGCATGGGTTTTTGCACAGAGTGGCAAGCAGATGTTAAGATAGGTGTATGGTCACTTACTTGCGTATAAATTGATGGACTTTGGGTGCAGATAAGAGCAGCGCAATTCTTTGCAGTAGCTTGACAAGTGGCTTGTTTGTCTTGGTCGTCCTGCGCATATACTGCTGCACTAGAATTTCTGTTTCTGAATTTGCATTGTGGTGCTATATGACCGTGTTTATTACAAATATAACACTTTCTCTCATTTATTGGAACAAACCTTGACTTCTGTTGTTGTTGAGGGTGTCCTTCTTTTGGTTTCTCTGGTATTTTGTTTACTTCAACTGGTTTCCTCATGACTTTTGAACATAAGTTTATAGCACTTGTATTCCTTGCTTCCCTGAACTGATCGGCCAGTGTACACATCTCATCAGCTGTCTTTGGAACGTTTTGCTTAAGAAAGACTGACAATTCAAAATTACATACATGTAAAATTTGATCACGAAGCATAAGATCAACTAGAGATTCAAAAGTACAATCGATTTTCGACATTTCGATCCAACGAGTTAAATACGAAGACAGTCTAACTGTGAACTGAGAAAATGTTTCCCCAACTTCAGGTCTGCATGAATGAAATTTCCGCTTGAAACCATCTTCAGTCATATCGTACCTACGAAGTAAAGCTGCTTTGAGCTCATCGTAATCACTGACTTTTGCTGTAGACATGAGAGCATAGACATCCAAAGCTCGTCCTTTTAACAGAGCACTTAAATGTGTAGACCACAACGATTTGTCCCAACCCATAGCGGTCGCATATCTCTCAAACCTTCTCAAATAGCTATCGATCTCATCTTTATTCTCTTCAAATGGAGGAATTTTGGGAAGATTGGGCTTAACAATTGCGTCAACAGCCTTACCTCTAGCAGTTCTCTCTGTCATTTCTAACTCGTGTTCCTCTTCTAACTCCTTCATTTTCATTTTGTAGTACAAACGTTCCATCATAAGTTGATGTTCTCTTTCATCTTTTTCTTTCTGACGAATTTCTGCTCTCTCTTCTCTCTGAAATTTCTGTTGATCACTAACATATTTTTTCAACTCATCATCTTTGTAACCTAACCTTTCACCTGCAGCTATTAACTCTTGTACTGAATCCATATTAGACATTTTGCAAGACACAAATACTTTACTAACACATTGGTTTGGACACAAATACTGCAGTACTTCTTTGTAATCTACTAACTTTTTATTTCTACCACTATTTTCAGCAATTGACTTTTCAGAATGGGCGACACAATTGTACTTTGTTTTATTTACTTTGATACAATTACCCTGACCAGTCTCCACACACTCTGAGGAAGTCCAACCAACACCCTTTCTACAGATCTGGATCCCAAATGACCAAATGACCGTGTCTCCTACAAAGACATACAAGACAGCCAAATAGATTAACAAATGTGCATACATTCATAAACAATGACAGAACACACAGCAAATTTAGATAAATATTGTACAAACTAATTCATCTGCTTTGTTTCAAAAGAGAACTTTTTAAGTCAAAATTCTGTTTCAGATTATTTTTCAAGACACAATCAGTTTTGTTTTTAGAAACAGTAAAACTTGTTTGAGGAATTGTATCACGTTCCTGGGTTTCAATCAGGACATCGTTGAGGAGTGTAGTAATTCTGTAGGTATCTGGTCTGCGGAGATATTTTCTCTTGGAGGATAACTTCAAAGATAGTTGATATGAGTAGTTGTTCCCATAGGATCCTAAGTCAGTTTAATAGAGATCTGATTTAGGTCTTGAAATCTTTGATTTGGTATCCTTGGAGACGTATCCCTGTATAGGTATCTCTCTGGTGTAGGTATCTTATACAAAATGATGTAAGATCACTGGATAGGTATCTTTGTATATATATTGCTGGATCCTTGAAGAAGTATTTCTGGATAGGCACTGCAGCATCCCACTTCTGACACCATTTGTCGCCGGGTGGCGTTGCGGCTCCAAAATAATAACGTTCAATAGGTTTACGTAGGTTTTATTCAGGTGATAATTTACAGATAAATTTCCAATTCTTCAACAGACTTGAGATTAAGGTACAAAAAGGGATCTGAAATATAAATGAAATGATAAATACACAGATAACATTATTTTACTCATACTTGCATTTTACTGCGCATTACTTTACTCAATACATTTTCCTGTATTTACACTTATATTTGCACATTTTGCTGTACAGAACTTTACTACATATACTTTACTTTACACAATCACTAGACTCGTACACGTACTTCACTTTCATATACTTGTGTACTACATAAATACATTTATTTTACGGCAACTACTACGCGCCTTACTCTGAAATACATACAACATATGTTTACATTACAGCAATACACATACTTTTACTTAATTTCCGTATGAGCAAATACTCATTATCACACATTACTTCAAAATACTTCTAAATTACTCACGGAAAATATAAAACAAGATTATCTGGCCATTTTAGGAATAAATACGGCATTAAATCCGTTTCATTAAAATAAAAACAAACTTACCCAGAATAGTTGGACTCTGGTCAGAAATACTTATACATTACATGTAGGATGAAATGAGGGAGCTGGTAGAAAACGTCCGCTCTCTCCAATTGCTACGCCCAGACTGAATTCTTAAATGCACGGGATTAGAACCCGCCTAGTAAAACCGGCTGAGTGAGCTTTAAACTATGGAAAGCAACTCTAACAATAAATTAGTAACATAATAAACGTAGCACAAAATGTATGGAAAGTAATTAGGGACGTAAATTGTGACAGAGACCCAAAACCTTTTGGAAAAAAACCCTGGTAATTTTAATGATTAAGAAAATATAGGAATGTTTCCCTTATTTTTGATTTGAGTGGCGTGATGCTCGATGGCAGCGGATTAATCTTGGACTTTAATAACAATCAAGATGACGTACATGTATAGCTAGTTTATTTTATTGCAGTTTGAATATAAAAAATCAGTTTTATTGAAGGCTGGAATACATGAATAGGCGCAATGCATATCAAATTCATAGTTTTGAAAAACACGTGACTGCAAACAAGACTTCACAAGTTGTCGCTCCTAAACTGGAACTAAAAGCGTTTATCAAATATGGTGATAATTCAATATTATATAATGGTTCGTAAGAATTTAAATGTTGTTTCAAGAGAGAGAGAGAGAGAAAGAGAGAGAGAGAGTGAGAGAGACAGACAGACAGACAGACCCCATACGAGGTAATTAAATAGGGATAATAAAGTGTCTTATCCTAGTTATAAGAGAATTTTAAAAAGATTGAACAGTTTTTTACTTATCGACATATGCTGTTATTTACAATACGTGATACGTGATTAGAATCCGAAATTTAATTTGATAATATTTTCGCATAGTATTTATTCAATAGTTTATGTGATATGCTGTTATTTACCATAATCAATCAAATGCATCTTTCTTTCTTCATTTAAAAATTTCAAATTATTTACAAAAACATTTGATAACATTTTTTTTAACTCTGGAGTGATGTAAAATTTATAACATAGAATCACTGTCTTGTTATGCCTCTTTCTCAAAACTTAACGAAGCCGAGTACAGTTCAAGTACGCACGCTTTTGCGGAGCGGTTCATTTGCATATATTGACGTCATCTTTTTTGCTTGGTTGACGCCATGGCGATATGGTTTCAACTGCAGATAGCGAAATTTGTGGAAATATCTCGTTAAAGGGGTCAAATTTAAATCAATGTAGAATAAACTTAAATGCCTCGAAGTATGAAATATATTTGGGCTCGGGTCGAAAACATGCAAAGGGTTCAACAAGCCTAGCTCGCTGTCACGTCTTCTTACTCCGCCAAAATATTTGTTTATACATTTTTTCAATACAGTAACCACCACCTAATATTTTATATTTATGACCCTTGATATGTGATGTTATATGTATTTTCATTACCTAAATATGTCAGAATGATTAAATAATACTTTAAAGATCACTATTCCCGCCTTTGTCAAATAAAACATAGCAATTATCTGACAAATCTGGGAAATTGGGCATACAAAAAAAAATTGATAAGACCCTGGGAAGAAACCAGGAGGTAAATTGTTTTTATATTTGTTCATTTGATGCCTTTGAGCAACAACTTTCATATGTAGAAGAGAGAAAAAATCCCTAAAACAAAAGTTTAAAAAAATGTAAAAAAAAAATGTGCAAAATTGACACATTTCAAGCAAAACCCCATCGTGTTCTGTGTTAAAAATTAAATAAAACTTTGAAATGACCCCATTAACAAAGGTTCTTGTAAATGTATGATTTTTTTAATCTTAAGATAATAATTATAGCAGAAGAAATTCATATAAAAAAGTTATTATTAAAAAAAATCTAGGGCAGAACAATGAGACCCTGCCTCGTTAAAATTTGTCATAAATGCAATTACCTTCTTGTTGTCTGATCTCTTTTTTGACATTTGTAGTGATATTTTGTTTAATGTTATGTATCAATGTAAATGGGCTAAAGTCATCCAAATACGGATTTTATCAGTTCAAATTGAGAAATAAGTTTTAGTGATTTTCATAGTTACCATAATTATTCAACAGAAAAATCATAACTGTTTGGATGTAACAGAAAACCTAATCAATGTACGGAGTATTAAACTTAAAAATACAAAATAGTGCATATAGCCACAGCTTTAATTGAAACATGTTCTTATGTAGCAACTTTACCTTAAGTTTAAACTTTCAGCAGCCAGTTTATAAGAAATCCATTTTACAGGCCCTTTATGATTTCTGAACACATAGTTTTATATCAAATCAATTTTTTTATTACTTTTTATCTATTGATTTTCGAAACGAGTTTTAGTTTGATAAAATATTTTTGATGATTCCCATTTAAAAAAAATAGAGCCAACAGTAAGAACTAATTCTCGGCTAAATCATAGAAAAGAATGATAATCTAGCAAAATTAATTTGTAAAACTAATTTTCTGTTAGATAACAATTAAAAGTAGACAATATTAAGCTTACCACCTGTATGAAGACTACTTTTATATGAATGATGACCACTATTGAATGTTGACCACTATTAAATGTTGACCACTACTGAATGTTGACCACTGCTGAATGTTGACCAATGCTGAATAATGACTTCTATCAAATGATGACTACTACTGAAAGGATGACTATTTTTGATTAATAACCTCTACTGAATGTCAACCACTACTGAATGTTGACCACTGCTGAATAATGACTTCTATCAAATGATGACTACTACTGAAAGGAAGACTATTTTTAATTGATGACCACTACTGAATGTTGACCACTATTGAATTATGACCTGTATCAAATGATGTTTACTACTGAAACGATGATTATTTTAAAATTTCGACCACTATTGAATGTTGACTACTATTGATTGTTATATTCAGTAGTATTTTCTCACTATATAGCTCTATATAGACGAATAGTCAATAATTGTAATATTAGCTCGTCCGAAAAATATTGACCGGTCAATATTTTTTTGATATTGATCGGCTAGGAATAATATCTAGAGAACATTCCCTGTATTTCAAATAATCGCCTCTGATTTGTTGATTCGTAAACGATGACGTAAATAATTCTTCGCGACTCCAAAACAAGGTGACGTCATAATAGACAGTCAGTCAAGGCAAGTAAACAACGGACGCGCAATGCGACGGTTTGCTATCATAACGGATATAAGGATTTGCGAATTACTGTTAAGTAAAATCAGGTAGAACATCTGTATGTTAATTCTTACGGTCGGCGGAATATCACCAGTGGTCGTTTGATGCTGAGGATATTTTGGAAATGAACTTTGCACAAAATTGAATTCGTGAATTCCTTGTTGAGCTGAGAAAATTACGGCGATCTGTTTTTAATTAATTTCTTAAATTTTGGTTTGTTTCTTCATATAACAAAACAAATGTTGACTGTGTTTTCGGGCAACATTGGTTATATTAGCCCCCTTGGGACGAGAACATTGCCCTCCGCTTCGCGTCGGGCAATATTTCCTCCCTCGGGGGCTAATATAATCAATTTTGCCCTCAACCCCAGTCAATATTTGTATAATGATGACCACTCCTGTATGTTACCACTACTGAATGATGACCACTTCTGAAAAATGACAACAAATGAATGTGGACCACTACTGAATGATGACGACTACTGATACGATAAATATTTTTTTAAATTTCCACCACTATTGAATATTGACCACTACTAAATGTTGACTACTATTAAATGTTGACCACTACTGAATGTTGACCACTACTAAATGTTGACTACTATTAAATGTTGACCACTACTGAATGATGACCACTACTGAATGTTGATCACTACTAAATGTTGACTACTATTAAATGTTGACCACTACTAAATGTTGACTACTATTAAATGTTGACTACTATTAAATGTTGACCACTACTGAATGTTGACCACTACTAAATGTTGACTACTATTAAATGTTGACCACTACTGAATGATGACCACTACTGAATGTTGATCACTACTAAATGTTGACTACTATTAAATGTTGACCACTACTAAATGTTGACTACTATTAAATGTTGAACACTACTTAATGATGACCACTACTGAATGTTGATCACTACTAAATTTTGACCACTATTGAATGTTGACCACTACTGAATGATGACCACTACTGAATGTTGAGGACTACTGAATGTTGACCACTGCTGAATGCTGACCACAACTAGATGATGTCCACTTCCTAATGTTGACCTCTACTGATTGTTGACCACTACTGAATGTTGACCACAACTGAATGTTGACCACTACTGAATAATGAACACTATTGAAAGAAGACCACTACTGAATGTTGACCACAACAGAATGAAGACCACTACTGAATGTTGAGGACAACTGAATGATGTCCTTTTCCTAAGGTTGACCAAAACTGAATGTTGACCATTACTAAATGTTGACCACTACTGAATGCTGACCTTTATCACATGATGACTACTACTGAAACATAGACTATTTTTAAATGATGACCACTACTGAATGTTGACCACTACTGAATGTTGACCAGTATTAAATGATGACAAATACTGAAACAATGACTATTTTTAAATGATGACCGTTATTGTAGTTGTCCTCTATTAAATGACGACCACTACTGAATAATTACCACTTTGAAATGATGACTGCTATTGCATATTGACCGCTATACAGTTATTGGCTGGGTATGAGGGCAACATATGAGTTTTGGACCTGAATGTGAAAATCATGCCTTATGCCACAGACCTCATTTAAGTAAAACAAAAAATGTGTTTCTTTATATAATTTTTAAACATACTAGTTCGTGTCTGTGTGAATTATTTGGAATAAAAAACTTTTTTTCTTTTGTATATTGGAAGACTGTTTAAATCAAACTTATTTCCAAAAGTTTTACATGTTTTCTTTAGATTTTGTGACATCCTAGAAGATAATGAAATTATGATACTAAAGCAATTCAAAAGCAGCAATGACTGCTATATTTTATTACAGCATAAACTTTACAGTTTGAACAAAGTTAAATTCAATATTATCAATTCTATGCATACAAAATACCACTATCAACTTATGAATAAGTGTTTGTTAAGGAAATATATGATTGAAATTTTTGAAAAGGTACCGATACGATATATTTTTAAACAATTGAAATATATCAATAACATGCATTGTTATATTTAAGATTTCGAATATTTCTTCCCCTTTACCAAACTGAATGTGTATATGACGGACCGAAGCATAGCATAATCATAGGAGTTTTCGTTTGCATATCAACTTTGAAAGATGAAAATATGTTTTGATATTAATTGTGTTAGAAATATATTCACGGAATACGAAAAGACAACTCTGCAAGTGTGATTACACTAAAAAGGCTAAATCAAGTAAACAAAATATGTTACAAAAGAACTCTCACAAGTACAAAAAAACATTTTTTTTTTCTGTATTTATTGCGTAGATGTGTTTGCATTCTCAATCACAATCAAACATTTTTTAAACAATAATGCACTCGATATGTCAATTCTAATTGCAATTAGGTAATGAAGTATATTGCATTCATTGCTATTGGTTTGTCAGAATTTGAATTTGAATTCATTATCGGCCACGATTAAAATGGTCCTTCAAAAGTTGTTATCATGCAATTGTGGTTATTATTCAACAGTGACTATCATGAAAATAGTTGTCTTCAATATAAAAGTACTCATCATTCATTATCATTCTTCTTATCAGTCTGTCACTACACTGTATATTTCCAATACTTAGTTAAATAAACTTGGTGTCATCTTCTAAAAGGTAGAAGGAGTACAAAGAATTAATGGTTTTTCCTAGCAGATATTTGACACACAAAATGTATTATACACTTAAGAGGCTAATTTAAAAGAAATAAACTAAAATAGAGTTTATGATATGATTTATATCATTCTTTGAATGCACGTGGTTCAGTAGTCATTGGTATCAGACCAATTGACATATGTCGCTTGTTTAAACCTCGATTTGGTCACTTCATGTTCTGTGTTTTTTTCCTTAGACGAGGCACTTTACTTTCATTGTGTTATTTTAGTTCATCCAGTTACAAATGGATTCTTGGGTAAACCTACGATGGCCTGATGTTTCATCCAAGGGAAGTCAATGAGTCATCCGCATAATGTCAGGAAAACCAGATATAAACTACGTTCCTTTTTGCCTTCATTGCTCGTAGAATGATTCTGCTTAATTTTGAATGAACCTAGAGATTTTAAGAAATATTACTCTACTTTCCTTCGTCCATTAACAACCAAACTGTAATTGCAATTTATATATAATTGTATGATTATTTACAATAAAGAAAAATGTACTTTTTTTGGCAAATTTTATTAACACAATCTAAAAATACAAGTACATATTAAGCGATCAAAATATCTGAGGAGCAAAATGATACCATTGCTAACAATGTTAATGAAATGACGTAAAATGAGAGGCCCATATGCCACATCGCTCACCTGGGTAACATCGAATCAAAGCAGCAAACTTTATATACAAAAGAGCTTTATAAAGTCAAATACAAAAACAAAGCCAGTGATGTTTTAGTAGTTGTAACAACAAATAAGAATTAGGATGATTTAATACAAATTAATACTGCAAATTGTTGCAAAACAGTTCTACATAAATATATAGTAGGCATAACTCTGTAAAGAAGATGGTAAAGTATGCATTTAACAGACTGAGACTGAGACTGCATGAGGTTTTTTTGGTTTTTTTTTGACATTGACAATTTTGAAATCCATAATTTTTTGTTTATGCATTTGTGTATCCTGATCCCAACTTTAATTTGACTTCAGTATTGAGAAAAATGTGTCTGCTTTATTACTTTTCCAACCGATTTTTATATTCATTTAAAAAAGATATTGATACTATTATTAATTAATTTATTATTGTCAGTTAATAAATACAAACCTAATTTACAATCATATGCCTTGTTTCCTTAACCTTAATGCCTTAAATTTTTTTTTATAATTTACCCCTTCCTCTCATTCTGACAAACCAACAGCAATAAATGCAATATACTTAACATAGAATGTGTACACTAGGTTTTGTTTTTAGTATTAGCACAAAGTAAAGCCTCTCAGTTCTTTAAAAAAATTATTTAGGTGTCATTTTCAACTTATTTCTATTATAAACTACGAACCCTTGTAATGGGTTTTTTTCCTGACCCTTTGGGGGTCATGGTTAAAAAAATATATCAGAAAACTAATGTAAAATTTTGAATATTAAAGACTATTTGGTTCTTGAGAAAACTACCCAACCCTTCTTTTATTCACTCGCAATTATCTCCCCTTTGAAAAAGACCTGACCGTTCATTTACACAAACGTGAAAGCCCTTCCCCAAAGATTCTTTGTGCAAAGTTTGGTTGAAATTAGCCCAGCTGTTCTTGAAAAGAACATGAAAATGTGAAAAGTTTACGACAATGGCAACAATGATGCCGACGACTACGACACACAAAGGACAAATTTTGATCAGAAAAGCTCACTTGAGCCTTTTGCTCTGGTAAGCTAAACAGGAAAGATAATCTTCCACAACAATTAACTATCAAACAAAAAGATAAGAAATGAAATATGTTACATTTGAAAAATTATTACTGAAGTTTTTTTTAAACCTATTTACAACTGAAAAAGTTACACAAACTTCTCTTTTGAATGTGTCAAATGCATTTCTGATATATTTCTTACAAAAGGGATAAAACACTCCAAAGATCATTTTTATTTTCTGCATCTTTAGTTCGCTGAATAACATGGTTTGTCTAAGAAATTATTGGACAGTCCTGGAAAGTTAGACAACAACTAGTACAATGCAACAGGTGGTCATTAGAAAAGAGAAACAGTTATGCGTGATGTTTCTTTCATTATAGAAAAAAATTAAACGCTGAAGGCTTAAACACTCACAACTACGCAGTAGTTAACGAAACCAATATTTACTCTTTTGCATGAACATGAAAACAATAACTAAAATACGTATTCAATTTTTTTTTATATTTTGTAACATTTTAAAGTTGCACTTCCTTAAATGAATATTTGTCTTGGGAGTACGGTCCTAAACTTGTGGTGAGAAACTTAGAGTGTGTGAGTTAATTTTGTTTAAAATGTAGACGAAATGGAAGCCTGAAAACATCATTAAATTGTCTTGATTTTTTAAAAATCTTTAACTATTTGGGGGGGGGGGCATATAGCATAATATACTGTAGACGTATTTTTTTCCACGGGGTCATAATTCCGCGGAATCACAATATCAATTTAATCCGCGGGTAAAAATTTACGCGGATTCTTTGAACCAAAAAAAATCATTTGAATAATTATTATTAAATATAGTTCTGAGCGATTTTCATTACCTAGAACTTGTTCAACTTTGGACTTAAATTGTAAGAACTGTTCACAGTGAACAGTAATTATCGGTTGTGCACTGGTCGGTAGTCATTAGTTAGCCGTCAAGATGTTACGATGCTGGCTAAAACGTCTAAAACACCATTTAATCTTTATTAACTGTCAATTTATGGGTTCACATCTCGTTTAAATTATGAGTTGATCAGTTTTATTAATTGAAAATCAGAGTACAAAGGGATCTAAAAATTGCAGTAAAAACACGGGTAGTTAATTGGGTCATTGAAAGACAGACCCGCTTGGGGCTATTTGTCGTCTGACACGTGCCGTTATATCAAGCTTGGAGAAGTTAAAATTTCATGCAAGTAAATTTACAGAAAATTCAAATCTTTAGGGGATTATTTAAATTATTTATTATGTGAATTCTCAATACAAATTTGTTTGACAGTTTGCATAGATAAAAACGATATACATCGGGTACACGTATATGTTCTGTAGTGTTCTGTAATGTAGTAACGTCCGATTATCCTTATTCATGTATTGCAATTCCAAAATGCACTTTAAGGACACTGGGAAAAAATTCCGCGGAAAATTTGTGCCCGCGTTCATAGCGTAAATTAATACCACGCGGACAAAAGTACGTCTTCAGTACTGCAAAAACTTTACACAGGTACTAAGGGCACATGTAGCGATATAAAAAAATGCAATGAAATGTTTTTATATCATAATACAATGAAAAACATCATGTGATGAATAATAATTGTAAACAAATCTATAAACTTGTCTCTTATTAACTTTCTGACGTAATCATTTGACGTGGTACTCGGACATCGGAATATACACAACGCATACCAAATCCACGTCATAATAGCCTATGATTTACAAAAAGTGGTGTGTGATAACAACCGAAGATTGTCGAAAAGGGGTATACGCAAATAAAGGATCTGTCATGGTTTGTGCTGGTTTATGATTTTTATCCAACGAGTTGTGTATTCTATCTCCGAACCTTGGCAAGGGTATAGAAATCACTGAAAGAATTAGATTCTTTTATCACGTCCTCATAATGCTTAAATGATCTCATCCCTTTTTATAGGATTTGTTTTGCTTATCTCTCAAAATAACTACAATAGAAATATTTAAAATTCATTGTGACTTCATCTCAGGGCAATATCAGTTTATACGTATATTATATGAATGATATCCACCGTAAATCAATTGAAACGTAATGACAATTTATTTGAAGTTAATGAAAACAACTTTTGAGATATGTTCTCTAAAAATGTTTGGATAGTTTTTAAAGTACTTTAGCATTGCATGTTATACACTTATCTAAAGAAATTAGTAAAAGGAAACCTGCGGCAAATTGGGAGAAATAGATTTACAAAAAAAAAAATCCAAACATCACTTGTGTTTCTTTTGAGGTGCGAAGATATTACAAAAAGGTAGAAATATTAGTCTAAATTTCCTTTTTTCCTTCAATTCTTTTCATAGCGAAACATAATTTCTTTATGAAAAAGTTTTTAATATCATGTAAATATTACAAAAAAATACATAATAAAGTATATAATATTATTTAAATAATGTAGAATTATTCAATTCACGATAATGAACTTTATCATCATCAAAATCATGAGTAATTGTTATCCTAAACAAGTGTCTTTGTTCACAGTCAAAAAGTACGTGTACGCCTAATAAATCAGGTATAAGTGTAAAAATTTTATCAGTGTTTTTATTATTCCATATAGAACTTCCGTTTGATTTTCTAGAAGCCTTATCAGAAAATGCCTTCAACAAATATACTGCGTGCATTGCTGCAAACTTGCCCCAAATACTGAAATGCTTGCTGATAGATTTCAGCAAAACTTGATTACATTGTATCTGCATTAAACGAGAAAGTTGTTTTAAAATAAACTTGCCGCACACCTGCAGCATACATACAGTGGTGAAGGCCTTATTCTTACTCATTCTTATCATTATTCAATTTTGACACGTACAGGTTTTAACTTTTTGCAAAAGTTCATAAGGTCAATACAGACAATTAACCCAGCAACGAGAGATATGATAAGGGCCCCCGTCACTCCCATGTATTTAGATGATGGCCTGTCATCAGGAGCACTAATCAGTGTTCGTTGGTACTTCTTTGTTTCCTTTCTATGGACAATCAAATTCTTCTTCCTGGTTTCAATCTTCTCTTGAAGCTCTGAAAAAAAAAATAAACAGCTACTAATTAACTACAAAATCAAGTAAATTAGTTAAAGGACACCATACGAAGCCAAATTTTCTCTATTCTACGAAAGGGAAAACTGATCAAGGTCCTTAAGACCAAAATTAGTTTTTTCTTTTACAGAGAACAGACTGCATTTATATCCGACTTTAATTATTACCTCTTTTGTTCTGTTCCATGAAAAAATCTGATGACAGTGTTAATAAAGAAAGTTCTTTTGATGACCCTTTGCAGACTGGATTTATACTTTTGTCTACTTGTTTGAATAAGTCAGGTAGGCTCACGGGTAAGACCTTTTAAATCATTCACTACTAAGCAACAAATATCAACCTGCCTTTCACTATTACAGAATGCATGTGATTTCTTGTTCAAGCTAAAATCAGTACTGTATATGAATATGAATCAATTAGTTTAAACAATGACACCTATAGCTAGTTAAATTGCGTCTGATGTAAATATACAATGCCGAATTTTTAATGATCCTAGTTTAAATAAAAGGCGAAAATAACAAGTGGGTCTTCTGTTATTGTATAAAATAAAACTTGGCATTTCCTTCTTGAAGCAAGTAAATAAAACCAAAAGTTCGAAAAAAATTCCGAATGATTCTTCGTTTGTTTCAGCAAAATACAACTTATTCTTAGTACAAATTAACAAAAATCCAAACGATTCAAAGAACGATTAAACAAAAAAAAAATAAAAAAAAGTTGATTTGTTTTTGGTACGAGTTGACTTTAGTTTGAACTCTTTACTATTTTGCAAAGCATATTCGCCGGAATAAAAAAATTGTTTTTTCTTGAAATGTTTATGTCGGCGATCATGTTATACAAAAGAGATTTTAGATTTAAACTCGGCATGATATTGTTCCGGTATGGGCAGCGGAAAGGGCAAAAAATACATTTTTACAAAATCAACGACAAACTAAATTCAGCAATCTAAAATAATATTATCAATGACCATAAATGCAAAACCAACAGTCTTCTTTGCAAAATAAATGTACATAAAAATCAACCAAAGGTATTTAAATACAAATCAAACACAAAAAGTAAAACCAACAAACATAAATGTAAAACGAACATACATCAACATGAAACAAGCGGACGCACAAATAAACGCCAGGTGGCGTTTTTTGGGAAGCAATATACGTCATCGATTATTGGAATCCGGGATGGTTCGCACCTATTCTGTTTCGCCCTGAGATGTTTCCCACGTCAATGTTTCGCACCTGCCTCGGAGCAAAACATCTCACTGTATTTAGATATTTTTCTCGTATTATCATTCTTCTGAAATTAATCATTACCTATACAAGAATTGAAATATGTTTTAAAAAAAAACTATTGAAACAGTGCTTGTCTTTATTCATGCACGGCCAAGAGAGCGTTCTTGCTTGATTAGGATTTTTATTTACTAATTTTATTAAGCCATGTCGTTTTATATGGTTAAGAACAAGAGGTGTGAACTGTGTTGTAATAACATTTATAGCCTGTCTTTCACTTGAGAATTACCTGTATTTTTATAATGAAAAATTTGGGAATGTTAATTACAATCATTGATAATATTATTTTAGATTGCTGAATTTAGTTTATCGTTGAGTTTGTAAAAAAGTATTTTTTGCCCTTTCCGCTGCCCATATTTTTGTCTCTACAATTAACAAATTTTTGCTCAGTAAAAAGTTGTTATAAAAATACATTATTACCTTCTTTGTCCCAAAATGAAGGGGGCAACCCCTTTTTCATTGATTTCAAATGAAAGACCTTGTAAATATAAACATAGCATTTCCAAAGTGATCAGGAATTGTTAACCGTTCCAGAGCTATCTTAACAAAATGAATTAGGGGCCGACCCTTTAATTCCTTTCCGGGACGATGAACTTAACATTTTAAGGTAGCAAAATGTTAAGAACATTTTTCTGAGCAACTTTTTTCAAATATTAATGATCAAAGTTTACGACTTCTAGCCCCTTGAAACCCTAATTACGTAACATATGATTAAGGTATGCTACTGTAAAGATAAGCAGATGTACAATGAACATTTTTGCGTCAATAATTAATAACAAATTATTGCTTAGTTAAGAGTTACGTAAAAAAGACTTTGAAGCCCTCTTGGCCCCTAATTTGAAAGACAAGTCCACTTCTTGGTATGACATGAAAGATCATATATATCTAAACATCTTTTGCGTGACACATTTGAACAAAATATTTACATGTTAAAAGATAATTAATTTAACCAAAAATTTGGGTGCACATTTTTGCGCTCAGGCGAGCTTCGGGTGCTTTGCGCATTTTCCACAATATTAAATAACAACTTTCTCTACAAGGTTCACGTTTATATTGCCAACGTATTGCATTATGTACATTGGATATTCTATTAGTCCTGAAAATTAATCGAATAAAAAGTTTAAGAGTTATATACCTTAAAAATGTCGGATGAAAAATGATTTAAGATAATGTATACAGGGAAATATTCGCCCTCATTTTTTTGCCCATTTCGCCCTTTTTTGTCAGCTGGCGAACTTAACACTGGGCAAATTCCAATGCCTCAATTTATCTCTCATTAAATCCAACTGTGTAAGGAGGAATTTAAGACGGGGCTACACTGTTTGCAAGTGAAGAAAGGCTAAAATTTCCCGAGGCCAGTCAAAGAGTTCAAAGTTCAAAGATATTTTTTCAACAAGTGTTTAAGAAATTCGTTACCGTTCTTAATATATCTGAGAGATATATCTCCTTTTCGGGGCCGTTTAACAAAATTTTAATTGTTGTATATTGTTGAGTATATCATTATGAGGCGCTTTTCTTCTGTTCTGCATTTCAAAATATGTTTATTTTTTTTTAGATAGAGATGATCATGGATTATGACTTCTGACCCCTGCAAACCCCTAATTACGTAACATACGAGGATCCTATTATATTACAGTAAAACACGCTTATAACGAAGTCCCAGGGACGGCCAATTTAACTTCGTTATAAACGTAATTCGTTATAACCGTCAAGTTTACAACATGAAATAGAGACTTGGGGAATGAAATTCACTTCGCTGTAAGCGTCAATTCATTATAAGCTTGTTCGCTATAACCGTGTTTTACTGTATATGGGTACATCTATAGCGTGTTACTGTTGCGTTTTTAAAACTGTCCCGCTTATAAATTATATTTTACTGAACTTGGGTTTTATATATAACCCGGGATGTTGTGAAACGCAACTTGTGGGTCTCCCAAATCTGTATATTGGTTCCAAAGAAAACTCAAAGTCAGGATTCAAATAAAATATAGATATTTCAGTTTATTAAACGAGGATAGTCCCAAGACTCTGGGAGTGTAAATATAACATAAATTAATTCCCAACTTGATGTGATTAAAATACAAATATTACAAATAGCCAAAACCCTTAATAAATATAGCTCTAAATATCCCGCTTAACCGTGCGGGAGTCCCGTTCCTATACAATCTTTCCCCTGTAGCCTGTATACTTAAATATAATAAATTGATTAATAAAAGAAGGTTATTGCATCAGCTCCCACTGCTAAATTATCGAGCATTTACCCAACGGGATATTTCCATGGTCATTTCCAGTGTGTGGATGTTGTCCAGATGTGGACTCGACCGTCTGCTCTGCCGTGGCAGATCAAACCAACTCTCGTGCAAACAGCTGAGCTCGTTATTTAAGGCATCGGGCTCGGCCGTTATGACGTCATACCGCATGCTATACAAACCCGCCGTTATGGGGAAAGCAGTAAACAAGATGGGAGAACTGAAACACGTGAATAACGGCGTTTTGACGATATGTATTATCGAAAGGCAATAGAGGGAGTTGTGATTGAGGAATTAATGAAACGAAAGGGTTTAAATGATGCATGGAAATATAAATAAGACCAAATGAATCGTCGAGGAAACTCGGGATAATTTCTCGCCGATAATTTCGACATTGATTGGTAATTGTAAACAAAGAACACATGAATAATAAAATATTAATATCTTAGTAGACAGCGAATGATCATCATACGATGTATTAAACGGAAATTCACTTCTTGATATGGTGTATATGGACCTTTTATTGCAACAGGGAATGTGTATTGGGATGTGAGAAATAAATTTCGTAACATTACTAAATACCATATCCCTCAGTAAATGGCTATAAATAAAAGACCATAGACCCTCTGGGTCCCTAATGTAATGGACCAGCTCCTTTTTCTTGATATCAGACGAAAACTTTTATAATAAATGTTTACTTTCCTACATTACATGTCTTCAAAAAATATTTTTTCAGAAAAACATGAAAAAGTCTCGAGCCTCAATTATCAGAACCAGGCGAACTTCAATGCTTTTTCAACATGACAAATATGAATGCCATATTATACATCTTCAATATCTTGTCTGCAATCCCTGAAACTTTGAACACATCTTTTACCGTTTAGAATGAAATATTAGACAAGCCAACCCTCTGAAATCGTTAAAACATCATTATCTCAAGAACGGAAAAAAATCATCTAATTTAAAAAGTATTTTAGTTCAGATCAATATATATTAGATGTGAAAGTTTCATGACCAAGACATATTCGAGCAATCGCTTGCACAAATATGTAAAAAAAATATAATAATAGGGAAAAAGAAGCTGAACGAAAACAATATGGTCTTCCGTTGGAAACGGAAAACCTCAATAATAAAATGAAACCATAGAAAAACAAGAGGGTCTTCCGTTTCCAACGGAAGGCCCTATTTATCTTTTGGGAATTTAAAGGATGTGTAAATTTTATATGTGATTTTAAATTTTGTTAGATTACAATACTTTGGTTAAATAAGGTGTAACCTCGTATTATTTGTATATAAACATAACCAAATCTAGCTATCGTTTACAATTACATTTTCAGTTATAAAGTTACGATTATTGGAGTGTTTCCATGTCTGAAGAATGAATACGATAATAAATACACTCTGCTTCTATTTAAAGGTATTCATGATATGTTTCTGACCTCTCCTTAAATTGATTAAAATATATAATATGTATCTGGTTTACTAAACACATACTAGTAATTTCAAATTAAATACCAGCAAAAGTTTCATTTCAACATTATTCCTTTTGGCCTTACAGCTACAAAGGATGTTAAACTTATGACATGTTAATTAGGCCTTCATTTTGGATATGCATGTAACACCAATTTTCCAGCAGATATTATTTAAAAAAAGAGTTATTTAAAAGAAAAAAGTAAAAAATTCTTTGTTTTTAAATTGTAACTTTTTACCAAAACACAGTTACGGATTTACTAGTATTTTTCGTGTTTTACTCAGATTCCCAATTACCAATAATTGACATGCTAATGTCATTTGCATTCCTCGACGGCCATGCTTAACAGATAAATCATTATTTGATGGGCTAATCTTTGTAGTAGATTTTTTTTTACATGTTTGCTGGGATATAGAATAAGAGGCCCAGGAGCCACATCGCTCACCTAAGCAACAATAGTCTTAATTCTGATCAAATTAGCGTTACAGTATCAAAATCAAAATATCTTGACAACTAAGTACAGTAGCTCAATTTTTTTTTAAAAATCTGCTGATCTTTATCTAAATATTTTAGATAAAGACCAAGCCCCTTTTGTTGTTGTACCTGTTAGACGATTTTTCTCTATTCCTATATACCCCCCCCCCCCCACTTTGTGGTCCCACTTTTCTCTAAGGAATCATGGTTTGATCTGCACAACCCGTGCTTTCACATGTAACTGCTTTTTGGATTGAAATATTTCCTAGAATATTATTTTAAGTTATTTTCTGTACATTCCTATGTAAAAATTTATGCCACATTGTGACCCCATCCTACCCCTGGGGACCATAAATTAAACAAACTTGAATTAGCATAATCTGAGGATGCTTCCACTCAAATTTCAGCTTTCCTGGCCTAATCGTTTTTACAAAGATTTTTAAAGATTTTCTCTTTACGTTCCATGTAAAAATTCATCCTCCTATAGTGGCCCCGCCCTACCCCCAGGGATCATGATTTGACAAATTTGAGTTTACACTGTCTGAGGATGCCTCAACATGAGTTTAAGCTTTTCTGGCCAAATAGTTTTTGAGAAGAAGATTTTTAAAGATTTTCTTAATGCATTCTTATGTTAAAACCCACCCCCCATTGTGGCCTCACCCTACCCCCAGAGACCATGATTTGAACAAACTTGAATCTACACTACCTGCAGATGCTTCCATACAAGTTACAGCTTTTCTGGTATAATAGTTTTTTTAGAAAAAGATTTTTGTAAGAAAAAACAAATTTTCAATAATTCTAAATTATCTACCCTTTAAAGAGGGTGTGGCCCTTCATTTGAATTAACTTGAATCCCCTTTACCAAGTGATGCTTTGTGCAAAGCTTGGTTGAAATCTGCCCAGTGGTTCTAGAGAAGAATATGAAAATGTGAAAGGTTTACAACGATAATGCCAACGCAAAGGACAACGCCAACGCCAGCGACGACAGACAACAGACAGATTTTGATCAGAAAAGCTCACTTGAACCTTCAGCTCAGGCGAGCTAAAACACGGAGATTTGCATCTATAATGGATTTCACAATTCGATAGTGATGTTTATTTGGGGTCGTTAGAATATCAATGAATATTAAGATTTAGAGACATTAAAAAATCTTTGGTTAAGTGGGGCTTCCTGGTTTTTAAAGGTTGTTGTTATTTAAATTATCGCACTTGGATAAACATTTACAAGTGTATTGTGATACGTTTTTGTCGTAATTTTCTTATTTTTTTGATTTGAACATATTTTATTTCATTAAATATTGCAGTAGGATTGGGCATAAGTTATATAAAAACTTATACAAACCTAATTCGCCCTCTCCCTGACGATTTTAATGGCAATGATAGCAGCAGATTGTACAATAATCTGGTTCAGGTCCTATGTTTGACATAATGGTTTAATAATACTTCATCATTATAAGATATTGCATTTTCATTTTAATGGAACATGTTATGTTGATACTTTTTCACCATGTGAAACGCAATCATTACATGTTTATATTTTAACGTTATATACCGATACTACTTTATAAATTAATGATATGTTGTTAATAATTTCTAAATGTACTTATTTTAACATCACATGCTGAGATTTCATTATTGAATGGTGCATTTACTTCAGTATGCGGTGGATCTACATTAGGTAGTTATCAAGATTGAAATACGCTCAGTGTCGAGATAATGACAAAGTTTTGGACAAAAGTCAAGCCACTCAATAACTTATTAGATTTAGATACTAATAGAATCATTTATTATTACGAGTGTGGGATAGTGAAATTCCACCGAGGGGACAAGATTATTGAATCTTGGCCCCGAGGTTGAATTTCACTATCCCACACGAGTATGTATTGAATGATTATTTTTCTCGCATTATTTCACATAAAAAAACGATGTCTGACAACTTTCTGTTCTGACGTTCAAAAGTTTACTTTCGGTTTATCCCGCCGCGCGCTTTACAAATGTACAAGTGAAGAAGAGAGCATCCGACAATATGTTCAATGAAAATATGATTGAATTGTAGCAACTAAGCAAAATAATGACTTATAGATTTACTTATTCCACCATTAATCATTTTTTGCAGCATACAATGTTTGTTTACATTTTACAGCGGCGTAGTAATACACAGTGTAAGACAGAAAAATCTCACACTGCTGGCTCACACTGGACAAACCGATCTCATACCGGTGATTATGCGAGAAAAAAAGCATCTCTGAAAGTTGTCTCCTATCTTTTATATTTGGAATTGTACTCGAATAGACACAGTATGAATCTCTGCCATTTAGTCAACTGAATTATAACTGAATGGTCTGGAAAGGTGGCTGAATGGCACACATATGCCATTCAGTCACATTTCAGTTACATTTTATTCACCTTTCAATTGACTGAATGGCAGAGATTCATCCTGTGAGATATATACATGCTTAACGTTATCATCGTAGTGTTAAATTAAATAGTCTCTGTTTATACATACCAGGGCACCATTTGGATAGTTGTTTGTCAAGATTGTATATCGGAGGATGAGGCAGATACACAAAAGTACCTAAAAAGAAATAAAAGTAAAGAATTTTAACATTTATTGTATTCTAGGCATTGTTCAATATCTAGAGTAGCTTTCACATTAATGAAAGCTTATATATAGGGCTTGCTAAATTTGCTAAATAGTTAAAAATATCCTTACATTTGATGTTATTTATGTGTATTTTATTTGGTGGTATTTAAGGCAATTCAAATAAGATAAAACTGATTTTTTCGTAACTTCGTAAAACTAAGTTTGTTTTTTGGCCAATATTCTATAATATATTGGCGTGCATATTTATTTATTTGCAAGTGCTTTACAATCTACGTAATAAATTTGATTTGAAGGCTTTAGTCCTTATCAATCCTTGCACAATTAAGTGCAAACTTTGATAAAAACTTTATTACAGGTTAATGTTTGAAATAGTTTTTAAACTTGATTTCAAATTGGTTTGATAAAAATAGTATTAAAACAGATTTTTGTTTAAAATTTATATAGTTTATAGCAAACCGTCAGATTTTGATCTAGAAACATGGACTTTAACTAAGTTAAAATAATCTATCAACAACTTCAAGTTAGATAAAGTGATTGCTTCAATTTATATATTTTTAATTTCCTATTACGCTAGAATTTAAATGAAAAAAAAAACCAAAACATTGAAACTTTTGATATAAATTTTAAAAAAGGACGAATAATATTTTTAAAAATGCCAATAAGAAGATATAAAACTTTACAAAGATTATACATCGTCGGCCATTTCAGAAGTTGAATTATTTAAGTAATTAAGGTCAAGATCTAGTTTATAAAAGATGCATTCAGCTTTATGAAGTTCAAGATATAAATTCTTTTAATGATGCATCATAACAATATCTTTGTGTCATAGGGTGTACCGGGGCTTACATTTTTGGTATTCACAATGAAAACTCATGTTTTAAGCAACCATTTTCTTTGAAATATGAAGGATAAAAGTAGCAAATCTCGGAGTTTTGTCCATTTATAACTCATGAAACATATTTAGAATGCCTACAGTCTCTCAAAAAGCGGCATTAAACAAGCTATCGGCATCCTCTTTAAAATGATGTCAACTTGACTATAGGTATTACTTTTATTATTCAATTAAATATTGAATGTCAAAAATATTGTTTATTTTTTTACATAATTTCTTTCAAGCCGTAAAATACGGGAAAAGCTTAATCAAATCAATTATGACGTCATAATGATTCTAGCACCAAAAAGACACCCTAGAATCATTTACTAGATCTTGACCTTAATTGTACATACATTGTACTGCTTATTCCTATTCTTATGTAAATTAGGGAAATCAGAATTTGGAAGTTTTTCTAAGAAATATTTTGTTTTCTGAAATAAAGTCAGAAAAACTTACTCTTATGTCTTATTTCGGTGACCTCCGGGTACCATGTACATTTTTTATATTTAAATCTGCTATATCTGTAGCTTATATTATTCAACAAGGCAAACCAATCTGGATTATTACCATCTTCACACAATACGTATTCGTCACTGTCATTTATGATAGTTCTGTTTGATGTCATCGTGCAGTTAGTTTTTTCTAAAAATCAAATCAAAATAATTCTCTTCAAAAACATCGACAAACAATGAATACAATTAACGAAAAGGCCCTAGGGCTACATCAACCTAAGAAACAACAGTCAATTGACGTACCTCATATTCATTCAGTTTCACAAGTTCAAATACAATTCAAAGGGTTTGTTTATGTATTTGTTATTGTCTATGATAAGCTTTTTTGAAGTTTGAAATAAGAAAGTTATTTTACGATGATATTGTAAAAATCGCAATGTATATTAGGTTGTGTCTCCTCCCCCAATCCCTTATTTTCGAAGATTTCATTTCATCAGTTTAAATTTCTTGCATGGAGACCGCTCAGAGTCCTTTGGGATGCCACTTCGTCTCAAGAATGTCTTGAGCACGCGTTCAGCAGATCAAGCATGCAGTGCACGCGAGGTGTTAAAACTCTACGGCATAGGTAATTAAAAACAGAATGATAACGGAAAGCCTGTGGGTGTTGTCAGTGTCTTTATAAAGAGATAAAGTCAAGCTATAGTTACCAAGTCTTGGGTTATAGCAGACGAAAGAACGAATATTGTCACAGCTTTCGGCATGAATTTCCGTAGTGGAGTATTTAAAAGAAAGACACAATACATCCTCTTGTGGTTGCGATTGCTCGTCTAGATGCAGGTCAACATTTATTAGCTTACAACGGCTATCCATGCTTTCGTTGGAGGAAATTCGCATAAATGCTCCAATCCACACTCTAAAGTTAGGACTAAAATAGAAAAAGATAATTTTGATGCAAAGCTTCAACATTACTTCTATTAACTATTCTAAGAGTATTTGCATTATAGTACATGTAAATGGAAAACACTTAATATTTCGAAGAGATATTTCCTTCTCTCTCTATCATGAAAACTAAATAAGCAACAAAAAGGAAGCATGGAAGGAGGATGAAATCATTCTGATTAAGAGTCAGTTAAATTATAACCACAAATTATCGCCCGATTATAAAAAGAAAATACTTTTGAAAGAATTTGTATCGTTGAGTTGTGGCATGTTCGAACGGTAATAAATTAAATTTCAGATGGTCTATGATTTATGATTTGTTATCTTTCTATAGTCTGTCCCTTATTTTGTCTTATTCTTTTCTCCTAACATTACCTGTCTATGATTCAGAAGAGATCTACAAGAACCTACTGCATTTTAAAAACTATACCCCAGTTATTACCACTGCTACAAACGACAAAAAAGGCAATAAAAGTGAATAGATAAGAATAGATCAAAAACCATTAAAACATCAAAGACATAATTAACAGTTGTTAAGAATGTTTATAACGATGTAGGAGGGTTCAAAATTAACATAAACTAAATATATCATGTTATATTAGTTTCCTTATTTCTATTTAAAACTTTTATAATTTAATCTCGATCCTTTTTTGTACTTAACATCTAATATCATGTTTTATTCACCAATCAGGTTCTGCTGTCAAACGTGTATTATTATATTTTACCAAATTTATCTTTATATGATAAAAATTTATAATAGCAGTAAAACTTTATCTGCTAGAAGAGGGGTTCTATAGGTCGTGAGTTCAAGCCCCGGCCATGGCGAAGGTGAAGATCCAATATAGTGAATTTTTATGTGCATGTATTTATGTTTATATCTTTTATTATATGGAGAGGTATACGTTAATTTGAGAGTTGTTCCAATGTTTGTGCTTATTATATATAAATGAGCGTTATATATATATATATATATATATATATATATATATATATATATATATATATATATATATATATATATATATATATATATATATATATATATATATATATATAATTTTCCAATGCAACAAAAAATAAATCGGCGGCTGCAATAATTGTTTTGATAGAGAAGCTATAACATGTTATTAATTCACCCATGATATCCCTTACTCAGGTAAACTCGGTTAGGTATATACAAAAATAAAAATGAAAACTTGATTGTATTATAACTTATTTTTAATTACATGTTCCAAATTGAAGGGCATCGATAGAAAAAAATCCACATTCAACTGGTAGGATTGATAGGTTTTACGTAAAGTCTATAGTAATCTTTATTAAGCAGAATACATGCTATAAAATGTCGAGAGTAATTCAGATAACATATCAATACGTACCCAATATTTTCTCTTAGAAACGAACGTCGCGTCTCAATCGTTCTCCTTAAAAAGTATTTTAAGTTAAACATGTCAGAATCCGGTATCATTAGCACCCTGTTTTCCTCCTCACAAAGTTTGTATGCGGTGTACCAGGTGACATTTGTAAAATATAGACGATGTCCACAGTCCACACTAGGGCCTAAAAGATTTTTTTTTAATTTAGATTTTCTCTTTATATTTCAATGCAAAATTACCCCCATGGTTGTCCGATCTTATCCCCAGGGATCATAAATCGAACAAGCGTGATTTTACAGTATTTAAGTATGCCTCTACACATGCTTTTGTTGTCGATTGGTTTCTGAGAATAATAGTTTTAAATATTTTTCCATATATTCATATTGAATAAATTTAAACCCTATCGTGTCTCTACCTAACTCTAGGATCATGATTTGCACAAACTTGAATCTAACCTACCTGACGATGTGTCTCCACAAGTTTTTCTGGGCAGTTGGTTTTTAAGAAGACGTTTTAAAAGATTTTTCCACATATTCTTTTGTACAATATTGTGGCCCCATCCTATTCCCGGATATCGTGATTTGAACAAGCTTTAATCTACCCAATCTGAGGATACTTCCATATACATATGTTTAAGATTTTTTGGCAATTTGTTTTTGATAAAAAGATTTTGGAAAAATACTAATTTTCAGTAATTCTTAATTATCTTTCTTTGGAAGAGAGCGTCGCCCTTATTTTCAACAAACTCCCTTTACCGAAGAAAGCTTTGTGCCAACTTTGATTGGAATAGGCCAAGTGGTTCCGGAGAAGAAGTCGAAAATGTGAAAAGTTTACAAACAGACGGACGCTGAACAAATACTGATCAGAAAAGCTCACTCGAGCTTTCAACTCAGATGATCTTAATATGATTTCATAAGATAGATTCATTAGTAAATGTGTTTTCAAACATGAACAGCTGTTCCTTTGTCAACAAACTAAGATCAAACGAATCACGCTTGTAACGAAGAAAAATCGTCTGTCCCTGTCAATTCGTTATAGTTTTATTGTATCAAGTTTACAGAGAACAGTGTTGAAATTTTCAAATTCTACACATGTAACTGCATAGATTAATGTAAGTTTAAAAAATTACACAAATACAAGGAACGTAAACAAATACCTTCATATCGAACAGACATTTCCGTGTTTACTTGCATCATCAGAACGCACAGGGTCATTTTCTATTAAAAAATATATAAGTGTTACAAGTTTTTTTTTTTTCCAACGAAACGTCAAATACAACTTAACAGTAACCATCAATAAGCACGGAGTAGATATTATAAAATTGGGACAAAAGCTAGTTACCTTAAAGTCCATGATGAATATCTGCACGACAAATAATTAATGGAGTCGAACTGCTTCAAAGTATGTTCTGCGTTAAATAATGCATATTCATTTAATCTAGCTTGCAAACTCATTGCTAACAGCGGCTTTAATGAAACACTTTAGAACAGGTTAATAGCTAAAACATGTTAGATTTGACAACTTGAGATGTGCTTTATTCAATTCCGTAAAAATCTCAAAATCTTCAAAAATTACCAAAATCACATTTTCCTCATGGGCTTATCACATATATTGAGGCGTCAAAATAAGCTAAGCTTGAAACTTATTTTTTTGTATTACGAAATTTGATTTTTTTCTTTCATTCATAAAATGACATCAACTACACGGATAAATATCATGGTTTATGATTTCCATAAGGTAGGTCGCCATTTTAACAAAGCGTCACTGAAAAATAACATTCGTAATTTGTCAATGTAGCACAAACATTCAGTTACATTTTACGGCTTACTTTTCAAACAGATCCTGATACAAATTTGCAAATATATGGTGTTCCGATGGGGCCACTTTCGCCATTAGGTCGAGGGGCGAAAGTGCGAAGGTGCTACGGCGAAGAAGCGAATGTACGAAGATGCGACGGCGAAGCGCGAAAATGCGAAGGCGAAAGTGCGAAGTTGCGAAGGCGAAGAAGCGATACTTCTATCTCACCTTCGCCATCGCAACTTCGCACTCTCGTCTTCGCATCTTCGCACTTTCGCCTTCGCCTTTTTATAATTATGGAGCTCTCTATCGTTTAAAGACAATTTTAGCTGTATAAAAGGACATCTGAGGCAGACGATGAACTTTTTAGAATTTATATTCAACAGCCTGCGCAGATCCATAACTTTTTCTAGGGGGGAGGGGTGAATGGATATTTATATTTGTTGGGGATGGGGGAGGGTTCCGAGCCATATTTTGGAGATTTTATTATATATAATTAATATATTAAATTTTCCGGGGGTATGAGATCTGGGCCCTCTCTCCCCCTTTACTGCATGTGTGAAGTTATTAATATTGAATTTTCCGGGGGCGGGCCCCCTCTCCCCCTCGAGATCCATACATCAGCAAGGAGTGTCGCATAATGAAATTAGAATGTTACTGTGTTTGATCCACGGTAAACAGACAGCTGGTAAGTGACAGCTGGAGTCTGATAGTGCATATGTATACATTATGGTGGATAATTCATTTTATATGGAGTATATAACGATTAGACATAACCAGCACTGGTAAACATATATGTCACATATACACATTAAAATATTTATAAAAACAAATAGCCTAGCGCATGCGTACCAATGATATCATGGATTAATCTGAAAACCTTGCCGAGTACAGTATCTGCATCAAGTTCTATGTAATCGACCGAGACTTTCTGAATGCTATCAAAAAAGGTGAAGGCGAAAGTGCGAAGTTGCGAAGTTGCGAAGGCGAGAGTGCGAAGTTGCGAAGGCGAAGGAGCGATAGTAGTATCGCTCCTTCGCCTTCGCACTTTCGCCATCGCATCTTCGCGCTTCGCCATCGCATCTTAGCACTTTCGCTCCTTCGCCGTCGCACTCTCGCACTTTCGCCTTCGCAACTTCGCACTCTCGCATCTTCGAGGCGAAAGTGCGAAGGTCGACGTGGCCCCATTGGAACACCATACAAATATAATATAACCAAAATTTCGTGTAAGTTATTAATACTTGTAGTCCATTCTCATTTCAAAATTTAACTCTTGCTTTTTTGTCCTTTTTTGTTCCGTAAACGAAAAAAACTGGTGTCTGAGGAAATCATTATACACTTGAGTATTGGTTTTGCGATAATTACTTTTCTGAAAATTCCGCAGTAACTCTTTGTTTTCTATCGCCCTGTTTTAATATTTCCAACCGCTCTACGGCTTTATCTTTAACTGAAGTAGTTATATTCGCCGATCTTCAATCTTTATTTTTTAATTGTGCAAGTAAGTTTTCTATACTATTTCACTTGATTCCAGTAAAAATTGTTTCCTTGTTAAAATAAGTGTTATGTTTATTTATTCTGTTAATCAAATACTTGCATCATTGTTGAAATATTTTTTGTTCCGTCATGTTAATCAAAGCGGCTTTGTAGATCAACACAAAAAAGAAAGTATGGAGCAACATTATTGCCATTTTACAAAAAATATAAATATAAGAAATCACTTGTTAATATCCCGATCTATATCCAAAAATGATAACTTATTTCTTAAGTATTGACTGTAAGTTAAATAATAGCTCGATTCTTAATCTTTTGCCAATTAAGTTGAAGCTCGGCGAGTCTTCTTTGATTAAAGCAGCTCAACACTTTGGGATAACAAGTAAGTTCAGGTGAGTTGTTTGAAAGATGAGTTTTACATCCCTCCCTTTTAATGCCTTAAATTTGGACCCATGTCTCCGCTTTCTCGAAAGAAGAACCCTCAAGGTTTTTCCGAAATTTAGATTTCAAATCCTGAAAATTATTCAGCTGAGATTAAGCTCAAATTCCATTTCTCGATTAAAATTACCGTAATTCTCAACTGAGCTAAGTAATCACGTCACCGAGTGAAGAAGAATCATTGGCAAAAGTGGCCTTTTATAAATTCCCTATGTAGTTCATTACATTTTCAATATCAACAATCATATAATTATATTCAAATATAGACACTTGGATAAAATTAACAAAAGGTATTAAATGTTGATCAGTCATGAAACTTAGCAGTTTGTTGTTATAACTTCTGTAATGTTAAACCCAATTACATATTTAATTATTATACAACAAACAAAGAACACATTAATTACATCATGGTAACAAAAAATCATTAGAAAGTAAAATTATTACACAGTTACTCTATTTAACACAGACATTTGATTAACCTTTGTTCACATTTTTATGAATAGAGATAACCGCCTTATTTTTTCTTATTAAAATAATATTTATGAATCCTATAAAATATTGCATATACGCGAACTACTGAGTGGAATATATCTGAGAAATAATACTACAGACGCTATGATACTACATTTATGATATTTATGTTATTTTTAAATTTGAGATTTGACTCAAGTTTGCTAAAGAAAATTTAATTTTTTTTCAAACAGAGTGAAAAAAACATGAATTAGTCTTTTTTCGTTAAATGCAGATATTAGAATTTGTCAACTTTGAGAGAAAAATACTCAAACTATTGAGTATAAATTCAGACGTAAGAATGAGATTTGACCTTTTTTTCAAGAAAGCTTGAATATCATATAGTATCTCACCGATCAAAAAGTATGGTGTTCACCATAACACCAGAAGCACGAGTTTCTCTTCGTTGTTGGATGTACATAAGATTGTCCAAATGAAACGTGGGTCAATTTTCAACCCGGGTTAATATTATTTTTTATATAATATTTTATCATATTATCCATGCACTAATGCAATTGAAAATGTGTGCAAATGTGTATCATTAGTGGTCAGGTAGTACTCATATCTCATTTTATTCCCATATTATTAGAGGTTACGATTGTTGACTGCTAATGATATAAATCTGAAATTATATCATTAGCGGACGGTTAGGTTGTTCGTTAATGATAAAATAATATCATTATTGGTCAACATTCTGACCACTAATGCAACATTTTATCATTAGTGGACGATGTATTATTAAAGGTAGCTACCCTACTTAAAACAGGGCTGCTCATGCAATGCTTTAAGGTGGCTCTTTATGTTTTTGTCTCTAGCCTTGGTCGGAGCTTTTTCTAAAGTTTTGTACGTGACTGTGTACAATTTAGGACCAAGTTATCAAGGCAGGTATGGTTGTTTTCAATGTTACTTGCGATAAATAATACCTGTAATATCACCTCGTAAGACTGCTCTGATACGATTGCACGTTGTCTGATTATTTAAACTTACCGATATGAATCATTACATGTTTGGCTCTAAATTAATCCGCATATTGGATTTTTTTTTAATGGTTGATTTCCAAATTGGAAAAATCAGTAAAAGAAACCCGGGTAGACATTAGCTTTGCAAACCTGACAATAAGCTTCAACTAATTTAGTTAGTCCAAATTTCAAAGTTAAATACTAAGTGAAATTTCTTATTTAATTTTTTTTTAAATTGTGACTATGCCACAAAGTTGACATATAAATGGAGTCATTAAATATGCAATCGATCACCAATGACAAACCTGAAGACTTTGAAATATTCTTCAAGGGAGTTAGCATCACTAATCTAACACCTAAAACCTAACTAAGATCCCTGACTGCGGAAAAACAAATCTCAAAACAAAATATACAAAATCAAATGGACAACAGGTATCCATTGATAACATTTATTTTGAAATTTGAATACTTAGTAATGACTTCATAAAAATTTCCTAATATAGATTTGAACGTTATTTGAAAATATAAGCTAAGTTTTAAAGTTTCTGAATAAATATTGTACTCTAAGTTCAACTAAATAGTAATATTTCTTAGCCAAATACAATAAAACACTACTAAACTTACCTTAAAGTACACAATAAATGAGAGAAGACCGGGCATAGATCAGCATTGGTTCGCTCGTATAAAAGAACGAATTAAGTCCTACAGCAAAAAGTCAGCAAGATCATTCATGGTGAAAAGAATGAGAAACTTAAATGTAACGGAGATGCAAAGAAAGCAAAAACCGTGGATATATGTGATTCCACTTTGTGTGCACCTGCTGCAAGTGAAATTGAAATCAATTCAGGAAGTGTTTATTTCAAATTTAAATGTATTTGGAAATATGTGCCTTAATCATTTGTGAATAACAAATATTTCTTTTGTATTGGTCTTGTTGTTATTTTTTACCTGTAGCTGTCCAATAAGTACTGAATAACTGTCCAATATTGAAATAATGGACAGTTTTTCCAACTTATTGGACAGCTATAGGTAACTTATTGGATTGTTTCTGTTCTTTTGAGCAAAAGAATGTACAAAAATAAAAAAGGATGACGTCATAACAATGTTTTAAGCAAACATATAAAATCAGTTTTCCTAGCGTTGTTAAATGAAAATTGTAAGTACAACTTAACAATAACAGTAAATTAATAGAAAGAGAGTAAAGTTTCTACGTTAAATTTCAAACAATTGTTCCAGGAGTTACCTTAGAATCCTTGATAAATCTTTGCACAACAAAAGAGTATTGGATTGAAAGTGTTTCAACGTATTTATCATACATTTAAGTACGCTTTGCTTTATAATTAAATGTTTAATATTAATTTAATATAGCATGTTGCAATTTCAGGACACTTTGACAGCACGTATGTGGAAATAATTCAATCAAACTCTCTTACTTGCACAGTCACGAAATTCACATGAAATCAAAAATGAATATTTTATATTGCCAAACACAACTTAATGTTTTGTCATATTACTAGAGCAAACCTGAGAATTCACCAGCTGTTTTCGTATTAGAAAAATGTTTAAATGTAAAAATAAATAAATGAAATTGCCCTTTAAAACACATTGAAAGTAAGTTCAATAATGGTAAATGGTTCGGTATTCAACAGTGTTTTAGATATTATTTATCATTGAGTAAACAAAGCAGTTCAGATGGGGATGACCTGTCAACATCCATTCCCTTTACAGCCTAAGCACCGAAGTCTTAAGTTTCTCCAAATCGAATAGATAACAGTCCCTCTAAAAGCCCTTTGATATACAAGCTGCAGATACGTGTCTAAAATAGACAAAGAATGTACATGTACTATGTAAAAGAAAGTGTTATGTTGTAAGGCCCTTTAAAGGAACCCTTTTTTATTATATTTTTTGGTTTTATGGGAGCTAACTATTAATGACTTTCCGGTACAGTGAAATCGGAAACATATTGAATAATATGCGTGCCTGTTGTAATAAATGTATGAGTCTTACATTCTCTTCTCTGTTCTTTTAAGTAAGAACTTATCTAAAATACATATTTGAGTAAGACATCTATTGCATATTGTGTAAGATGACAAGCGCCATTTGTTTGTATGCAAAAAGGCTTGAAATAGTTTGTTTTATATTTTCATATGATGCACAGCCGGGTCACATGTTAGTATTTCTCGCCATATTTAAAATGTATTAAGCTATTGACAATGATAGATGATTTGACATAATATTATGATATATATATTTCCTCGAAATGTATACATTTAGACACGAATTACTCAGTAGAATTCTATTGTTTCGACTTGTAGTATTAGTTTTCATATTGTCTACCTATCATCCGGAATTCCAAGGTGTTGATTTTTTTTGGTTTTAGATTTACTGTGCGTTTCAAATTTTTATTTAAATATTGTCATTTTGATTTAGAACGTGTTGTAATTTGCAATAGGAAAAATCATAATTATATCATACACCATTTTAACATTAAGTTTTTTTAATAACCTGTGAATATTTTAGTCAACATTATTCTGTGTTTTCAACAATTTCTTTTGTTTACCCCCTAGGCAAGTTAATATTGAGTAAATGTATTGTAATGTATACATATTAATATGTTTTATGGCGTGACCGTTTGAGCGAGCGTAGAAGAAGGTACTCAACATCTCTAATCATTGTTATATGCAACTCGTGGACTTGCCTCAACCTAAAAATATTGGCTGTCTCGACAACTTTTACCGCCGCACAGAACCCGAAGTTATCAAACATTTATTCAAATTGTCGCGCTCTAGACTAATATACTTTTAAAAAAAAACACCACTAAGCAGTAATCAAATGTTAAACAAACTTTGAAAATATGCTGATAAATACGAAGCATTTTATTTTTTCTAATGAAAATACAATCATGTTTTCTCGTTCTTTTACTTTTTAATAGTGATCATTAAAATCGGTTAACAATAAGTTGCTTGTCTGTGTTATTTTTCAGTTTGTACCTTGTTGGTAATTTAAGTTTAAATTATTTTCCTCTGTATCATTAGTTTTGTTTTGAATTTTGTTAAATTTTGTATGCTATTTATGCGTTGTAGACAATTTTTTAAAATAATATTTTAAAATAATTTTTTGTCACTTTTTTAACGTATGCATATCATTGGATCAATATGACAGTTAATTAAGCATGGAACTTGCATATGTTTTTACTAAGCCAAAAAAAAATATCTTAACAAAACTAGTCAGATGAAGAGTCGCTGTTACACTTATATTTAAAAGTATTTACTAGACGTTACACCCAGTACAGATGCTTGATCCACCTCTAAGTTTATCGCTGGAAATGGAAGCGTGAAGTCACTGTGACGTCATACTTAACTTTCTTTTACGCTCGAGAGTTCTCGTAATTTGTCGGATAAATTTGGGGAAGGAAATGGCGTCATATGTCAGGAAAACGATTTTTTATAGTTAGATGAAATAGATGTCTATGCTTGAGAGGGAAGAATTTTCCTTAGACACGCTTCCTGTTCCACCATGTTGCAATGTACCGCAAAAGATTATTGGGATATGTAGAACTTTATCACGCGGGTCCGCAAAAATTTCTTTGAACAATGTGTAGATTTCAACTCGAATTTTCTGCGATCGTACACGTTGTCTATGGAGTTCGCTGTGCTCTCTATTATACTGAATATATGTCTGCCTGTTAATAACCGTGCCGAGTCTGACACACTCTCCTCTCTTCTTTAAAGGATAACAGGTATTAAATGAAATAAACATTAAAACACATTGGAAGTAAGTTCAATAATTGTATATATTACGGTATTCAGCAGTGTTTTAAATATCATTTATTAATGATTTAATTAAAGCAGTTAGAAGGGGGATGACATGTCAGTATAATTAACATCTACTGACGAAATTCCTTACACAACCTTATCCTCGAGGCCTCAATTTTCTCCATTTTTTCCCATCAAATATTAATGATTCAAAATAAACAGAAGTTTCTACTCCGCTTGTAAAGACTTAGACAAACAAGTTTGGATGTTTCAATGTTTCTAAGTAAAAAAAAAGCATGATAATGTATTACGAAGACAATATATCATCAGACGTTTAAAAAGTTTAATAAATTGAGATGAGACAAACATACCCAGAAAGAAAAACATACATGTATATGATTGCACCCATGAAGAAAGGATCTTATGACATTTTTTGACAAAGAATGACTAAATAATATCTGGTTGAAGGAGTTCTAAAGCACAAATCTTTACTCATGATTTTATCATAAAAAATAAAAAAAGAATCTTACAAACAATTTAATTAAAAAGCCGTTTGTGTAGAGATATAATGCTTTAGATTTGCTTTACGTACAACGATTATTTGTTGGGGGATTCTCCAGAATACCTGTTATCGCTTGATTTAAAAAAAAAGAAGAAGAATTTGTCACCTAACAACTATTATCAGTCTTAGGTAATGTCTGTTGATATTATTGTTCATATATTCAACGATATACGATGTATAAACTTTGAACTGCGTAGAAATACAAAGTTATAAATTTCCTTTCATTCTGAAGTTACATTGTAAGTACAACTGTCCCTTTTTGGCAGTGTGTATGAAATTCAAGTTTTGATATTAATGCGTACTTACGGTGTAATCAAAGCGGTCACGGTCAAGTAATCTGAGAGTTTATTATGCTGATAGTCCAGCATTCAAAAGGTTCAAAAGCTCGTTGGTTTATTAGTTTGAAAGTTTTTATATTTATACATGTATATTTAATACGTTTAGTGATCAGAAAACCAAAATATTGTTTTTGGTTTTTTTTCGGAGGGGTGGGGGGGGGGTCCGGAGGAAGATTATGTTTGCTAGGGGAGGCGAAGGGGGTTCGGGGTCCGAGGCTTATAAATTTGAGTTTAAATTGAGAAATTTCTATTCAGATTAAAAAGAAAATTAGATTAATATCTACATGCGCTAATCGTTTGGGGGGGGGGGGGGTCGGGTTCCGGCAGCTTCCGGGAAAATTTAGTCTTATTTCATTCAAATGATAGAACAACTTCTACAAATTGGCCTAGACATCCCTCCAAATATACCTGTAAGAACACCTAGTAAGACTACTATGATACGATTGCGTTGTCTTATTTTTCGAACTTACCGATTCAAATCATTACAAATTTGGTTATAAAATACCCCGAATACGCTTTTACTTTTTCAACAAGTCGGAAATTCAAAGCTTTCTAATAAGTGAAATTTCTTATCTTATTTTTTAAAAAATGGTGTGACTATTTGCATTAAAACTGAGTCATTTAAACTGGATCTGATAACACGAGACAAACCTTAAATATTTAAAATATTGTTATAGCAAAAATCACTTATTTAACATGTAAAAGATAAAACATATCACTGACTACTGTGGAAAACTACAATCCCAATATAGAACATACATAATGAAATTAACAAGAGGTATCGCCTTTTGAAATTGAAATTCTTGATAGTGACCTCAATTATATATTTCCCTAACATAGATTTGAACGTTTTTTGAAAATACAAACTTCAGAAGTTTCTGAATAAAAATTGTGAGTACTACTGCAAGTGCAACTTAATAGTAACATTCATTAGCCACGGAGTAAAGTTTACATATAAAAATACTATTAAATGTTACAAAACTTACCTTAAAGTACACGATGATTGTCTGCACGACACAAGATGAATGGGTGCCAAGTACTTTAGAGTATGCGAAACGTTTTGTGTGCTTTGCGTTTTATGTTTTAAAATCATTTATTATTTTTTTTAGATGGTGCAATGCCATTGGTCACAGCAGCTACAAATCCTTATTCTCATTTCATAATCTGATGACGTAATACCAGCAGGTATATATTTTAATCGAGTGTTTAATATCGGACTTGCATTTGTCTCTGTAACTAATGAATATTTAATCTAGTCGAAAGAACAATAAACACATTGTCATATTTCTAGAGCGAAACTGATCAGTCGTCTACAGCTCACTTCCCAGTTAAATCATTAATTATTAAATGAATGAGAGGTTTTTTTTCTAGGAATGGAAATTGGTTGCAGAATTGCTAATAAGTCAATCGTATTTGTTCCGACTGATTGACCGGTTACTTGTAGATCTGTGCCGGATAATTGTTCCAGTGCCAAGGTGGAAAAATGTTGCACCCACTTAAGATGCAGTTTCGAAAAAAAAAAAACCCCATATATACCGATAAACAATAGACCTGTCTAGAGAGTATATAACCACTTTTATTTTTAGTGTGTTTCGCTGACAAGATATTTACCTTTAAAAATTAATATTCCATAGGAAAATAATAAATCCCATTGAAGAAACGAATCCTATAAAACAACAGGCAAACAGTACTAGTCCTAAATTAATTTTCTATTCCCCAATTTTGCTGTCAACTTAAAAGTAAACAGCAAAGGTAATCAAAGATACCCTAGCAATATAAATTCTAAATCTTTCCTTTGAAATATTCATCATATAAAATCGAAGTTATATATACGTAGGTGACATTAAAAAACCGTGTTTTGTTAAAGATGAATGTGTTTTCTGCTTTTATTTACATGAAAAAGCCATGTATACGAAACTCTTAACCACAGGAATCAGCATACCGAGATAGTTAATGTGTGAAGCGGCTGTCAATTAGCATTTTTACAGAAAAGGTAAAGATTTAACGAAAAACATGGCAAAACATGTGATAGAAAGAATCTCTCATGATGTTGCTGCTCTCTACAATGTATATGAGTTTTATCCAAAGAGTTGTGCATTTATTATCCCCTAGCCTTGGCGAACGATGAGAGATCCTATATGTTTAGAGGATGTCTAGCACATTAGATATAAGTCATCAATTACCAAAAGATGTTCATCTATGACGTCACTTAAATGGGCTTATTCCCAATATTTTGAAAAGAATTAATAAAAAGTTTAAAACTTTTTTCCTCATATTTTGCCTTTGAAAGTATGGAGCGCAGGTCTGGGATTTGTATATATGTTTTTGTTCATATAATAATACATTCATGCCATAGTTAAGTATAGTACCAAGGCAAACATGCGCTTGATATTTTCCAACTGAAAAAAAAATGCCAAAAAATCAATATTTTGCTCCAAAAGATTAATTCATCAAAATAAAACAATCTTCGTGATAACATTTATACTTAATGACATCACTGGGGTAAAATAAAAGATAATTGTAAACAGTAGCAAACAATGTTTTAAGCAGCATTCATTAATGATAAACAGCTGAACAGGTGGGACTATAGCATGTTGTTTACATAGTTATTATAATTGACAACTGAAATGAAAACATTGTAATACTTATTTTCAATATGATTTACAATTTTTAACCTTTTTATAAGCTCTCTGTAGAAATTTGATTCTATCGGCCAGAATGCAAAATACTGTATGTAGTCCTTTGAAATAATATGAAGGTCAATAATGATAATTGTAGTGAACGATGTTTTAAGCATCATTTAATAATAACTAATAGCCAAACAAGTAGGACATTGGAATGTTTTATAACATAATTAAAATCATTATAATTTACTTTCTCTGACCAATTTTTTTTCACAATATCAGGCCTTAAATGTGTCCAGTAAAACTTGATCAGTTATGGATTTCTGGTAAGATACAAAATTAAAGAACTATATGCAATGTTATGCATATTTCGATCCCCAAAGTTAAAGTTGTAAAATGGGCTTTTAAAATAAGGTTGAAAATCGATGTTATTATTTTGAAAATAAGGGTGTAAACGCTGTCATAATTTAGATATTGGCGCTTTACTTTTTCGAGCAAAATGATGGTTGTTTTCCGACGATTTTTTTTTTAGCTAGAAAACATTATTTATTATTATTATTATTATACAAAATTTAAAAAGCGCCTTTTATAACTTATATAAAATTACACTACAGCCCTGTACATATAAACGTTATTAGCATAAAAGCTAAGAACATAGATAATATACCTAAATACACTAAATTAAAAACTACATACATACATGTAAAAATCAATGCTATGCTGTCTCTGTACTCAATAAAATAAAGTTGAAAATGCGTATATACTTAAGAAAAATCTGGATAAGCCTTGCTAAAAAGATAAGTTTTCGATATTTTTTAAAACGAATAAAATTTTCCTTTAATCTAAGATTTCGGGGAAGGCTGTTCCACAATGTAGAACTGGCCACGTCGAACCGCCTGTCACCATACGACCTAGTCCGCGCACGCGACTGAACAAGGAGTATTGAGCTCTCTGAGCGCAGATACCTATTTGGTTTGTAGACCTGGACCAGTTATTGTATATTCAATTGCGATGTTCTGTGTAAGGCTTTGAAAGTCTGTAGGATCAGCTTGTATTGAACTCGCTGCTCGATTGGAAGCCAGTGTAACTGGCACAGCACTAGTCTTATGTGGTCATATTTCCTAGTACGCATTATAATCCTAGCAGCTGTGTTTTGAATCCTTTGAAGTCTTGACAAGGAACTGGTACATACATCATGTAGAAAGGCATTGCCGTTGTCCAAACGAGAGGTCACAAGTGAGCACACAAGGGTTTTACTAGCGCTCTCTGATATTAAGAGAACGCATGCTGAAGTGCGATTTTTTAATTATGATGTTTATAATAACATAGATAAAATCATATGTTTAAAAATGACAATACTTCCTTTGAAGACAATGGTAACGAATATGAGACTACCGGATGGACCTGGGACCCACCCTAATAGTCTTGTTCTGTTTCATGAGGAGAAAAACTGCTGCATCAGAGGCAAGCTTTAGTATAACTTGTTGTGTTTTACTTAACACCTGTGTCTTTACGAGTAATAGAGAGAATCTTACAAGGAATCGTTTGAATTCATCTCACTTTTTAATTTGATGAATAGTTTACCTTCTTGCTTTCGTTCCCTCTTCCTAAATATAGTCTCTCTCTCTCTCTCGCTCTATCTTTCTCTTTCTTTCCATTCTTATGTCATTGCAAGTGTAAATTTGATATGAATTTTGCCTTAAGCAATTTGAATTTTTTTGTAAATATCACTGCTACTAACCTTTCGAGGAGACTTCCTGGTTCTTAAAACGTAAGTAGCAAATTTGTCACTGAAGTTACAAACACGAACTATTCAAGCTGAAGATTACAGCATTATTGTAAATAATAGCATTTATGTAAATTGTGATATGTTATTTTTATGCTGGTACCAAAAATAGTAGTCTAGTAATAATATAATTGTAATTCTAATTTTTGAGTACTTTTGAGTATTTGGCTGATCTTCCTTTTTGTCTACATTAGCCAATCAGAGTGCGGCATTTAGTCGCGCGATGTTTTGACTACGTCACTTTAACTGTCAGCTGTCAACAAGTTTGCAAACACCGCAGTCAAGTTTTTGTTGGAGGTAATACTATCTCTAGTGGTTATTTAATTTCCCCGAGGCAGGCTCCGTCCAGACAATGGCAATAGATGTTTGTACACGTATAATCGGTCATTCGTTCATTCGCCGTTCGAACGACTCTCACGACCTACGGAATTTCTGAATTTCCTCAAACCTCACACTGTGTGTTTCATCCGTGAAAATGACTTGTGCCATGCGGATCCACGAAAAGTGACTACTGACATTTTGTCATATGCGGAATACCTCAATGAGGGGGTTGGTATCCTTACAGTTATTACAGGGCAACTACTTAGACGTAAACCATGGGCCTCTCGGGCATCCTTCAATGATGTCATGACTGTGAACAGCCAGCTCAAGTCAGAGACTGAAAAGCTTCATGGAATTCATTTTTGGTCTCATCGTGGTTTCTGGGCGGACCTGACCTACCTGGGGAGAGATGGGGGTCAACATTGAATCTGGTTCTCGCCACATGGAGAAATACCTTCACAACATTAGAATAGCTGTCCTTCAACATTAAAGATAAGCAGTCTGACATATTTTTATTATTCTTTGAGCTAAATTGCACTCATAGTGTTCAATATATTCACAGGCATATGCATAAAATTCACAATTAGCTGGTAGGTGTATAAAGAATGTTCATATGAATTTGTTTTTCCTGTTCACATGCAGGGTCATGTGTACTATTTTACGGTTCACATGCAGAGACGTGTCTACCCCTTTTCTGATGCACATGCAGAGTAATGTGTACTATTTTTCTGGTTCACATGCAGAGTCGTGTGTACTATTTGTCTGGTTCACATGCAGAGTCCTGTGTAATTGATTCACATGCAGAGTCATGTGGTTTATTATTTTTCTGGTTCACATGCAGAGTCGTGTGTACTATTTGTCTGGTTCACATGCAGAGTCATGTGTACTACAGTATATTTCTGGTTCACATGCAGAGTCGTGTGTTCTAATTTTAATTCACATGCAGAGTCGTGTGCACTAATTTTGATTCACATGCAGAGTCGTGTGTACTAATTTTGATTCACATGCAGCGTCGTGTGTACTAATTGTGATTCACATGCAGAGTCGTGTGTACTACCGGTAATTTTGATTCACATGCAGAGTCGTGTGTACTAATTTTGATTCACATGCAGAGTCGTGTGTACTAATTTCGATTCACATGCAGAGTCATGTGTACTAATTTTGATTCACATGCAGAGTTGTGTGTACTAATTTTGATTCACGTGCAGAGTCGTGTGTACTAATTTTGATTCCCATGCACAATCGTGTGCAATTTTTTTTGGTTCACGTGCAGAGTCATGTTCACTATTTTTCTGGTCAGCATGCAGAGTCGTGTGGACTATTTTTTCTGTTTCTCATTCATGGTCATGTGGACTATTACTAATGCACATGCAGAGATTCCATTTTTATATGCTCATGCAGATTCATGCACACATGCTCTATTTGTATTGTTACATGTATGTAAGTTTACATGTGAATCTAAAGATATACACTGTTTTGGCGCAAGTCCTGATAATTTCATTTTCCTATTTAATGTTTGTGTGTCAAAAATTGCATTTAATCAAATAATAATTAGCTCGTGTGCACCTATATCCGCATGATTTGAGTGAAAATTTGTACACTCAAAAGTTGCATTAATTCTATATTGGGTACATTTAGAAAATTGATTTTAACAGTTTTGAAATATCTTGTAGGCGTTACTATGCCAAAACGCAAACATCCTGTGGAGACAAGTGAAGGTACTAGAGCAAAACATAAACCTCAGACTGAACCAATCGATTACCAAAGACTTGCGCAAGAAATTGTTAAATTGCAAAAACCCAACTCTGATGCATCAAGCAGTACAGTGGTACCCCTAGAAAATGCTGCATCTGCTACATATGCAAACACCGTCAATGAGTTACCTGCACCAACGACTGCTTCTTCGTCTATGCAAGATAACCCTATATTGTCAGTAGTATCTCAACTTTTAGAAAACACAGGTGAGTCAGTAGGCACAAACAAAGGTTTCTTCAATTCTGATAATCTTATCTCTGTAACAGAAGGTATTCCTCTTGGTGCGACAATACCACAAAAGATAAAGGCAAAAATTTGGTCGAATGAATTTTTTGATTTAAAAGTATTATTGTCGCACCAAGATGAAGAACCTCTTACGTTGTGCATTACTCCAGGGGTCATTAATGTGCAGCAAAGTTTAAAATCAAAAACCCCCATGTTCATCAGTCAGTAGACTGATGCCTTTCTTATCTTTATTAACATTAGAATTCAGAAACACCCATCAGAAACTCCCCATTTATTAAAATACATGAGCTTTATTAGAGAAATGCAAAGACTGCATGGGGATGTTGCTTGGAGAACATATGACGAATCTTTCAGAAAGTTTAGGGAGTCTTTGGCTGTAGATTGGCAAAAACCTATTGAAGAATTAAGAGGTAAATGTATTGCCATGTCCAACATTTGCAGTGAAAAATCTTACTAGTATTATTGATTTTGTTGGTTTGAACCCTGCTCTATACACGGGTCACAGCTTCAGGATAGGGGCAGACACTCATGCAGCACATTTGGGTTATTCTGAAAACTGCATTCAATAAATGGGAAGATGAAAATCTGATGCTATTTGCAGATACATACGTTTGTCAAGCTTTACATTTTAAATATGTATAGCAAATGCTATGTATATATATTTTTCTTGTAAGATTTTCACAGTTCAGAAGTTAACTGCTGTGTATTATAATTGTATCTGATATGCATTGTTTGTGTTTTTAATTCAATGCATAGATTTGTTGTATGTCAAAATTCAGTTCTCATCACTATTCCCTATCATTTGTCTTATATTGGACATTATTCAAAGTGTGATTCATGTATAACATTTATCTATACTATGTGCATGATGTGGTTACACATAACATAACACAGGTCAGAAGTAATCTGATGTGTTTATGTGCTGTATAGTTTTTTTTAACCATTGTTTCTTTTGTTTGATTTTGTCATTTGAGTAACATATGTGCTTACTGGTTCATCTGAAAATGTTTGATTACATGTATATCTGTCTTTAAAACATGTTTGATGGTATAACAAACTTTTAACATGTATATTATATAGCAGCAGTTATTTTAACACAGGGCAGAAGTCAACTGAAGTGTTTATACTTGCAAGGTAATTAAAAATAAGATGTTCCTAGTGGTATTCAAATTTTTAACTGGTTTGGTTAATCTGTGCCTTCATGATATATTAATATCTATATCTCCATATAAGGCAGGGGTTAGTCATTGCCATATGTGTTGTATGTACTGCCATATTTCATATTGTTGACTACCATGAGTTGGCTAGTCCACTTTGTGTGGGGTCTTTTTGTGCAAACCTGCTGTTTGCTTTTGGTGGCTGTTTTTGTTCAAAAATATTTTTGTTGCATGTATATTTGGTACATGTTATAATGTATACATCTTTGTTTAATATGGGGGAGGTCATTTGCTCACCTTTTATAACTTACATTCAATGTCTGGTAATTGGTATTATGACTGTTTGAAGACCTCCCCTTATTGCCTAATTTTTCTTATTAGCAAAAATAAATGGCAGTACATATACACAACCAAGTTTTATATTTTTCTATCAATCCTAGACAGATCAACAATATTACATAATACAGCATTGTTGTAAATAATAGCATTTATGTAAATTGTGATATGTTATTTTTATGCTGGTACCAAAAATAGTAGTCTAGTAATAATATAATTGTCATTCTAATTTTTGAGTACTTTTGAGTATTTAGCTGATCTTCCTTTTTGTCTACATTAGCCAATCAGAGGGCAGGAATTAGGTCGCGCGATGTTTTGACTACGTCACTTTAACTGTCAGCTGTCAACAAGTTCGTAAACACCGCAGTCAACCCACCCTCCTTCCCCTTCATCACCATTGTAGTTGGGGATTTATTTTGCAATGTATTACACATGTTTGTTGCTGTTGATGTATGAAATGCTGTTTTTGTTCAAAAATATTTTTGTTGCATGTATATTTGGTACATGTTATAATGTATACATCTTTGTTTAATATGGGGGAGGTCATTTGCTCACCTTTTATAACTTACATTCATTGTCTGGTAATTGGTATTATGACTGTTTGAAGACCTCCCCTTATTGCCTATTTTTTCTTATTAGCAAAAATAAATGGCAGTACATATACACAACCAAGTTTTATATTTTTCTATCAATCCTAGACAGATCAACAATATTACATAAACATTTATTAGTTACTGATGCAATTTTGAATGAAATAGCATCTTGGGTGAAATTATAATATGAATATTTTAATTTCTTTTAATAAATTTGAACAGTGGTACTTGAGTCAAGATTATGTCAAACTGATTTTTAAAAATGTCCGCAATTACAAATCAATTTTGCGTTGAATGACTGTTTAAAGAACCTGATCATATCAATAAGTTTGTAGATATTAATAAGAATTTCAATAGTGTAAACATCAAATCGATTTTGAATAATTGCATTAATCATAACATAATAATGTTTTACGTTGGGAATGTTCAAGCGAGCGCATCAGGAACTACATTTTCTGTTTGATACATCCTTATGAATGAAAATTGGATAAAATAAATCGTGAGATCCCTCGGATGTCGTGAATATTTTTTGCTGCCTTTTTACGTATCTTTACATAATACGAGAGAATGGAATAGGGGAGTATAGATTTTGATTCACATAAGAATGGAAGAGGGGGGTATATATTTTGGTTCTCATAAATGCTTGACAGGTGCTTTACTCAAAATATGTCTTCAAATCTCACGGAACCGTAACTTGCAAGTTAAATGTAAGCCGTTTTTGGCATGGCATTACGGAAGTTAGAAGGCATGCTGGGATTTAAGTATTTCTTGATTAACCTGTAGGTTTAGCTCTTTCAAATCCCCGTCCACTGGATCTTAAATATCACTTCGCACTGCGCGCAGGCGAGCTGTGTTTGCTATAAAATATGCAGTAATCCATTAAATGACACCTAAACTAGACACTGAATGACTGGATAAGTTTAAATCATTAATCCATTCCTCTCTCTCTCTCTCTCTCTCTCTATATATATATATATATATATATATATATATATATAAATATATATATGAAATCATTTTTTCTAAGATTCTTTGTTATGATAGATTAAATCTATTATAAAGTTTTTATGATCCTCAAAATAGAAAAAAACAGTACTTAACTCTTATGCGTTATATTTGTGACTTCGTCGTCCAAATAGAAAAAAAAACAGTACTTAACTCTTATGCGTTATATTTGTGACTTCGTCGTCCAATGCTTTCTTCATAATTGTACATTCTATTTTGTATTTGAAATGGCGACATTTCGACCTACTACTGGAAACCATCGTGCAATTTGATACCTCTGGAAATTATAAATATCAGAAACATCAACAACAAACATTTCAATAATAGCAGTTTTAAGCGTGTTTTTCTTGAACGTTTTGTGGTACGGATAAAGTACATTTTTGCCAAAAACTCCTAGAGTTTTTTAAAATAGATGATTTATTTATCTTTTCCCTACGTAACTCTGACATACGCACCATGATTGCAACAAATTGAATATGAACAAATTAATTTATACCAAATATTGGGTTCATGCATATGACATGTTTGCTGGTGCTGCAGCTACCTGCTAGAACTTTTCCCTTTGAGGAATCATAATACAGACATAAAATGTCTTCCGCCGTTGAAAATGACATGTTCATCATATGATGTAGTAATTTACATCGAAAAGTCATGGTTTCGTTGGTGGAAGTTCGCATAATTGCTCCAACCCAAAACCAAGGGTTCAACCTAATAATTTAACCAATCTAATAATTTTGATTAAAACCATAAATCCAACATGAACAATAAATATTAAAATATGTTTATCGCTGGTTTGTGTCGAGTCATATTCATTTGGTTCACACATAATCAAATATCGGATTGCAGCCAATCTGAATGAAACAGCCTTTTAATTCTTTTTAGTACTCACTATGAGTTTTACTAATTGAAACACTTCTTATCAGCATTTACTTCATAATAAAATTTCCTGTTACTAAGACCATGTACTCTCTCTTAATGTATTCAATGTAAAGCAAACACATTTTGTATCTAATAAATGAATGATCCGATATTCTTAATCATGATATTATTTTGAAGGTGTTATCAATTAAAGATACTCCAAGATTTTCCAAATTTTGATTATGGTCCATTTAATTATACCTTAAATTTTGCATTGAAGTTTATGGGCAACATATTTTTAATTAAGATCTTGTAAAAAGTAATTTAAAATTCGTAAAAGTCTCTTGGCTAAAACCTACATAAACTCTTTAAAAAATTAAGATGCAAAATAATCGGCTTATTATATGTTGTCAGTCACGCGAATTTGGTTCATTTCATTTTCATTGTTATCTAGCAAAATATATTTAATTAACTAGTTTAAAATGATTAAGAATTGTTCAAAATCCCTTCATTTTACATTGTATACTTTAATTTGTTTCATTTTTCCCCGATTAAAAAATCCCTTTCGCTGATTAAGGTATGAAAGAATATTAATAATTTTTATCGAATTTGATTGAATCACTGGTAATTGAAGGCCAGATTTTCTTTTGGGATGACTTTTCTAGCTTAACGATTCATAAAAACAAATTCATATTATCTAGAATTGTTTAGACAATTTAAAGATTAACATAAACCACAACAGTATATATGTGACTTTTTTTTTGTACATAACAAAAACTATATATATGTTTAGTAATGGGATATTTTGAAGAAATTTTGTATCAAAAAGCTGAAAAGGAACTAGACCAAAAAATTAGTGAACACCTTAAACATTCCTGGAAACAATATTTATACGACTGCTTCATTTTCTGGAAAGAATCTGAGGGAGATCTTCATGAATTTCACAGTCTTCTTAACTCTTTAAATCCAAATATTCAATTCACCATGAAATTCAGTGATTGTTCTATTTCATTTCTTGATATCATGGTTTTAAAAAACCAATCAAAAATGTCATCATATGTTTATTGCAAAACCACGGACACTCATCAGTATCTAAATTTTAAATCCTGTCACCCTACGCACACCAAAAGAAATATCCCGTACAATTTATCAAGAAGAATTTGCACTATTGTTAGTGAAGAAAACGACGTCACGTGACCCCGTCTATTGGTTCACTGTCAGCCGAAGTCTCAAACCGGATGGCACGCGTAGAACACATTAATTGAGTCTACGCGAAAGAAAATAGTGCAGACACTTTTTATACATTTTTGTAAAAAATATTATAAAAACACGTATTAAATCGTTTTAAGTCCTCTATGTGTAAACCGAATTATATAAAGAAAATAAACAAATAGCTTAATTTATCAAAATATTCTTGCTCGGGTTCAATAGATGTAGTGTTTTGTGGAATAGAGTTACGTTACTGAATGCACAACGCCGTCAAAGATTCTGTTGGTGAACGAGCTCATAAAATCAATAGAAGAGGTTGAAGCTTGAATCGAAATTAAAGTTCCCAAAAGCCGAACTTTAGCATACTACATGTAGATTGAAACAACTAATTCAAACTCATAATTTTTGGAACATAATGGAGGAAAACGTGAACAATTACAAATTCTAACTTTCAAGACCCCGCCTTTCAGTTCTCTCAGTACTTTGATTAATTCCTTTTGTTACAACCTACAATCCCAAACATTTTGATTTATTCCAAGAAGCAAAAAAAAAAATATTTCTATCATTGAGCGGGATCAAGAACTTCAACAACTAATTAAAAAATCTGACCTACTCCATAGCCAAAGACAACCACCAAATCTGAAGAAAATATTAACAAGAGCAAAATTTCATTGAACACCAGAAAAATATGTTGTTTCCAAATGCGGAGATTCCAGGTGCGGCACGTGTCCTTATCTAAAGACAGGAGATTATATTTCTTTTAAATGTGGCAAGACTTTCTATGTTAATGAAAATATGTCGTGTCAATCCAAAAATCTGCTTTACTGTATTACATGTAACCACTGTGGCGAAAATTACATCGGCCAAACCGGAACACAACTTACCGCCCGCATGCGCGTCCATCACCAGCAGATCAATGATCCCAGTACCAGAAACACCCATGCAGTGAACATTTTGACAGATGTGCTAAGGGAGATTATGAAGTATTCCCATTTTATAAACTTAAAACCGATTCAACCGCCACGAGACTTGTGAAAGAGAACTATTTTATTAAATTATTTTCCCCAAAACCCAACAAACATTAAATATCTGTATAATCATCTTTGTTCTAGCCAGTCTTTGTATTTGTAAATTTATTGATGTCGTTATGATCATACTGTGTCTAATTCAGTTTTCCCGAACTCAAACGTTTTGCTGTTATAAACAAATATTTATTTCCGGTAAATATTGAATACTTTTGATGCTTTTTAATAACAAAATGTATTGTTCGTATTCATAATTTATTGATTATGTTGTTAGTTAGGATGTATTTGTACATGTAATTACATCCCAAATAATAATCTTACTTTCAAGAAACTGTTGTTAATTTCTGTTTTCTTGTTGATTATCAGCTGATTGTCATATACTTGTATACAATATTACTACTGATATTTCTAATTTTTGATAAGCTAGATGTATGTTATGTATAATACCATTTGAACCACGACAGAGTAGCTAATGTGAATAATATATAAGAAAGAAAAAAATACCTTACTCTTAGAAATTGATGCGGATTATAACGTATTTAAAAGCAACATCAGAACGTACAAGTAAATATCTTTCCATTTAAATGCAAAATTTTTCCAATTCAAATTAAAATACTCTTTATTGAATTCTAGATTTTCTGTATAGAAATTAAACATTAAACAAGCATATAAAACCAGTTTTCTAACGTTGTTAAATGAACAATGTAAGCACAGCTTAACAGTAACGGTTAATTAAAAGAAAGAGGGAAAAGTTTGTACATGAAATTTCAAACAATTGTGCCATAAGTTACCTTAGAATCCATGATAAATGTTTGCACGACAAAATATTTTTGAAAAGAATGTGTTTCAATTTATTAATCATATATTTAAGTTTGCTTTGCTTTATATGTTCAATATCTATTTCATTTAGCGTTTTGCAATTACAGGACACATCAACAGCGCGTACTGGTAAATATGGAATTTAATCAAACTTCTTGTTATCTTTCATTTGCACTGTCACAAAATTCATATCAAATCAAAATGAATATTTAATATTGCCAAACACAACTTAATGTTTTGTCATTTTACTAGAGCAAAACTGAGAACTCACCAGCTGTTCTGCTCGTAGTAAAATGTTTAATGATTAAATAAAATATTTTTTTTTCTAGGGATGACAATCGATTTCAGATTCGCTAATCGGTGAACAACCAGCAATTTGTTCAAACTGAGTAATCAGTTACTTGTATCAAAATACACGAATATGTGGAATTTAATTTTTATTTTATTAACTCTCATGTATGCCACCGAAAGCAAGATAAGCATATTCTGTACTCATTTATGTACGAGTCAATAAAATTTGAACTCAACTTGTAAGCAGTCGTGCAAAAAAAAATCATTTGAAATACAAGTTGCATGTTGGTGTCTAATATAGAAGAAAGAATGTACTTAGTAATAGATTCAAGTGTTTTTAAATGAAATTACCCTTTATAACACATTGAAAGTAAGTTTAATAATGGTTAATGGTACGGTATTCAACAGTGTTTTAGATATCATTTATCACTGAGTTAACAAAGCAGTTCAGAGGGGGATGACATGTCATTTTTATCAACATCCACTGACCAAATTCCCATCACAGCATAAACACAGAAGTCTTAACTTTCTCCAAATTGGCAAGATAACAGTCCATCAAAAACCCTTTGATATACAGGTTGCAGCTAGATAGGTGTCTACTATAGACGAAAGAATGTTATCATTTTTGGGTATTTATCTTGATAAAATACGGGTTGGTCCCGTGATCTAATCTCATAAAGCCCGAAGGGCTTTTTTGAAGATTGATGAGATACCAACCCGTATTTATATCCCGATATACATCCAAAAATGATACATTATTTTTAATATTTACATTTATTGCAAATTATGACGATACCATTGCTCCATAATTTCTTTTTTGTGATGACAAAGAAAGCCGCTTCTATTTACACGACCTACATGTAATCAAAAACAGTTCACCAATATTGCAAGTATTTGACATCAATGGTAAATAAATATGACATTACTTTTGACAATACAATACCTTTTTATTATAATAACGTGACACAGTAAAGAAAATGAACAATTTAAGAAAAACGATTGAAGCTTAACCGAATAGTACCAATTCCGTTGAAGTTGCATAATGATTTTCTTCAGAAAGTATAGAGGCAAGCAATTCTTACTTCTTTTATGGAACACAACGAACAGAAAAGCTGAAGGAGTTAAATTTGATTAAACATGAAATGTCTGTGATATTGCGTTTGCGATTTTGCTTGTTATACGAGTCAGAAATGAATTATTACTAATTCTAACTCCTTTGACAAATTGCGATTTTCATTTTCAATAGTATTTAGATTCATGATGTGATAAGTTAATTTATGAATCTCGAATTCTGGATCTAATAATCAAATCTCGAATGGGCATTTTGGTATTCGTATGTCTAAGTTTATTCAGCCAAAACCACAAAGAAATTAAGAAAATGCAGCAAAATATATGATAAAATATAAATCATAGGAATTTACTGACTTTTAAAATAAATATGCACTGATGACTGCATATGAAAACATTTATTTTATGTATTTAAAGTTAACATGGCTTCGTAAGTAAATGCAGTCCAAAAATACACCATGTGTAGATAAACATTTACGAGCCTTCTCTATAAAATCAACATGAACTTAACCGATGCCTCAAAACTCATTTGTTCAGTGTAACTCAATCGAGGCGCCATAAATGCATGGCAGTGAAAGGAACATATTTTTTGTGACCATTCTTTCATTACAACACATAAATAAGCTGATGTCTGATAACGCGTCCAAAATTAATTAACATAAATGTTAGACAAGAGCCCAAATGCTTCTTCTATAGATGATACAACACAAATGTCTTTTGTAAATGAGTGCGTTGATGTAATTCTGACTTAAGGTCAGACAATTTATGCCACAATTTATTCCATATGTATGATTTATACACTGAAATCATTTGAAAATGACACGTTGTTTTTACAGAGTTTAATAAAGTTGAAAAACGTGTACGTTTCATGAAAAGACGTTTATTAAAGTTTGATAAGAATTAATTGAAAGCATTACATAAAAGAAAGAGTACATCATCTGATATTTTGTGAAAATATGTTCTTCCCCCTTTTTTTAACTTGCTAAAATGGTGTTTCTAGATTGAATTTAAAAAACAAATGGTGAAATTTGTGGACAGTTAAATATCAAATTAATCATTGGTTTTGAAAAATAATTAATTCTATAGATTTTTCATGAAAATCGATTCGAATGGATTGCTTTAAGACTTTTGTTTTCATACTCATCAATATTTTATCAAATTGATGTGAGAGTAATTATTATCGCAGCAACTGCCTGATGTGTTCATTATTTTTTCATTAGAAAGCACATTTAAAGGAGTTGGCATTTCAGACAGGCAAGTCTGACTATAGCCTTCCCCTACTAATTCACTTCAAATTAGTAGGGACAGGCTTTAGTCAGCCTCTCAAATAGCGATAGAATTTTTTACAGCCTTTAGTCCAATTTTTGCACAATTTAAAAACACAATACAGAAAGACACGAATATAGGCATATAATATAAATATCAAAACAGCAAATTGATAATGACATAATTAATGATAACGTTTACAGAACAGTCTTAAACAGGGGCAAAGGGTCTTTCACAACAATTACTTATCAATGAAATATATGAAAAATTACATGTACTATTTTTTAAACAATTCTGAAAAGTTTTAGCAATAGAAAAGTTACATACACTACTAGTGGAATAGCTACGAAGAAATTCTTTTAAAAAATCCGTTTTTTCTGCATCTTTAGTCAATGGAATAACATGAATTAGCTAAGGAATTATTAGACAGTCGTCAAAAATCAGACAATGACTAGTACATTAATATTGGTTTTTTTAGTTGCTATACTTAAAAAAAATTCTATTGAGAGTAGCGTTTCTGAATTTGTAGTCATTAACTGTAAGTGCAGGAGTTTATTTACATGTAGTTTAAAACATCAAAATAAAAATAAAATGAAGCTTGAATTTAAAAACAGCATTGCTTCACAAAATGATTTTTAAAAATGACACATATAAAAACTTTTGCTCTAAGATAAAAGTGAACATATAGGTTCTCTTGCAAATATAAATGTTTATTGTTGAAAGCAACCTCTGAAAAAAAAACCAAAATTTGTAATATTTTTAAAAAATTCAACGAGTTGGATAAAAACTATATACCATCACAAACCATGAGATAATCTTTCAATTACATTGTATCATGTTTAAATGTGTTAATCTCTTTTTGTAGGATTTTTTTATGGAAAACAACTTGCGTCATTTTAATAGAAACACGTAAAAATCCATTGTGACGTCATCACACTGTAATATCCAAAATAAAAGATGTATTACATGAGTGATATCCACCGCATATTTAGCAAAACATATGATAAAATGTATTTGAAGTTAATGATTAAACTTTTGAAAATAAATGTTTGGAAATGTTTTGAAGCATTTTTAAGTATTTATGCATTGCATACTTTAGACTATCTTAAGAAATAAGAAAGATAAAACCGAGGGCAAAATTACAGAATTCTCTTGACAAAGAGGAAACAAGAGGCCCACAAGAGGGCCACATCAATCATCTGAGCAACACTGACTTTATATGGGAGTTCAAATGATATTGTGCCATATGGCCCCTCGGTAGAATAACTAAAACTAAATATTGCAAAGGATTCGAATTTTACACTTTTTTGCATACACTTAATCTTTGACATTGTACATTTATGAAATATCATTTTTACCGAAAATAAGTAAATCCAAGATATAAAACTGAACTTTTGGTAGGGTACACTGTTAACTTCCAATTCCCTATCTTTCGTTTTGCCCCCGGGCCCCCCTTCCCCCACTTTCTAATATAATTTATAAACGCGACCAAAATTAAGAGAGCATATAGGTACATTTTCTTCCTCAACTACTTACCAGTCACTGTATTAAAAAAAAAGATATATTATAATAGTTATTGTATTTTATTCAATTTCCTATAGATTTGAGGAAGAAAATTGTACCTTAATGCGCTCAATTCCTCAAATTTAAACATTAAAAAAGTTGATTGGTCTTCCCCATTATGAACGACTGGTGTTTGCCTAGCGTAAACTCGTTTGATTTTTATAACCTTGCCCACTTTTTTGATAAATACACTCGAATTAAAAAAAATTGTCAAGTGACATGTTCAAGCGCTATTATAATCAATGTATTGACTAGCACAATACTTAATTTACTAAGGTCCACCCATTATTTTCATCATCAGGATGATTTTCCTCTGTAATATTTTCTTAGGAATAGCAATAATGCCTTTATCTCCGTAAAAGAAATGTGTCAGAACTATGGAAACTGTTTTAACGGTATTTACTCGTGTCTGAAAAACAACCAAAAATGATGAAGATTTCATACTATTCATCGTATAAAAAAGGTACCCATGAAAGTAGTTACAGCATATCATCCTTTTTTGTACAAGTATTTAACCTTTAGAGAGACATTTCTAATGATCAACCAAAATTTCAGCGTCAATCGTAGAATTATAAGCAAGATACAGAGCTCACAGTTCTGCTAAGTTTGAGTGATATTTTGTTCACATGAATATATACATTCAGCTTAAGATTTCCTATTCAGCATTTAAAATGTAAACAAAAAAAGAAAACAGAAAAAAGAATGGTTTTGGATCTGTGTACAAACATAGCTCTGTATCTTTCTTATATCTCGAAGCTTAACATTTTAATATGGTTTGTAAATAAAAATTGTAACAATTAAACAGAAGAAACATGTAATAAAAACAAATAAAGATCACGATTTAAAATGAATTATATATATATATATATATAATTATATATATATATATTATATATATATATATATATATATATAATATATATATATATATATATATATATATATAAACCTTCAAACAAATGAACCGACGATCTTTTTAACTTTTGAATAACTGGACATTTAGGATAATGAACCTTTAGACTAAAGCTGCATACAGTGGACCGTGACCGCTTCGATGGTCATAATTACACAAAAATATTAAAGCTCGGGTTTATTACAACCTGTATACACACTGTCAAAATAAAGAGATTGTTGTACTAATTTTCAGTACTCAACTTCAGAATGAAAAAATTCGGCGTTTTAATCAACACTTTGAATTGTATCCATTTTTTTTTCATTTTCTTAAAACGGGAAATATGAGTGCAGACGGTGTGCTTTTGAGCCAGTCAACAAAATATTTTTCATGTCCCTTTAATTGTTGTTATACGGCAAAAAATGATTTAAAAATTAAGTGACTGTAAATTGTGCGCAACGTACCTTAAAGTTTATGCATTGTACATTGTTGAAAACAAAAACATCAACAGTTATTGCTCAAGAATGATAATCATTTTTATGTCCAGAATTTTCTTTTTCTTATCAAGCAATATCCGATGATTTGAATAACTTAGCCTTTTCTGTTTATTCAAATCTATATGAAGTAACAGAAAACAAACACGTACGTGTATGCACGTACACAAATATAATAATGAAATATGTCCATCACAGTTATTCAAAATATAGCTAATATTTGAAATAGCATATTTTGATAAATCTAGCAAAAAAGAGGGGAAAATTTAAAACAAAATGAATTCGTCAATCAAAGTTTAATCGAAATAAAGAGTTAATCCAATATAACGTGTTGAATTAATAAAACCTGATAAAGAATACTACTCGTTATGAAAATAACGCGCTTTATGCTTTCTACTTTTCGGACAAAATCATAAATAAAGTCAGTGTTGATGACATTATTTCTTTCTTTATAAAAACTAAAATGCTATCATACCTTTTTCTCATGGCGCAATCGATCATATGTGTTACCTCATATCCAAGATATCTGACTTTCAACTTTTAATAAAACATAAAACTATATTTTTTCAGAGCAGTTGAGTAAATAGTACCGGACTGTACAAAATAGATAATAAACAAAAAAAGATCATTTCAAAAAATCGTTGATGAGGTTAAAAAAGCATTTACATGTAGTTCTTATTAAATGTTTTATTCTTTACGTAAGCACAGTTTCAATAGCAATTAAATACAATTGCATCTGTGATAATCGTGTAGTAACGGACTGAAATATAGTGTATTACCTTTTACAGCGTTCTTAAGAAGGCCAGGGGATGTCAACATATTAACCATCAGATCTGCCCTACACTTAAATTTTAGCTTCAAAATTAATCAGTTTCCTAAATCTTTTCAAAGAGCTCTTTTTCTTGGAAGATTAAAATAGTCTAAAAATGGACACAACTATTAAACCTTTTTTAATATTTCGAATCAAGATTCCTCGAAACACAAATGTTTTATTTGATGAATAGACAAAGAATCTTTTTTGAAATATTATTTCACAAAATATAGACAAATATTAGCTTTATGTATGGTCATTTCATTATATCTTTTACTATTTTATGCTATGGTATGCAAATGGTATGCTATGAGATTTGAACAAAAACGCCTCGGTATACAGAATTGTTCAAAATATTTCAAAGTAAAAAGATAATAAGGCAATGTTTCCCACTAATATCCAATTAGAACATTTATTCTTTAAAATAAAAGCATTTTAAATCGAGTTAAAATCATGTTTTATGCTTGGTATGCCATGGTATAATATGAAATTACAAATGATAATAATTGAGATTCTAATGCTATGTTATGAGATTTAAATGCAATGCTATGCTATGGTGTATGTTGTAAAATGCATTCTTTAATTGACAGTTATATTGGTGATCTGGCTGGGACTATCAAGAATATAACACATGTTTGAGTAAATATTGTTCATTTCTTTTGACAATGAATGCTTTTATTTACAATAATGTTGTATGAATTATTTTATGTAAATTTTTATGTATTTTTTTTTATAGCGAAATGGAAAACAAATTTTTTGACTTTAAGAAAGTATTTTTGAGTTTAAGATTTTATATTTTGGTTTTTCGAGTAACAATAACTCTTAACAATAGAGTAAACGTTTCATATTTTTGGTTTAATCATTAATTCTTGATGCTTCACGTGTATACCCAATAGTTAGTACTAGGGAAAATTATAAACGTCAATGCAAGTATAAATCATAAATAATATAGAGTCTACTCTTTTCTCGATAATAAAACAAAATGTTGTTATATAATGACTTGTGTTTAAAAATAGTTTTCATGTGTTTGCATGTTCATGTAACTCTGTAAGATGAGAACTATCCCCCGTACAATTTGTCAACATCTGGTTTTTAGAAAAGGATTTTTTATCTTTTAAAACACATTTTATCACTTTAAGAATATGAATTATAATTTTTGTTACTTTCTGTTTACTGCAATAAAAATTACAATATTTTAAAGCCGTTTTCACAATTAACAAGAAATGATACCGAAAAACTTAAATATAAGGGGGTAATTATTCTACAGGGGTCACTTTTCTTTACGTAGAGTGTGCTAATTTTTATGAATATGACACTTATTCTTCAGGTAAAATAGCCATTTTTCTACGTAGAAAATGACCCCCGGTCATTATTCTACGGGTGGTTATTATTCTTCTTTACACCGACAGCCCAGTATTCAATAGTTGACCCCATAAAAGATTACTCTTACAAAGCTTGATATTGTTAGTGTATGAACGTATGTAAACATTTATTTTCTGTCTTACATGTAGTTATGTTCAATTTTACTCAAATCTAATGTATAAGGCATAGGCCACACACTTTCACCGGTCTCAGTGTTTGATTACTTGGTCAGGACTGACCCTTGCTTCTATTTTCTTTTCAATACAAAATGAGTTCGACTTGAAACCCCCATTGTTTACAATACAAACTTGTAAGTTTAAGCAAGAAGAAATGAGAACTGATAACTCATCAGGAGTTTACCATTAAAAGAAATCAGAATTTGGCCTGACTTGTCCCCCACCCCCCCCCCCCCAAAAAAAATAAATATATAAAAGATTACTGAAAAGACAGGACAACCAAAATCCCCCCGTTTCCAACAATATGTAGACCGGTGATTGGCCCAATAGGTCGGTTTTTGACTGAGAAATTGTCTTTTGTACTGTGTACTGTAACTAACGTCAGTCATTTTTGGCGATTTTAAAAAGAGGTTCTTTGAGTAAATAATACAGGATAACATTTCTGCGTATTCAATATTTGGCGGTGTAAGGTATTAGCAAAAAAAGAGCGAAAATTACATTATCTCGTAAATTACTGAACATAAGGTAACCCGGTTCATGCATATATATATAAATTATCTGGTAGATTCAGAGGCTTTACTTCCTGCTGACCTAGAAGATATGACACAAATGAAATAATCTAGAAGGGATGGCCAAACTAGAGGTAATTATGATTCACGAATTTACTTAAAATGATTGAAACTTTCAAAAGCCATCTTATGCATGTCACGTGTTCTGACCGTAGAGGTTTAATGGTCTATTGCTTTCCGCTGTCAAATTTGCCTATTTTTTTTGGGGGGGGGGGGGGGTGGGGTAATTGTATAAGTGCTAGATCGGAATGAATGAGAACCAAAGTAAAAACAAAGAAGAAATCGGCAATAGGAAATAGAATCTGCAATTGTATTTAGCTTTGTATTAGTGTGCCTTAAAAATGTTTAATTGAATGGCCAGAAATACAACATTCTAACTAATGCCATGGTCTCAGGAGATTAAGATGTTGGTATCTACCTGCTCAGCCATTTGATTGTCTATGTGAAATAATATCTTGTTATTAGCCAATAAGGGACCCTAGAATGGCGACTACTACTGAAAACAGCTTTGGGAAAACCATGTCATATAATCTAGCAAATTTCAACCAATGACGTGACCATCTACTAAAAGCCCTTTGTTGTAAAAAAAAAATAATAACAAACCTACAAACCATTCTACCTTAACAAAGCGATAGTGTGTCAGTGGAGACCCAAAGCCTTTTAGGAAAAAAGCCTGGTAGTTTTAATGATTAAGAAAATATAGCAATGTTTCCCTTACTTTTGATTTGGGTGGCGTGATGCTCGATGGCAGCGGATTAATATTGGACTTTAAAAACAATCAAGATGACGTACATGTACAGCTTGTTTATTTTTTTTTTAATGCAGTTTGAATATAAAAAACATCAGTTTTATTTAAGACTAGAATACATGTACAGGCGCAATGCATATCAAATTCATAGTTTTGAAAAACACACGCTGCAAACAAGACTTCACAAGTTGTCGCTCCTGGACTGGAACTAAAAACGTTTATCTAATATGGTGATAAATGCAATATTATATAATGGTTCTTAAGAATTTAAATGTTGTTTCAAAAGAGACAACTTTTAAAAGATTGAATAGTTTTTTACCTATCGACATATGCTGTTATTTACAATACGTGACACGTAATTGGAATCGGAAATTCAATTTGATAATGTTTTCGCATAGTATTTCATCAATAGTTTATGCAATATGCTGTTATTTACAATACATGAGTATTGAACACCTTAAATTAAAGAATTATTCCAGTAAACAATTGTGCATGTCATTCGTTTTGCTGATCATTAGCTGTTTGTCATTCCAAGCTTTTCAACCATGCGAAAAATGATGTATACGTTTTTTAAACTTCCGTAATACAGTAATTGAAAGTAATGTTATCGAAAAATATTTCTATTCATTTACCATTATCAATCAAATGCATCTTTCTTTCTTCATTTAAAAATTTCAAATTATTTATAAAAACATTTGATAATATTTCTTTTAACTTTAAAGTGATATAAAATTAATAACATAGAATCACTGCCTTGTTATGCCTCTTTCTCTATACGTAACGAAGCCGAGTACAGTTCAAATACTGTCGTTTCATTAATATTCAAGGGTATCAATTTTCGTGGATAAAGTGAAAATCACAGTTTCAAGAATACGTAAATTCGTGGCCAATGACTCTTTCAAAACAAAATGTTTATAGAAATTGCATTTCAATGAACATTTAATTTCATGGATCAACTCAACAACGAAATCCACGAAAATTGGTATTCAACGAATATTGATGAAACCACAGTACGCACGCTTTTGCGCAGCGGTTCATTTGCATATATGGACGTCATATTCTTGCTTGGTTGACGCTATGGCGATAAGGTTTAAACTTCAGATAGCGAAATTTGTGGAAAATATCTCGTTAAAGGCATCAAATTGATATCAATGTAGAATAAACATAAATGCCTCGAAGTATGATCTATTGTTGGGCTCGAGTTGAAAACATGAAATGGGTTCAACAAGCCTAGCTCGCTGTCACGTCTTCTTACTCTGCCTAAATATCTGTTTATCCATGTATTTCAATACAGTAACCACCTAATATTTTATATTTATGACCCTTGATATATGATGTTTTATGTTTTGTATTACCTAAATATGTCAGAATGTTTCAATATTACTATAATGATCACCATTTTCGCCTTTGTCAAATAAAACATAGCCATTATCTGACGAATCTGGGAAATTGGGCATACAAAAAAAATTGATAAGACCCTGGGAAGAAACCAGGAGGTAAATGGTTTTTATATTTGTTCGTTTGATGCCTTTAATTTGAGCAATAACTTTCATGTGGAACAGAGAAGAAAAAATCCTTCAAACAAAAGTTAAAAAAAAATGTAAAAATAAAAATGCGCAAAATTGACACATTTCAAGCAAAATCCCATATTGTCCTATGTTAAAAATTAATTAAAACTTTGAAATGACCCCCTTAACAAAGGCTGTGGTAAATGTCTGATTATTTTTATCTTAAGATAATAAATATAGCAGTAGAAATTCATATAATTTAATTCTGGTTGTAACGCGCTTTCTGATTAGCTAAAAATTATTTTATATCGTATAAAGAATATTGCCTACGTAATAGTAAGACTAACGTCAAAAACGTATCAATACTCCTGACGTTACGTTTGAATTTTGTGTAATTTTACGTCATTTCAAAGGTCAAATGACCGTTTTTATCTACAATGACGAGTAAAAAAAATAAATAATAAGTAATGAGTTCAATATTTATTTGTTTTATACGATATTAAATGGTTTGGAACAGTTTACGCTTTATTATAAAACCGCTTCGCGGTTTATAAAGCGTAAACTGCCCCAAACCATTTTATATCGTATAAAACAAATACATATTGAATTCATTCGTTAAGTAAAAAAGTTATTATTTAAAAAAATCTAGGGCAGAACAATTAGACCCCGCCTCATTAACATTTGTCATAAATGCAATTACCTTCTTGTTGTCTTATCACTTTTTTAACATTTGTAGTGATATTTTGATTATTGTTATGCATCAATGTAAATGGGTTAAATTCATCCAAATACGGAATTTATCAGTTCAAATCAAGAAATAAGTTTTAATAATTTTCATAGTTACCATAATTATTCAACAGAAAAATGATAGCTGTTTGGATGTAATAGCAAACCTTATCAATGTACGGAGTATTAAACTTGAAAATACACAATAGTGCATATGGCCACAGCTTTAATTGAAACATGTTCTTATGTACATGTACATGTAGCAACTATACCCTTCAACTTCCAGCAGCCAGTTTATAAGAAATCCATTTTACAGGCCCTTTATGATGTATGAACACATAGTTTTATATCAAATCAATTTTTTATTACTTTTTATCTATTGATTTCCGAAACGAGTTTTAGTTTTGATAAAATATTGTTGAAGATTCACATTTGAAGAAAAAAGATCCAACAGTAAGAACTAATGCTCGGCTGAATCATAGAAAAGAATGATAATCTAGCAAAATTAATTTGTAAAACTCATTTTAACTAAATGTCGTTTTAATTCAATTTCTGATAGATAACAATTAAAAGTAGACAATGTTAAGGTTACCACCTGTATAATGTACAACGGAGACTACTTTTATAATTATGACATCTACTAAATGATGACCGCTATTGAACTTTGGCCACTACTGGATGTTGACCACTGCTGAATGCTGACCACCACTGAAAGGATGACTATTTTTAATTGATGACCACTACTAAATGTTGACCACTACTAAATGTTGACCACTATCAGATGATGATTACTACTCAATGTGGACTATTACTGAATGTTAACCACTACTGATTGTTGTCCACAACTGAATGTTGACCACTATTAAATGTTGACCATTACTAAATGTTGAAGACTACTGAATGTTGACCCCTTTTGAATAATGACCACTACTAAATGTGGAACAATACTGAATGTTGAGAACTATTAAATGGTGAACACTACTGAATGTTGACCATTACTGAATGTTGACCACTACTGAATGTTGTCCACAACTGAATGTTGACCACTGCTGTATGGTGACCAGTACTGAATGTTGAGAACTATAAAATGGTGACCATTGCTAAATGTTGACCACTATCGAGTTATGACCTGTATCAAATGATGACTACTACTGAACCAATGACTATTTTTAAATTTCGACCACTATTGAGTGTTGACCACTATTGAATGTTGACCACTACTGAATATTGACCACTACTGAATGTTGACCACAACTGAATGATGACGACTACTGAATGTTGACCAGTACTAAAAAATGATCACAACTGAATGATGACCGCTACTAAATTTGGAGCTTTATTGAATGATGACAACTACTAATACGATGGATATTTTTTAAATTTCGACCATTATTGAATATTGACCACTATTGAATGTTGACCACTATTGAATGTTGACCACTACTAAATGTTGACTACTATTAAATGTTGACCACTAATGAATGATGACCACTACTGAATGATGACCACTACTGAATGTTGACCACTATTAAATGTTGACCACTACTGAATGATGATCACTACTGAATGTTGACCACTACTGAATGTTGACAACTATTAAATAATATGTTGACCACAACTGAATGTTGACCACTATTGAATAAAGACCACTACTAAATGTTGACTACTACTGAATGTTTTCCACAACTGAATGATGGCCACTTCCTAATGTTGACAACAACTGAATGTTGACCATTGCTGTATGGAGACCACTACTGAATGTTTACCACTATCAAATGTTGTCCACAACTGAATGATGTCCACTTCCTAATGTTGACCACAACTGAATGATGACCACTACTGAATGTTGATCACTACTGAATAATGACCACTACTGAATGTTGACCAGTAATAAATGATGACAAATACTGAAACAATGACTCTTTTAAAATGATGAGCCTTATTGTATTATGATTAATTTAAATAATGACCGTTATTGTAGTTGTGCTCTATTAAATAACGACCACTACTGAATAATTACCTCTTTGAAATGATGACTGCTATTGAATATTGACCTCTATACAGTTAATGGCTGGGTATGAGGGCAACATATGAGTTGTTAGACCTGAATGTGAAAATGATGCCTTATGCCACAGGCCTCAGTTAAGTAAAACAAAAAAATGTGTTTCTTTATATAATTTTTAAACATACTAGTCCGTATCCGTGTGAATTATTTGGAATAATTTTTTTTTCCTTTTTATATTGGAAGACTGTTTAAATCAAACGGATTTCCAAACGTTGGTGTTTTACATGTTTTATTTAGATTTTTTTTATATCCTAGAAGATAATGAAATTATGATACTAAAGCAATTTAAAAGCAGCAATGACTGCTATATTTTATTACATCATACACTTTACAATTTTAACAAAGTTAAATTCAATATTATAAATTCTATGCATACAAAATACCACTATCAACTTATGAATAAGTGTTTGCTAAGGAAATATATGATTGAAAATTTTGAAAAGGTACCGATACGATATATTTTCAAACTATTGAAATATATCAATAACATGCATTGTTATATTGAAGATATCAAATATTTTTTCCCCTTTACCAAACTGAATGTGTATATGACAGAACGAAGCATAGCATAATCATAGGAGTTTTCGTTTGCATTTCAACTTTGAAAGATTAAAATATGTTTTGATATTAATTGTGTTAGAAATATATTCACGGAATACGAAAAGACAACTCCAAATGAAATTAAAGCTTATATATATGTTAAACTCGAATAGTGCAAGGATACAGAAGTGCTTGCAAGTGTGATTACACTAAAAAGGCTAAATCAAGTAGACAAAATGTTACAAAAGAACTCTCACAAGTACAAAAAACATTTTTTTTTCTGTATTTATTGCGTAGATGTGTTTGCATTCTCAATCACAATCAAACATTTTTTAAACAATAATGCACTCGATATGTCAATTCTAATTGCAATTAGGTGATGAATTTGAATTCATTATCGGCCACGATTAAAATGGTCCTTCAAAAGCTATCAGTCTGTCACTACTCTGTATATATCCAATACTTGTTTAAGTAAACTTGGTGTCATCTTCTAAAAGGGAGAGTGAGTACAAAGAATAAATGGTTTTTCAATGCAGATATTTGACACACAGAATGTATAATACACTTAAGAGGCTAATTTAAAAGAGACAAATTAAAATAGAGTTTATGATATGATTTATATCATTCTTTGAATGCACATGGCTCAGTGGTCATTGGTATCAGGCCAATTGACAAATGTCGCTGGTTTAAACCTCGATTTGGTCACTTCATGTTCTGTGTTTTTTTCCTTAGACGAGACACTTTACTTTCATTGTGTAATTTTAGTTCATCCAGTTACAAATGGATTCTTGGGTAAACCTACGATGACCTGATGTTTCATCCAGGGGAAGTCAATGAGTCATCCGCTGAATGTCAGGAAAACCAGATGTAAGCTACGGTCCTTTTTGCCTTCATTGCTCGTAGAATGATTCTACTTAATTTTGAATGAAACTAGAGATTTTAAGAAATATTACTCTACTTTCCTTCGTCCATTAACAACCAAACTGTAATTGCAATTTATAAATAATTGTATGATTATTTACAATAAAGAAAAATGTACTTTTTTGCAAATTTTATTAACACGATCTAAAAATACAAGAACATATTAAGCGATCAAAATATCTGAGGAGCAAAATGATACCATTGCTAACAATGTTAATAAAATGACGTAAAATGAGAGGCCCATAGGCCACATCGCTCACCTGGGTGACATTGAATCAAAGCAGCAAACTTTATATACAAAAGAGCTTTATAAAGTCAAATACAAAAACAAAGCCAGTGATGTTTTAGTAGTTGTAACAACAAATAAGAATTAGGATGATTTAATACAAAATAATATTGCAAATTGTTGCATTACAGTTCTACATGAATATAAAGTAGGCATAAGTCTGTAAAGAAGATGGTAAAGTATGCATTTAACAGACTGAGACTGAGACTGCATGAGGTTTTTTTTTTTGGACATTGACAATTTTGAAATCCATAATTTTTTGTTTATGCATTTGTGTATCCTGATCCCAACTTTAATTTGACTTCAGTATTGAGAAAAATGTGTCTGCTTTATTACTTTTCCAACCGATTTTTATATTTATTTAAAAAGAGATATTGATACTATCAATTAATAAATACAAATCGAATTTACAATCATATGCCCTGTTACCTTAACCTTAATGCCTTAAATTTTTTTTATAATTCACCCCTTCCTCTCATTCTGACAAACCAATAGCAATGAATGCAATATACTTAACATAAAATTTGAACACTAGGTTTTGTCTTTAATATTAGCACAAAGCATAGCCTCTCAGTTCTTTAAAAGAATTATTTAGGTGTCATTTTCAACTTATTTCTATAATAATTATAAACTTCGAACCCTTGTAAGGGATTTTTTCCTGACCCTTTGGGGGTCATGATTAAAAAAATATATCAAAAAACTAATGTAAAATTTTGAATACTAGAGACTGTTTGGTTCTTGAGAAAACTACCCCACCCTTCTTTTATTCATTCGCAATTATCTACCCTTTGAAAAAGACCTGACCGTTCATTTACACAAACGTGAAAGCCCTTCCCCAAAGATTCTTTGTGCAAAGTTTGGTTGAAATAAGCCCAGTGGTTCTTGAAAAGAACATGAAAATGTGAAAAGTTTACGACAATGGCAACAATTACGCAGACGACTACTACAGACAACGGACAAATTTTGATCAGATAAGCTCACTTGAGCCTTTGGCCCTGGTAAGCTAAACAGGGGATATAGTCTTCCACAACAATTAATTATCAAATAAAAGGATAAGAAATGAAATATGTTACATTTGAAGAATTATTACTAAGTTTATAAAAACTATTTACAACTGAAAAAGTCGCATAAACTTCTCTTTTGAACGTGTCAAATGCACTTACGATATATTTCTTCCGAAAGGGATAAAACACTCCAAAGATTATTTTTATTTTCTGCACCTTTAGTTAGCTGAATAACATGGTTTGTCAAAGAAATTATTGGACAGTCCTCGAAAGTTAGACAACAACTAGTACAATGCAAGAGGTGGTCATTAGAGAAGAGAAACAGTAATGCGTGATGTTTCTTTCATTATAGTAAAAATTAAACGCTAAAGGCTTAAACACTCACAAGTACGCAGTAGTTCACGAAACCAATATTTACACTTTTGCATTAACATGAAAACAACAAATAAAATACGTATTGATTTTTTTTTTTACATTTATTTACATCCGTTTTTAAAGTTGCACTACCTCAAATTAATATTTGTCTTGGGAGTACGGTCCTAAACTTATGGCGAGAAACTGAAAATATGTGAGTAAATTTTGTTTAAAATGTCGACGAAATGGAAGCTTGAAAACAACATTTAATTGTCTTGCTTTTTAAAAAAAATTTACTATTTGGGGTGAGCATATTTATAATATACTGCCAAAGACTTTACACAGTAGTCAGTTGTTTTCTAGTATACGCTGACCTTCATGATGATGTATATTTTTTTTAAATTCCGTTATTCACGTCAATAATCGACATTTCTTTTTCTAAATCTGTTTTGTTTTTCTATGCATAACATCAAAAACCTAAGGACAGTCGTCTTGGCCTTAAATAAAATGGGAACATAATTTATATCGTCCTGTAATTAAAAATGTAGCACGGATAAAAAAAAAAGTCGTTCTAAGATAAAAAGTTTAATTTTCAATGTTAAACACGATCTCGGGAAGAGGTCAACATTTTTAAAACAACATTTTCTCTGATAAACCATGTTAGTTTCCTTTATCTTTCATGATGTCTTTTAAAATATATAAACTAGTATCTGGATGATTTATGTCTGCAAAATACGGTCACAACATTTGAACAGGTACTAAGGGCTTATATACATGTAGCGATATAAAACAATGCAATGAAATGGTTTTATATCATAATACAATGAAAAACATCATGTGATGAATAATAATTGTAAACAAATCTATAAACTTGTCTCTTATTAACTTTCTGACGTAATCATTTGACGTGGTACTCGAACATCGGAATATCAATAACGCATACCAAATCCACGTCATAATAGATTTACAAAAAGTGGTGTGTGATAACAACCAAAGATTGTCGAAAAGGGGTATACGTAAATAAAGGATCTGTCATGGTTTGTGCTGGTTTATGATTTTTATCCAACGAGTTGTGTATTCTATCTCCGAACCTTGGCAAGGGTGTAGAAATCACTGAAAGAATTAGATTCTTTTATCACGTCCTCATGCTTAAATGATCTCATCCCTTTTTTTTAGGATATTTTTTGCTAATCTCTCAAAATAACTACAATAGAAATATTTAAAATTCATTGTGACTTCATCTCAGGGCAACATCAGTTTATACGTATATAATATGAATTATATCCACCGTAAATCAAGTGAAACGTAATGACAATTTATTTGAAGTTAACGAAAAAAACTTTTGAGGTATGTTCTCTAGAAATGTTTGGATAGTTTTTAAAGTACTTTAGCATTGCATGTTATACACTTATCTAAAGAAGTTAGTAAAAGGAAACCTACGGCAAATTGGGAGAAATAGATTTACAAAAAAGAAAAAAAAACATCACTTTTGTTTCTTTTGAGGTGCGAAAATATTACAAAAAGGTAGAAATATTAGTCTAAATTTCCTTTTTTGCTTCAATTGTTTTTATAGCGAAACATAATTTCTTTATCTAGAAGTTTTTAATATCTTGTAAATATTACAAAAAAATACATAATAAAGTATATATTTAAATAATGTAGAATTATTCAATTCACGATAATGAACTTTATCATCATCAAAATCATGAGTAATTGTTATCCTAAACAAGTGTCTTTGTTCACAGTCAAAAAGTACGTGTACGCCTAATAAATCAGGTATAAGTGTAAATTTTTTATCAGTGTTTTTATTATTCCATATAGAACTTCCGTTTGATTTTCTAGAAGCCTTTATCAGAAAATGCCTTCAACAAATATACAGCGTGCATTGCTGCAAATTTGCCCCAAATACTGAAATGCTTGCTGATATATTTCAGCTAAACTTGATTACATTGTATCTGCATTAAACGAGAAAGTTGTTTTAAAATAAACTTGCCGCACACCTGCAGCATACATACAGTGGTGTAGGTCTTATTCTTATTCATTCTTATCATTATTCAATTTTGACACGCACAGGTTTTAACTTTTTGCGAAAGTTCATAAGGTCAATACAGACAATTAACCCAGCAACGAGAGATATGATAAGGGCCCCCGTCACCCCCATGTATTTAGATGATGGCCTGTCATCAGGAGCACTAATCAGTGTTCGTTGGTACTTCTTTGTTTCCTTTCTATGGACAATCAAATTCTTCTTCCTGGTTTCAATCTTCTCTTGAAGCCCTGAAGAAAACAATAAACTGCTACTACTTAACTACAAAATCAAGTAAATTATTAAAGGACACCATACGAAGCCAAATGTTTCTATTCTATGAAAGGGAAAACTGATCAAGGTCCTTAAATCCAAAATTAGTTTTTTCTCTTACAAAGAACAGACTGCATGTATATCCGTCTTTATTTAATACCTCTTTTGTTCTGTTCCATGAAAAAATCTGATGACAGTGTCAATAAAGAAAGTTCTGTGGATGACCCTTTGCAGACTGAATTTATACTTTTGTCTACTTATTTGAATAATTCAGGAAGGCTCACGGGTAAGACTTTTTAAATCATTTACTACTAAGCAACAAATATCAACCTGCCTTTCACTATGAATGCATGCGATTTCTTGATCAAGCCAAAATCAGTACTGTATATGAAGTACCACAAACTCTGTATCTGTTTTATGTAATATTTAAAATAGTTTGTGCGTGAATGAAAGGAAGCTTTACATTCTCATTCGTTTAATAATGTTTTTGAAGTATAGTTTAGGTATTAACATATGACAAGTTAAAAAATAAAATAGTTTGTTTCCGACCAATGTATCGTCTTGCTCTTGTGTTTTGCCGTATAATGAGTGAATAAATTTACATGGCACTCTTCATGAAGTTGACAATATCTGTCAATTAGTTTAAACAATGACACCTACAGCTAGTTAAATTGCGTCTGATGTAAATATACAATGCCTAATTTTTAATGATTCTAGTTTAAATAAAAGACGAAAATAACAAGTGGGTCTACTGTTATTGTATAAAGTAAAATTTGGCATTTCCTTCTTGAAGCAAGTTAAAAAAACCAAAAGTTCGAAAAAAATTCCGAATGATTCTTCGTATGATTAAGCAAAATACAACTTTTTTTTAGAACAAATAAAAAAAAATCCAAACGATTCAAAGAACCAGTTGAAGGTGGCAGGGGATAGTTTTTTTGGTCGGGGTAATGTGAGGCAGATAGTGCTTATATGTGATTTAATTTTTCAGTGGATTTTTAAATTTGCTAAAATTGGTTTGCATGCAGGGGACACATGGTCCCGACTCTTGAGAATTTTTAAACATTTCAGAATAAAACAAGTACAACTTACATAAAGCACTATATAGAATAGCCAGGGACGGTCTCAAAATTTTCTTGGAAATTGTCCTTTTTCACATTTTCATGGGTCCAGCACCACGCTCCAGTCCCGAGCAACTGCCATAAACTACCATATGATTGGTAGCTTAATGTATACCCATGCAAATAATCACCAATTGATGGGGGTCAATCACCTTCTTTTCGAGTGACATTTCGTGTTCTGAAACCACCCTACTTTTTAAGCACAAAACCGAAAGTGAAAATTTTGACAGTTTCGCATTTTCATTCCATATCTGATGAAAAGTGCTACCAGTATTAAAGTGTCACATATCAATGAAATTGACATGAGCTCATCTATCCACAAAGTGAATGCAATAAATATTTTAGCAATTTATACCCCTCAAATAACCAGCCAAACCTCAGGGTTTCCCTTTATTTCAAAATGTCTTTCCTTCGAAACTATCCCCTGCCACCCTTAACAAAAATAATTTCAAAAAAGTTCAATTAGAAGTAACAATTTATTAATTTGTTTTTGGTACGAGTTGACTTTAGTTTGAACTCTTTACTATTTTGCAAGGCATGAACGCCGGAATAAAAAATTCGTTTTTTCTTGAAATGTTTATTCCGGCGATCATGTTATACAAAAAGATTTTAGATTAAAACTCGGCATAATATTGTTCTGGTAGAAAAAATTCTTGTTTCTTCAATTATCAAAATTATGCGTAAAGAGTTGTTATAAAAATACATTATAACCTTCCTTGTCCCAAAATGAACGGAACAACCCCTTTTTTCCTTGATTTCAAATGACAGACCTTGTAAAATAAACATAGTATTTCCACTCAGGAATTGTAAACCGTTCCTGAATAATCTAATCAAAATGAATTAGGGGCCGACCCTTTAATTCCTTTCCGGAACGATGAACTTAACATTTTAAGGTATCAAAAATGTTAAGAACATTTTTCTGAGCACTTTTTCAAATATTTTAATGTTCAAAATTTACGACTTCTAGCCCCTTGAAACCCTAATTACACAACATATGATTAAGATATATTACTGTAAAGATAAACAGATGTACAATGAACATTTTTGCTTCAATAATTAATAACAAATTATTGCTTAGTTAAGAGTTACATAAAAAATACTTTGAAGCCCTCTTGGCCCCTAATTTGAAAGGCAAACCCATTTTCTAGGAATAAAATGAAAGCTCGTGTATATCTTGACCTAATCGTTTTTAAGAAGAAGATTTTTAAAGATTTTCTCTGTATGTTCCTATGTAAAATTTCCCCTTACCATTGTTTTTTTTTAACTGAACTGAACTTTATTTATTTTACAACGATTGATAAACAAGTTCTACAACTTATATTAATAGCTCTCGTTGGCACGGATGTTAGCGCGAGGGGGTCATTGGTGTGGGAAGAAGCCGGAGTACCCAGAGAGAACCCACGTGTCCAAGCGGGCGACCGCCATACCCTATCACATATATGTATCCGAGACGATGTTTGAACTATTTCACTATTTTAAAAAAAGATGTATTTAATTTCATTTACATGCATTTAGTTACATCTGTAAGCCTTCTGTCTTACAGGATCCTATTGAGGGTCAGCTCAAGCTTATGGATGACAAGTCCAGTATTTCTTTCTCAAGCGGTTTTATTAAGCGTGATCGTATAGTTAAGATTACAACAATCTAAAGCAGCCCAAATCAGGAGTCTGCACAATCTCATTTCATATGGGTATATATAAGGTTTTACTTATGATGGACAGTTTTGACTAGTTCGGCCCATATACGACGATCATGAGTGAACATTTAGTGTTCAAAATTAAGATTAATATTTTATTTCTAAATAAAGTAACAAAACCGTCAAAACTGCCAATCAAAGAGTCTGGATGCAGGATGTGGGTCTCCGAGTCCTTGGTCTCGGAGCCCCCCCACCTAGTATGAGGCATCACTTACTCACAATACGTTCATTCATACACGGCATAAAAGGTTACAAAGGTTAATATATAGAATACACAATACATGACTCAATATAGAATACTAGAGCATTCGTTGCAGACACAGAATCGCCAAATAGGTCACATGTTGTTAAACTCTCAATTTGGATATTATTCTGCCCGTATTATGACCTGGTTTCATAACATCATTTAGGAATACTACGCATTGCTACAAGAGTCACAGAGTTCATTCCGTCAATTATCATTAACACCATTCAGTGCGCAGCATCTAGGTACACATAAATATCATAGTGACCATTATGTAATACTAGCAATGCAAGGTCATAGCATGGCTATCTGTTTACATACGTCCCCCAAACAAAAGAAATATCCCGAAGGGAGATTTCTCATGCCTGGCGCCCGGAATAGGAAAGCGTCCTTGATCTACCCTTGATCAGACGAACTTCCTAGTGACATACCAGTCAGAACATCTATGTTAAGAGATAGTAACAAGTGACATGTTTCCACCTCCGGCTTGGAACCTAATTCATCTATAAAAACAAATCTATAACCAGGATGTATACATAAAATCATATATAGTTGTTTGATTATATCGCATTACGACCATGAAAACAATAATGAATAAAGTATGACGATAATGATCAAGATGAAATAACCATAGTTGAATATAATCGTAATTCATCATCAAAGTAATACTAAGTATGGTTAAGCTTGATGTCACATATATATACAAAGTCAGTGCATGCTTATAAGTTCACAAAAATATCTCTTCCTTCCTAGGGGCGAGGTTAGCGTCATAAGTTCGGAGTCCATCGGTTTCTTCCTGAATTTCTCCAGAGTGAATCAACAAATACAAGATTTACATTAGCACAAGATAACGCACATTTCTACTTTACACATTTCACATTTTTTAATTTTCGCTAAATTTCACAATCCTCTCATAAGGAATACACAACTTCTTCGCGGCTGTAGCTCAATTATTCATCCATCATCGGCACCCGTGGATAGAGGGTCGGCGCGGATGGCGAGGCGACTTCTCGCGGAGCGTCTCCTGCGTTCCTCTGTTGCGTAGACATCGCGGCCTTCTCTTCCAGGTATTTACGTGCCAGCTCTGGGTCCGGTCGATAGTATTTGGTCCATGGATAGTCTTCATTTTCCTCCTCTCCAAGAAATTGTTGTGCTGGTTTAGTCGAAATGGTCCCCGTGTTACTGGCCAATTTGCGAGTTGCGATTCTTCCGCTTCGTCGGGGTTTCTCTTGGATCCTAGTGACTTTCGGGATTGGTTCAAGTTCAATAATGTCGCTAGAGGTCCTTTTCTCTGGATTCTCACAACAAAATACAGTGTCTTTGGAAGAACCTTTCTTATCTCCGTCACTACCCCTTTTTCGACAACCTGTCCAGCAACCACTACAGCATATACCACCCCACCCAAGATGAGACTTTTCATGGGATGCAAATAAGTTACTGGCAAGTCCGCCATACGTGAATTTATAGGGAAAACTTTAATATCTTTTAGTTTTATGATTGAACCATGAAAACCTGAGCAACATTGTCCCATACTCAAGATGTCGATCGCAAAATTTGATTGTTTTTACCAAAAATCTTAAATCATGTAGTCTTACAGTTTCTTTACTTAGTCGATGTATTTTGAGTATATGTTAAATCTCTTTAACTCCGCATATACATACAAATAACAGAGGTGCTGAGTCCGCGTTTGCTAGTCGGTGTATCTCAATACATGTTTTTATGTCACAGGGGGTCATCCTGTCATATCTTTTTAAAAGCGTGCTATATATACAAAGCTAAGCTTATTCAGGATTATTTACATCTACATATACAACAATATAACCTATTTAGTTTATTATTTTGGCTAATTCCTTCATAATAGCCAAACAATCTACAGCAAACTTTTGTTTGCTATTTTCCCTACGGGGCTTAGGAATTAGGTTACGCGGTTTAGGGATTGGTTTGAAGCCTAGACCTACTTTAGGGACTATTTCATCTATTTCCATATTTTCATCTAAGGGTACATTTGGGTTATCTAAGGGTATTTCATAGTCTTGACCACTATTTTCATCAGATTGTTCTGACTCACGGGTCTCATCCGATTCTGAATCTACGGTCTGATCGTTCTCGTGTTTATACTGCTGATCATCCATGATCTTCTTAGCTCTTATACGTCTTTGAAGTTCTGCTAGGGGAATATCCTCTTCGTCTGAAGATCCTTCTCTTTCCCATTGTTTGGACTGTATAGCTCTTTCCAATGGTTCTGGTTGCATGTCTTCATATTCTGACGACGATTCATCTTCCGGTGGCGCCACATAGTTAGTTTTTCTTAGAGTTCTTCCACCATCTTCAGTAGTTTGTGAAAGGGGCCAGTGCGAAATATCTGCCAGTCTTAATTGTCGCGCATGGCATTTGGTGGTTAATCCAGTCAATTGATCTCTCACCACGAAACTAACTGGTCCTTTCTGCTCTATGATTCGATAATATGGTAGCCACTTTTTATCTAACTTATTTTGTCTTCTGTTGTTCTTAAGGTAGACAGGGTCACCTACCTGAAAATTTTCATCTTTGCTTCTCTTATCGGCCTGAGCTTTCTGTTTCTTCTTGGCTTCCTTCATATTACGATGTACTAGCAGGAAAGCTTTATGTTGTTCTTGAAGGGCGATCTTGTGTTGATCTTCTCCCGCATATCTCCTTCGAGGTTTCATTAACGTATCAAGAGGTAATACGACATCTCTGTTGTACATAAGGTAATATGGAGAAAACTTTGACGAATCGTTAGGATGGAAACGAATGGCTGCCAACGTCTGATTAAGATGAATATCCCATGTTTGAGCGTTGTCTGTTGTTTTCTTAGCCATCACGTCATGTAGAGTTCTATGAAATCGTTCTACTTTACCATTACCTTGAGGGCTGTAATAAGATGTTTTGATATGGTTGATATTCAATTCTTTTAAAGTTTCTTCCACTTTCTTATTCACATTTTCTGTTCCGTTGTCTGTGAGGATTTGAAGAGGACAGCCATATCTTGGATATATTTCTTCTAAGATAAGATGTACTATGTTGTCAGCTGACTTATCAGGAACGGGAAAAGCTTCTGGCCAACCAGAGTAAATGTCAATAAAAGAAACTATGTACTTGTTTCCCGACAAGGATGTTGGATATGGTCCTGATAGATCAAGTCCTACTTTAGCCATTGGAAAAGGTGGTATATCTGTCTCTTGAAGTGGAGGTTGATTTTTCTTATTGCTCCTCGTTTGGCATACTATACATCCTTCTATATAAGAGTATAACCTTTTGTACAAATTTGGTATGTAGTACTTTTGTCTGATTACGTCATATGTTTTGTCCACTCCCATATGTCCAAGTCCGTCATGATATTGCTGCACTACTAAAAGTTCTAACTCACGTGGTACATACAGGCGAAGTTTTGGGCCTTCTGAGTCTCCATCTGAAAGATAGTACATTAAACCATCAATTTCCAAAAACTTCTTTTCTTCGGTTGCCGTTGCTGTTCCTTTATTTAACCGATTCTTCAGTTTCTTTATCTGCTCATCGTGTTGTTGACTTTCTTTGATGTTGATTTCTTCTGGTAGATCAATAAAGGGTTTGACCAATTCGTCGTGTTGTTTAACTTCACATCTGGCTAATCTCTTAGGCGAAAAGGCATTGGAGTTAAGTACGTTTACTTCAAAGAAATTGTCCTTAACATCTGGTTCATCATGCTCTGATTGTTCTTCCTCTTCACACTCGAGGTTGACTGTCGGTAATCGGGATAAGAGATCTGCACAGCAGTTAAATCTTCCTTCTATGTACTCTACCTTACAGTTATATCCTGCAATACTTAATGCCCATAGTTGAATTTTCTTATTTTGCATTGGAGATTCCAAGATATACTTGAGCGGCTTATGGTCTGTTCTTATAGTAAACGGAGCACCGTGTAAATAATGGTCTAACTTCTGAAGGGCGTAATGGATTGCAAATGCCTCCTTTTCTATGGTTGACCACTTTTCTTGAGTTTTACTCAGCTTGTGGGATAAGTAATATATTGGCTTATCTTCTCCCTCATCTGTCTTTTGAGTAAGGCACGCTCCAATACAATTGTCGCTGGCATCGGTGTACAGGATGTAAGGCTTATTAGTATCTGGATATGCTAGTAAAGGCACTACCGTTAAACTTTCTTTAATAAAGTCAAACGCTTTTTGGCAACATGGTGTCCATTTGAACCTTGCATATTTTCTGGTTAAGTCAATCAATGGTTCTGCAATCTTAGAGAAGTTCGGTATAAATCTCCTGTAATAACTACACATACCTATAAAGCCACGAACTTCTCGGACTGTAGTGGGCGCTGGTAACTTTCTTATAGCTTCGACTTTCTTTGGATCAGGTGTAACGCCATGTTCATCAATGATGAAACCAAGATATTCTGTCTGTTCCTTGAAGAAACTACATTTCTTTAGCTTCATTTTAAGTCCATTCTGTCTTAGGCGGTTGAAAACGTCTTGAATATGCCGAAGATGATCTTCCGGTGTCTCTGAGAATATAAGAATGTCATCCAGGTATGCGATGGCAAACTCCTCTTGTCCTTGAAGAACTATGTTCATCAGCTCTTGAAAGACTGCCGGTGCATTACTCAACCCAAATGGCATCCGGTTGAATTGGAATAGTCCTTTGTGACATGCAAAGGCCGTTTTTTCTTTACTTGAATCTGCTAATTTTACTTGCCAATATCCACTCTTTAAGTCTAGTGCAGTGAAATATTTTGCCTTACCTAGTAAACATAGGATGTCATCAATCAACGGTAGCGGGAATGATACGGGTTTCACTATCTTATTCAAGCTTCTAAAGTCAACGCACATTCGGTCTGATCCGTCCTTTTTCTTCACCACTACTAAGGGAAATGACCAAGGCGATTGTGATCTCTCAATAATCTTTGCGTCCATCATTTCCAGTATGGCCTTGTCAATTATCTGTCTTTTATTTAAGGGTACACGGTAGGGTCTGTTCTTTATTGGGTGGTGATCTCCAGTTTCTATCTTCATTTTAACAGTATCAGTCACTCCAAGGTCACTGTCTTTCTTTGCAAATAAATCATTGTTTTTGCTCACAAGTCTTTTGATTGAGTGTTCAAATCTTTTAGGTACATCAATTTCTTCTTTTGTGTCTTGAGTAGTCTGTATTTCTGAGATTTCCTTCTGTTTTAATGCGGTAATTCGTCCTACTATGTAGCCTCTTGGAATTTTATAATTTTTGTTAGTTTGGTTAACGAAGATCATTGGAACTTTCTTATCCTTCCGAACTATACAAACGGCGTCTTTTAAATATAGTCCTGGGTCTTCCATAATGCAGTTATTGTCTATGCTGTTCACTTCAACCAAGTCATTTTTTTCCAGAGGAAAATTGTTATTTATTTTTCCATAGAATACAGTCACCGTGTTTGGTCTCATAATAAGTTTCTTAGGAGTTCTTACAATAGTTGAGATGTGTAAATCTTCTTTAAGTTCCGCGTATACTTTGCCATCAATACGCATGAGTCCAAGATCAAAGTATAAACGAACATTGTTTTTCTTGAGCCAATCACGACCGAGAATCATGTTTCGGTTGAGTCCCTTTGTCACATAAAGTTTGTGGTCTAAAGTTAACCCTGAAATCTTAAAGGAAATATTTACATACCCTATCGCAATTAAAGAATTGCCATTTGCTGCTTGTAAAGAGGGGATGTCATTATTAAACAACTTGGGGCGGGGAAATAGATTATCATACATTTTCCTACTAATTAGAGATACGGCTGCACCTGTATCTACCAAAGCTCTAAATTTATTTTTACCTACTTTTAATAAACAGCTACTGGGGTTGTTAGTAAAATTAATTTCATATGTAGGTCTTTGTTTAAAGTTCTTTCTTCGGGCTTCAACGAAGGAAGAACGTCTTAGTTTTCCTGTTTTTGTTTGTCAAAATAAGAGCGCGATTGGAAATTTTGAGACGATCCCCTATTTACTTGGTCGCTAGATTTATATGTTCGGCCTTGACGATTTGATGGTCTGCCCCGATTTTGCTGCGTTCTTTGATACATATGCGAGCCCCAACAATCTGCACGCACATGACCTACTTTACCACAATTCCAACATTCCGCAGGCGAACGGGGTCTCTGCTCTATATTATGGACGGGTTTGTTTTGACTGGGTCGTTTATCTATTTGCGGACGGGACCTGACTTGGGATTTATTTTGAGTACAAAATCGAGCCCTATGACCCGTCTGTTTACATTTAAAACACCTACTATTACGCGCATGGTCAATTTCCATTGGTTCTACATGCCTTGTTTCTACTGAGGTAAGATTATCTGCTCTATCCTTTAATAAGGGAAGAGTAGTATCAAAATTTGAAGGAGTTCGTCTGTTGTCATTACTTTGTACAATTTCTGTCATATTTGACCCTCTTATCGCTAGCCTTTGTCTCAGATTTTGTTCTCGCATTGCTATTTGAATTGCGGATTCTAAATCTTTAGGGTTTTCTCGCAAAATTTTCATTCTGAGGTAGTCGAATGTCAACCCGTCACAAAAGATATCTACTAACTGTTGTTGTATCAAAGGGTCTTTTAGTCTGTCATTACTGTAGGCGTCTTCCGCGATTTGCAATAGTCTCTCGGCGAACAACTGAACACTTTCATTTGAATGTTGTCGAGTCTTACGCATTACTGCTAACGCGTGTTGGGGGTCTGTTATTTCTGCAAATCTATTTTTAAGGGATTCCTTAAGATCGTTCCAAGATGGGATTTCTTCAGACGCATCTGTTTCATCTAAATACCTTTTAATATAATCCCCAACTGAACCCTTACTCGTTATGTATGCAAGCATGGGGATCTCATGACCTTGTTTCCCAGACATAACACTGTACTTTTCAACTTCCTTTATCCACTGTTTAAATTTTTGAGCATCTCCCTCAAAAGGAGTTATCACAGAAGATAGGGGCACTGAGAGTGCAGCTGTTATAGCTTTAACTTGACCAATAAAAAAATCTTTTTCATCATCCTGATCTGGGACTCGGTGTCGAGTTTCACGAGTTTCATACGGCCTAGCATCATGATATGTTTCAAAAGTATTTTGTTTAATCTGCTCTTTTTCTGGGGATTTTTGACCTGTTACTTGCCCTTTATTTTCTTTGTTCTGACCCAACCCCGCGAATTGTTTTTCTAATTGCTCCATTTGATTTTTAAATTCTTTTTTATCAAACCCATCACCTGTCGCCATATTGGTTGCTTAGACAAAGTTGTTTACTTCGAGATAGCTATAAGAGACATATAGAAATGGTTCTTACCTTACTCTGTATTGAACTTCGCTCAGTCCTGGTCACTGGCACCAAGAAAGTTCATGTAAGCCTTCTGTCTTACAGGATCCTATTGAGGGTCAGCTCAAGCTTATGGATGACAAGTCCAGTATTTCTTTCTCAAGCGGTTTTATTAAGCGTGATCGTATAGTTAAGATTACAACAATCTAAAGCAGCCCAAATCAGGAGTCTGCACAATCTCATTTCATATGGGTATATATAAGGTTTTACTTATGATGGACAGTTTTGACTAGTTCGGCCCATATACGACGATCATGAGTGAACATTTAGTGTTCAAAATTAAGATTAATATTTTATTTCTAAATAAAGTAACAAAACCGTCAAAACTGCCAATCAAAGAGTCTGGATGCAGGATGTGGGTCTCCGAGTCCTTGGTCTCGGAGCCCCCCCACCTAGTATGAGGCATCACTTACTCACAATACGTTCATTCATACACGGCATAAAAGGTTACAAAGGTTAATATATAGAATACACAATACATGACTCAATATAGAATACTAGAGCATTCGTTGCAGACACAGAATCGCCAAATAGGTCACATGTTGTTAAACTCTCAATTTGGATATTATTCTGCCCGTATTATGACCTGGTTTCATAACATCATTTAGGAATACTACGCATTGCTACAAGAGTCACAGAGTTCATTCCGTCAATTATCATTAACACCATTCAGTGCGCAGCATCTAGGTACACATAAATATCATAGTGACCATTATGTAATACTAGCAATGCAAGGTCATAGCATGGCTATCTGTTTACACATCAAATAAAGATACATGCACAAATTTAATGTTTATTGGCTAAAATGTGTTTGTTGAATTAGGATTATCTAACTTCAAAAAGTAGATAAGCGATTGGGTTACATGTACTTTATATTGTATAGTTTTTATGTAAAGTAGTATATCTATTTTGAAAATGTACGCCACCCTCCCATATATAGACACATGTATAGATTTAAATTTTTGTAAAAATTTTGAGAATTTGTTTCATTCTCCATTCTCCATTCTATTGTAAAAATTTTTTCGATAAGTTTGCCCCCCCCCCTTCCTTTCAAAACGATGTTAGGTGCACCCTATTTCGTAATGAAAAAGATAAACAGCTTTTCTCTACTATACATCCAGCACCAATTATGAAAGTTGGCATTGCATTGGATTATTTTTTAAGATCCATGCCAATTGAAATTCAGGAGTATTGTTTTTTTAAATATTGAACTTTTCGAATTAGAAATATTTTCCACCCGATTGAATTTTGATATTTCATGTTACCGGAAATGCCGAGAAAGGGGAAGGGAATTCAGAGGTTTGCCTGTCTTGTATAATTTTAAAGGCCCAGTTAATGAATTCAATTGTAACGCTAAATTGTTGTCCTTTGTTTATTGACAAGAACATAACTTCAAATGAAATGTGAAATTAAAAAGCAACAGTGAATTCTTGCATGATCTTACACATGAACATCTTTATGTAATAAAAGGCGCTTCAAATAAGCAAATAATTTTTGACTCTTTCTCTCTTTCAAACTAAAAATTCTTTATCATATTTTAACATGGAACTCTCTCTCTCTCATTCTCTCTCTCTCTCTCTCTCTCTCTCTCTCTCTTACAAATATTTATATGTGTTCAGAACTACTAGTATGCGATGATATGACAAATGTTTGAAATCATGCATCGAAAAAATCCCTTTATCTCTCTCTCTCTCTCTCTCTCTCAGTGAGATAGAGAGACTTTTTTATTTCAATCTTTTCTGGTTTAAGTTCAATCTATTTGTTAGTTACGGTCGTTTTGACGAGGTTAATTTCACAAAGTTATAGTTTCCCGTTACTGTATTTTATAATCAAAATGAATTTCGACAAGAGTTAAAATTCATCTGATCCTGAGAATTCACCGAGATGCTACAGCTGTTTTGAACCTTTCCACAAGAGAATTTGTATTAATCAGCACGGGATTCACGGATATCCATTTTTGGATTTTATTATGCGCAACAGAGACTGAGAAGTTGAATCAAAATTTATGCTTATATACATGCATATAAACTCTTCTAATTAATTGTGTATGTCGTTAAACGGAAACAAACCTGAAGTAGAATGATTTCGCTTTTGTTTCCTATAGTATCATCAATTTAAATAAGTGACAATAATACAATGTAACTTTGAATTAAGAAAACTTGGACACATCGTAAAATATCCTCATGTCAAGTCAAGTTCGGCTCACAACCCCCCCCCCCCTTCCTCCTCCGTCATCGACCAAATAATTCGCCCAAATACGTACCTTCCGACACACACACACTCTCACTCTCTCTCTCTCTCTCTATCTCTCTCTCTCTCTCATGTGTAAATACTTTGTACATGTTTTAATACTACTACATGTAGCATGCGGTGATATCGCTAGTGTTTAAAATCGTGCACTTCAACTTTTATTGATCATTGATTGTCTTGCTTCTGATTCGAAGTCCATGATAAAAAAGTACCGTGTATGATAGACAATGTACTGTCTCCTTTGTGTACAAGTATAGAACACATTCTTTTGTTTGTCTGGGATCAGGAAAAACTCGGAACTAACAGACAAGGCCCAGACTATACACGCGACAGAGTGACCGCGGCGGGTTGTGAATATTGGCCACCTGTGTATTTGTCTTGAAGCATCAAAATAAACAGCTACAAACGGCGGAGAATTACACCATAAAACAAAAGAGTTTGACCCGGGTCTGCATGGAAATCAAAAATTAGAAAATTTTATTGAACATAGACTACATCATTTATAAAGTTATCGCTCAAAATCGGGATTTACAGCAAATATGTATAGCGATCAAAATCGGTTTATTTTATATTTAACTCAGGGCTTGTAAATAAAATTCTAATTGTAATGTTCTGTTTCGTTTTCCTTACCTACATATTGTACGGAGAGAGAGAAAGAGAGAGAGAGAGAGAGAGAGAGAGAGAGAGAGAGAGAGAGAGAGAGAGAGAGAGAGAGAGAGTACATGGAGTTTTATAACCTCCCACCACTTTACTGTCTAAGCATTAGAAAAGTTTACCGATCTACATGTATATGTGCACAAGAAGAATTTTTATGTATGGGATATATTATCCTTTGGTTAAATGCCCATACTAGCTAGTGCTTAAATATATTGTCCCTGTATGTTATTGTTTTTTCATACTGCGCAAGAATATGGTATATGATAAAGCAAAATAGATCTACATTTTTTTAAAATTAGAAATACCGGTTATTGATTCTGCGAATGCTCATTAATCATATATGTTTTGTTTGGGCAACTAAAATGTTAATTAAATGAATGAAAGTGAACATCATTTTTTTTATAAACATTACATTTTACCAACAACTTCTATTTCATTTCGGAAGAATACTGGTACTTTAAATGTTAACGGCTTTCCAAAAAAATATAGGAATAATAGATTACGTAAAACTCGCTTGTCACATGTATAACCAGTATACAATGTACATATGATAAGTACAGAATACATACTTATCCTTTGTGTTTCTGTATTTTCCCTTTACAATTTATTAAAGATACTGTTTAAATGGAAAGTCTGATCATATGCAGTTAAATAAATTTATATCAATGCATTGTTACTCATATTTATATTTATATTTAAGAGTACGCCAATCGTTAAATTATTAAGGAGTTTTTAATTTTTCGTATTAAGTGCCGACCTCAGGGTCTCTCAGGGTTTTCTCAGTACCCTCAGTGCAGACCTCAGGGTCTCTCAGGGTTTCCTCAGTACCCTCAGTGCCGACCTCAGAGTCTCTCAGGGTTTCCTCAGTACCCCCAGTGCCAACCTCAGGGTCTCTCAGGGTTTTCTCAGTGCCACTCAGGGTTTCCTCAGGGTTTTTTGATAGTCTCAGGGTTTGTAGCAACCTCTAATGATACAACATCCACTAATGATATAATGTTTCATTAGTGGTCAGGATGTTGACCACTAATGATATAATTTTATCATTAACGAACAACCTAACCGTCCGCTAATGATATAATTTCAGATTTGTATCATTAGCGGTCAAAAACCGTAACCTCTAATGATATGGAAAAAAAACTGAGAAATAAGTACTACCTTGACCACTAATGATATACATTTGCACACATTTTCAATTGCATTAGTGGATGGATTTGAAACCTTTAATGATATAACATCATAAAAGATTATATATATATATATATATATATATATATATATATATATATATATATATATATATATATATATATATATATATATATATATATATATATATATATATATATATATATATATATATATATGGGTTTGTTAATTATAGATTAGAACAACAAGGAATATCAATTAAAGTTGGTTGAATTAAAACTACTTAAACAATAGGGATAATGTCGTTGTAACAAAGAATATTAGCCCAAGTTAAAAATTGGCCCGCGTTTCATTTTTCATCACATTGATTATTGATTCGGGGTGGGGGTGGGGGTGGGGGGCTTTTTTAACGTTGAAAACTGAGACCAAAAGTCGTGAAATGTATACCCGGATTTCATTTTTCAACATTGATTATTGATTTGGGATATTGGGGGGCGGGAGGGGGGGGGGAGGAGGGGCGGGGGCTTTTCTAACGTTAAAACTGCGACCAAACGTCATTTTTCAACAGCTCAAAAAAGTGTTTTTTTCTAATCTCTGATGACCTCACACGTTGAAAATTGACAAACTACAGGTTTTTGAACTGTCTCTGAAATGGAACTTGCTCTACCTAATTATTTTGTATCTGATAAAAAATTTCAGCTCCATGTTTTAATTCCTAATATTGTTCGATATTCATGCCGATATGGATTTTTGTTTTTGTTTGTTTTTGTTTGGGGTTTTTTTCCCGATAGCAACAGTTTGTTATTAAGACTAAGAACTCTGTCTCTTGTTGTTAAACTGTGTAGATAGAGCTAAAAGGAGTATATGTCAAACAACATCGTCTCAAGCCATGGTCCGGTGTCCGTTCATATATATATCTCTCTCCACCATGATCGTTCATGTTGACCGTGGTTTGCTAAGATTGTCAAACCAATACCGGCCGTTTATGTTATATTTCCGGTAAATCGCTTCAACTTTAATTTATTTTGAGAAGTCATGATAATTAACTGACAGCACAATAATGAGCAGTTTTCATATTTTTATCAGACAAGTCGCGATCATAATTATTTAATTAATTCAACTTTACAATAACTTTTCTTAAACTTGCAAGATTAACAAAATTATGATTAATAAGCTACTTATCTTGATTTGACATAAAAAAAAATTGTGTTCAATACAGATACAAACACTACACAGAAACTTTTTCGTGGGTGTGTTTAGGGAGTATTGGACATTTATGACGCATTCGCCGGCTTAACGAGGAATCTTGACCCGGGTTGAAATTTGACCCGGATATCATTTTTCAACGTTGAAAAATTGATACCAAAAGTCGTGAAATTATACCTGGGGTCAGTTTTCAACAGCTTGAAAAATATTTTTCAAACTTCTAAGGACATCGACAAGTTGAAAACTGACCCTGTTGAAAATTGACTCCGACTTCAGAGTTTTGAACTGTCTTTGAACAGAAGTGTAACTTGCTCTTCACAGTTTAATTGTACTTCAAAGTTTCGGTTTCAAAATTTTAACTCTTTCATACTATCCGCTATATTTGTCGTCTTGGGTAATTTGACATTTCAAAGGTTGATTTTTCTGACTTCAATCATTTAATGTTTCATTTGACTGAAAACGTGGTATGTAGCAACCTCTTTTATTATACTTTCATGTTAAATACTGAAATCTGATTGGTTTAGACGCAGTTGATAATTTGTTCTATTACCCTCAGCGTTAGCAACACACTTGGCAACGGGTAACACAACGAATTGTTACATGCGCGTAAATTATGCGCGTACAGTTCGCCGTAGAATTCACGTCATTTCTATACAAAAGCAGAAAAATTTCTTTAAAATTAAGACATTCAGTATAATAAAATAAATAGTGCCTATTTGGGAGGATAACAGTTGAAATTGACACCCCTCGAAAACCATTGTCAACCTCCGCTTCGCGTCGGTTGACAATGGTTCTCTCGGGGTGTCAATTTCAACTGTTACCCTCCCAAACAGGCACTATATATATATTGATACACTGTCCACTAACGATATAATGTTGCATTAGTGGACAGAATGTTGACCACTAATGATATAATTTTATCAAACCCGGGTCAATTTTTAACCCGGGTTAACATTTTTTGTTACACCGACATAATCACCATTGTTGAAGTAGTTTTAATTCAACCAACATTATTTCATATTCTTTGTTGTTCTAGGGTATAATTAACAAACCCACATATTCAACTTAACAATAAATTAGTGATTCAATTGTGCTACAGACCATAATAGCAAATAGTCTTGTGTTGTCTATGGTTTAATTTTACAATTCTTCAGAAATATTTTTTTACAAGCTAACCACTTTGAGTTTAATATACCCGGTAATCATTTTTGGTACAAGTTAACTACATCTGGTTAATCACTCACTTCCTGTCAGCCTTACTGACCAGTCCGGTCTCACTTTGTCAATCGTCTTCACTCTTGTTAGATGCGTGCCTCGAACCACTAAGTAAGTCTTTTTTATTGAAGTAATTGCTCAAATTTGTTAGTATTAAATTGTATTTTTGAAGTATAGTTACAGATGGAAATTTATTTTACAGATAAAACATTCTTAAAAGTATGGCACACCATTATGGTCTTTAAAGTGATTTACAGTTAAAGGTATAAAGTTAAATTCTATATTTTCCTATTTAGTAATTTGTTATTTCTATTTGTTGTAGTTTTTTACCAATATTATTCATGACGGCAACGTTTCCACACAAAATAAAATATGAAACCCATGTGACTTTTGTTTGCTTTGTGCAAGGTTAGCTATCTGCCTGCACCAGGCAGAATAAGTCTTATGAATTGAACCTTTTTCATGTTAATAAAATCCCGCTAAGAGTTTATCAATAATGTTTTAATATCGTAAAATTGCTTTTCTTCAACTAAAAATATTTAGCACAACTCCTTTTTGATTAATGATAATCCATTTGGATCTTCAAGTAAACAGACGAAGTCATAAATGGTATGTATTTCGTCTGTATGCGACTATTTCAGTTCAAGTAAAAAGGCAAAATATCAGGGTAATGTCAGAATGGTGTATTTTACAATAAAGGACAAAATACATGTATATGATTAAATAACGCCCCCCCCCCACCAAAAAAAAAAAAAATTAACCAATTCTTATGCAGTATTGTATGAAAATCAAATCAAATATATATATATATATATATAATTTTATATTAAATTATATCATATTATATCATTAAAGGTTGCAAATCCATCCACTAATGCAATTAAAAATGTGTGCAAATGTGTATCATTAGTGGTCAAGGTAGTCCTTATTTCTCATTTTTCCCCATATCATTAGAGGTTACGGTTTTTGACCGCTAATGATATAAATCTAAAATTATATCATTAGCGGACGGTTAGGTTGTTCGTTAATGATAAAATTATATCATTAGTGGTCAACATCCTGACCACTAATGCAACATTATATCATTAGTGGACGTTGTATCATTAGAGGTTGCTACAAGGGTTTTTTCATTACAGTAGTGATACAACCGCTGTCGATCACGGGGATCGAATTCGGGTTGCCCAGTGGTTCTGGAGAGGAAGATGAAAATGTGAAAGGTTTACAACGACAATGCCAACGTTATTTACCGATCCTACTTTATGAAATAATGATATGTTGTTCATAATTTCTAAATGTACTTATTTTAACATCACATGCTGAGATTTCATTATTTAATGGTGCATTTACTTCAGTATGCGGTGGATCTACATTAGGTATGTATCACGATTGAAATACGCTCAATGTCGGGATACTGACAAAGTTTTGGACCAAAGTCAAGCCACTCAATAATTTATTTATATTTAGATACAAAAGCATCTCTGAAAGCTGTCCCTTATCTTTTATATTTGGAATTGTACTCGAATACATATACATGCTTTACTTTATCATCGTAATGTTGAATTAAAGAATCACTGTTTATACATACCAGGGCACCATTTGGATAATGCTTTGTCAGGATTGTATATCGGAGGATGAGGCAGATACACAAAAGTACCTAAAAGAAATAAAAATAAGGAATTTTGACATTATTTTTTATTCTATTCTAGGCATCGTTTAATATCTAGAATAACTTTCACATTATTCAAAGCTTTTATAAAGTGCCTGTTAAATTTGCTAAACAGTTTAAAATATCCTTACATTTGATGTAATTTATGTGTATTTTATTTCTAAGTATTTTTAAGCAATTCAAAATCAAAGAAAACTGATTTTTTCGTAACTTTGTATAAATAAGGTTGTTTTTTTTTGCCAATATTTCAGAAATAAGTTGAGTTGGAGTCTACTTAGGCATTTTCAGAGGAAACTCTTTCGTAGAATCAGATTCAGGAGCATTATGATTTTCCTCCGACATTATAAAGGAAAGTAATTTTTACCTTCTAAGGTATTTTTACGTAACAAAAGGACAGAGAATCACAAGGAGTTAAAGAAGATGGGGGAACAAGATAACGCAAATGCCCATTTTGTTTTGTCGTAAAAAAAAATCAAATTAATTTTTTTTCCAACCAAATATACTAGAAAATGTTATTATACAAGTTTATAAAAGCATAATTTCTAACTATACTCAGTTTCTAATATTTTAACAAACAATAAGAAAAAAAATTCAAAAGCTTTGGTGGTATCGAACCCATAACTTAAAAACCCTAGTTCTATAATGTTACCTAATGTCTTGGTTCTTTGACCACTGAGCCGTTTCAGTCACAACAAACTTCAATGTTATATGCTAAATGCAATTTATGGACTTGTATTATTTCTCTAAAACGTACAATTGTTGGGATACAAAATGACATTTTTAAAGTATAGTGGGTCATCTCTCCACGTTTTTGTTGATTGAAATCGGTTTGATTCCCTTTAAACCTTATATATACTTTGACAAAAATATGGAGCCCAGACCCACTTTATAAAAGAAAAGGCATTGGAGTTCTAAAAATGACACTATTTGGAGGTTTTGACACGCATACTCCAGTTTAAATCAACATTTTCTAAATATTTAACATATATAAAGGTTATAAATCAATGTTATGGTAAATATACATTGTTTTCGATAATTTAGAAAGACATTATGAGATTTGTTGAAAATAAAAATTTATAGTATCTTATCTATCCCCATATAGGCAGTTTACACGCCTTATTCAGCCATCTTCTTTGACCGTGATCCGTGAATGAATTAAACACGAAAGGTCTGTGATTGCTTTGCGATATTAATCGAGGCTTGTAATAAAGTCAAAAATGAATTTTAACTGAATTAAATCCTTTGACAAATTCCGATTGTTATTATCAAGAACGCCTCGTTTCGATGTTGATCCATAACACGTTAGGCCTACAGTACATTCTATAAACATTATTCTTTTTGCAGGCCTATATAACATGAATCATTTATCCTCCGCATTTAATGTTATATTCTTTAAAGACAATCAATGAAAAAAAATTTCGTATAACAAAATACAGATATGTTTATTTTTTTATGCCAAAAGTATGTTATCTAATATTAGCCTAATAGGTGTGTTTCAGCACAAGTCGGTTAGTTTGAGCACATATAAAAAGTAGTGACCTAGATTATTCATGCGCTACTTAAACCTCTTGACCCATGATAATGTTATGCTGGAATATATAAGGGAAACCATTTGCAAGTGTAAATATTCTAATATAATATATTATATTATATAGGCGTGCATTATTTTTATTTATTTGTAAGTGCTTTAAAATTTACGTAATAAATTTGATTTGAAGCAGTTGGTCCTTATCAATTTTTGCACGATTAAGTACAAACTTTGATAAAAACTTTATTACAAGTTAACGTTTAAAATAGTTTTTAAACTTGCTTTCAAATTCGTTTGACAAAAATAGTTTTAAAACAGATTTTTGTTTAAAAAATATAAAGTTTATAGCAAACCGTCAGATTTTGATCAGGGAAAGGGGCTTAAACTAAGTTAAAATAATCTATCAACAACTTCAAGTTGCTTGCTTTGCTTGAAGTGATTGCTTCATTTCATATATTTTTAATTTCATGTTATGTTAAAATGTAAATGAAAAAACCATTGATTAAAAATTTAAAAAAGTACGACATATATTTTTGAAATGCCAATAAGAAGTTATGATCAGTTTACAAATTTTAAACATCGTTGGCCATTTCAGAAGTTGAATTATGTAAATAATTAATTGTTCATACTGCTTATTACCTATTCTCATGTAAATAATGGAAAGGCCAGAAGTACTTACTTTCATGTCTTATTTCGGTGAACTCCGGGTACAGGATGCTACAATTTTCAGCTGCTTGAAATCTGTAAGACATCGACGTATTGTCTTTCTTAAACGAGGCAAAAAAATTTGGTACTACACCATCTTCACACAATACGTATGGGTCACTGTCATTTAACATAGTGCTGTTTGATGTCATCGTGCAGTTTGTTTCTTTTTCTAAAAATCAAGTCAAAATAATTCTCTTCAAAAACATCGACAAGCAATTGAATACAATTAATGAAAAGAACCTAGGGTCACATCAATCTAAGCAACAATGGTCAATTGACATAACTTTTATTCATACAGTTTTACAAGTTCAAATACAATTCAAAGCATTTAATTATGTTATTGTAATTGTCTATGATAAGCTTTTTTTCAAATTTGAAATTAGAAAGTTATTTTACGATGATTGCAATGAATCGTAAAAATCGCAATGTATGTTAGGTTGCCCCCCCCCCTTATTTTCGAAGATAGTTATTATTTCATCAGTTTTGATTTCTTGCACGGATGCCACTTTGTCTCAAGAATGTCTTGAGCACGCTTTCAGCGAATTGAGGACGCAGTGCACGCGAGGTGATAAAACTCTACGGCATATGTAATTTAAAACGGATTGATAACGGAACGCCTCTTGGTGTTGTCAGAGCCTTACGAAGAGATAAAATTAAGCTATAGTTACCAAGTCTTGGGTTATAGCAGACGAAAGCACGATTATTGCCACAGCTTTCGGCATGAATTTCTGTAGTGGAGTATTTAAAAGAAAGACACAATACATCCTCTTGTGGTTGCGATTGCTCATCTAGATGCAGGTCAACATTTAATGGCTTACAACGGCTATCCATGCTTTCGTTGGAGGAAATTCGCAGAAGTGCTCCAATCCACACTCTTAAGTTAGAACTAAAATGGAAAGAGATAATTTTGATGCAAAGCATTAACCATTACTTCTATTAACTATTCTAAGAGTATTTGCATTAAATTACACGTAAATGGAAAACATGTAACATTTCGAAGATATCTCCTTCTCTCTATATCATGGAAACTAAATAAGCAACAAAAATAAAGGATGGGAGGTAGATGAAACGGTTCTGATTAAGAGTCAGTTCAATTATTACCACAAATTTATCGCCCGATTATAAAAAGAAAATACTTTTGGGAGAATTTGTATCGAGTTGGGGAGTGTACGAACGGTAAAAAATTAAATTTCCGATGGCCTATGATTTATAATCTTTCTATAGGCTGTCCCTTATTTTGTCTTATTCTTTTCTCCTAACATTACCTGTCTATGATTCAGAAGAGATCTACAAGAACCTGCTGCATTTTAAAAACTATACCCCAGTTATTACCATTGCTACAAACGACAAAAAGGGCAATGAAAGTGAATAGATAAGAATAGATAAAAAAAAAATAAAAACATCAAAGCCAGAATTATAAGTTGTTAAGAATGTTTATAACAATAAAAGAGGGTTCAAAATTAACAGAAACTAAATATATCATGTTACATTAATATCCTTATTTCTATTTAAAACTTTTATAAATCAATCTGGATCCTGTTTTGTTCTCAACATCTAGTATCATGTTTTATTCACCAATCAGGTTATGTTGTCAAACGTGTATTATTCTATTTTACCAAATATTTCTTTATATGATAAAAATTTATAATAACAGTAAAACTTTATCTGCTAGAAGAGCGCTTCTATAGGTCGTGGGTTCAAGCCCCGGCCATGGCAAAGGTGGAGATCCAATATAGTGAATTTTTATGTGCATGTATTTATGTTTATTTATATCCTGCATTATATGGACGGGTACTAGTATATGTCAATTTTAGAGTTTTTCCAATGTTTGTGATATATATATATATATATATATATATATATATATATATATATATATATATATATATATATATATATATATACTTTATATTTATATGCTGATATTTTAGTAATAAAGCTAAGTATGCTGTTCATTTTTTACTATATGCTGTAACTCGATTACTTACTTTCACCGAATTTTCTGTCTTTATTATTGCTGATTTAATTTGATGGTTTTTGCGGCTGCAATAATTTGTTCTGATAGAGAAGCTATAACATGTTATTAATTCACCCATAATATCCCTTACTCAGATAAATTCGGTTAGGTTTATTCTAAAAAAAATTAAAACTAAATTGTATTATAACTTATTTTTAATTACATGTTCCAAATTGAAAAGCATCGATAGAAAAAAAAACCACATTTAACTCGTAAGATTGATAGGTTTTACGTAAAGTCTATAGTAATCTTGATAAAGCAGAATACATGCTATAAGATGTCGAGAGTAATTCAGATAACATATCAGTACGTACCCCGTATTATCTGTTAGAGACGAAAGTCGCGTCGCAATCCTTCCCCTTAAAACGGGTTTGAAGGTTAACATGTCAGAATCCGGTATCAAAAGCTCCATGTTTTCCTCCTCACAAAGTTTGTATGCGCTGTACCAGGTGACATTTGTAAAATATAGACGAAGTCCACAGTCCACACTAGGGCCTAAAAGAATTTTTTTTTAGATTTTCTCTTTATATTTTAATGCAAAATTACCCCCATGGTTTTCCATTCTTATCCCCGGGGATCATAAATCGAACAAACGTGATTTTACACTATTTGAGTATGCCTCTACACATGCTTTTGTTGTCGATTGGTTTCTGAGAATAATAGTTTTAAATATTTTTCCATATATTCATATTGAATAAATTTAAACCCCTATCGTTTCTCTATCTAACTCTCTAGGATCATGATTTGAACAAACGTGAATCTAAACTACCTGAGGATGTGTCTCCACAGGTTATTCTGGGCAGTTGGTTTTTAAGAAGACGTTTTAAAAGGTTTTTCCACATATTCTTTTGTAAAAAATTGTGGCCACATCCTATTCCCGGATATCGTGATTTGAACAAGCTTTGATCTACCCAATCTGAGGATACTTCCATATACAAATGTTTTCGATTTTTTTTGCAATTTGTTTTTGATAAAAAGATTTTTGAAAAATACTAATTTTCAGTTATTCTTAATTATCTTTCTTTGGAAGAGAGCGTCGCCCTTATTTTTAACAAACTCCCTTCACCGAAGAAAGCTTTATGCCAACTTTGATTGGAATAGGCCAAGTGGTTACGGAGAAGAAGTCGAAAATGTGAAAAGTTTACATACGAACGGACGCGGAACAAATACTGATCAGAAAAGCTCACTCGAGCTTTCAACCTAGATGATCTAAAAATGATTTCATAAAAAAGATTCATTAGTAAATGTGTTTTTAAACATGAACAACTGTTCCTTTGTCAACAAACTAAGATCAAACGAATCACGCTTGTAACGAAGAAAAATCGCCTGTCCCTGACAATTCGTTATAGTTTTATTGTATCAAGTTAATAGAGGACAATGTTGAAATTTTCAAATGCTACACAACTGCATAGATTAATGTAAATTAAAAAAATTACACAAATACAAGGAAAGTAAACAAATACCTTCATATAGAACAGACATTGTCGTGTTTACTTGCATCATCAGAACGCACAAGGTCATTTTCTATTAAAAAATATATACGTGTTACAAGTTTTTTTTTCAACGAAACGTCTAAATACAACTTAACAGTAACCATCAATAAGCACGGAGTAGATATTATAGAATTGGGACAAAAGCTAGTTACCTTAAAGTCCATGATGAATATCTGCACGACAAATAATAAATGGAGTCCAACTGCTTCAAAGTATGTTCTGCGTTAAATAATGCATATTCATTTAATTTAGCATGCAAACCCATTGCTCACAGCGGCTTTAATGAAACACTTTAGAACAGGTTAATAGCTAAAACATGTTAGATTTGACAACTTGAGATGTGCTTTATTCAATTCCGTAAAAGTCTCAAAATCCGCAAAAATTGCCATAATTACATTTTCCTCATGGGCTATACCACATATATTGAGGCGTCAAAATAAGCTAAGCTTGAAACTTATCTTCTTTTTTTTTGTATTACGAAATTTGATTGTTTCTCTTTCATTCACTACACGGATAAATGATCATGGTTTATGATTTCTATAAGGTAGGTCGCCATTTTAACAAAGCGTCACTGAAAATAACATTCTTAATTTGTCAATGTAGCACAAACATTCAGTTACAGGTAATGGCTTACTTTTCAAACTGATCCTGATCCAAATTCGGAAATATAATATTACCAAAATTTCGTGTTAGTTATTAATACTTATAGTCCATTCTCATTTCAAAATTCAACTCCTGCTTTTCTGACCATTTCGTTCCGTAAACGAAAAAACCTTGTGTCCGAGGAAATCATTATACACTTGAATATTGATTTTACGATATTTATTTTTCTGAAAATTCCCAGGAACTCTTTGTTTTCTATCGCCCTGTTTTAATATTACCAACCGCTCTATGGCTTTATCTTTAACTGAAGTAGTTATATTCGCCGATCTTCAATCTTTATTTTTTAATTGTGCAAGTAAGTTTTCTATACTATTTTACTTGATTCCAGTAAAAATTGTTTCCTTGTTAAAATAAGTGTTATGTTTATTTATTCTGTTAATCAAATACTTGCATCATTGTTGAAATATTTTTTGTTACGTCATGTTAATCTAAGCGGCTTTGTTGATCAACACAAAAAAGAAAGTATGGCGCAACATTATTGCCATTTTACAAAAAAATATAAATATAAGTAATCACTTGTTAATATCCCGATCAATATCCAAAAATGATAACTTATTTCTTAAGTAATGACTGTAAGTTAAATAGTTGCTCGATTCTTAATCTTTTGCCAATTAAGTTGAATCTCAACGAGTCTTCTCTGATAAAAGCAGCTCAACACTTTGGGATAACAAGTAAGTTAAGGTGAGTTGTTTGAAAGTCAAGTTTTACACCCCGCCCCTTTTTAATGCCTTAAATTTTGACCCATATCTCCGCTTTCTCGAAAGAAGAACCCTCAAGGTTTTTCCAAAATTTAGATTTCAAATCCTGAAAATTATTCAGCTAAATTTTAAGCTCAAATTCCATTTCTCGAATAAAATTACCGTAATTCTCAACTGAGCTAGGTAATCACGTCACCGAGTGAAGAATAATCATTGGCGAAAGTGGTCTCTTATAAATTCCCTATGTAGATCATTACATTTTCAATATCAACAATCAAATAATTATATTTAAATATAGACACTTGGATAAAATTAACAAAAGGTATTAAATGTTGATCAGTCATGAAACTTAGCAGTTTGTTGTTGTAACTTCTGTAATATTAAACTTAATTACATATTTAATTATTATACAACAAACAAAGAACACATTAATGACATCATGGTAACAAAAAATCATTAGAAAGTAGAATTATTACACAGTTACTCTATTTAACACAGATTTTGATTAACCTTTGTTCACATTTTTATGAATAGAGATAACCGCCTTATTTTTTCTTATCAAAATAATATTTATGATTCCTATAAAATATTGCATATACGCGAACTACTGAGTGGAATATATCTGAGAAATAATACTACAGACGCTATGATACTGCATTTATGATATTTTTGTTATTTTTAAATTTGAGATTTGACTCAAGTTTGTTAAAGAAAATTTATTTTTTTTTCAAACAGAGCTAAAAAAAATGAATTAGTCTTTTTTCGTTAAATGCAGATATTAGAATTTGTCAACTTTGAGAGAAAAATACACAAACTCTTGAGTATAAATTCAGACCTAAGAATGAGGTTTGACTTTATTTTTTTTTTTCAAGAAAGCCTAAATATCCTATTGTATCTCACCGATCAAAAAGTATGGTGTTCACCATAACACCAGAAGCACGAGTTTCTCTTCGTTGTTGGATGTACATAAGATTGTCCAAATGAAACGCAGGTCAATTTTTAACCCGGGTTAATATTATTTTTTATATAATATTTCATCATATTATCCACTAATTGCACTAATGCAATTGAAAATGTGTGCAAATGTGTATCATTAGTGTTCAGGTAGTACTTATTTCTCATTTAATTCCCATATTATTAGAGGTTACGATTGTTGACTGCTAATGCTATAAATTTGAAATTGTGTCATTAGCGGACGGTAAGGTTATTCGTTAATGATAAAATAATATCATTATTGGTCAACATTCTGACCAATAATGCAACATTTTATCATTAGTGGACGATGTATTATTAGAGTTTGCTACACTACTTAAAACAAGGCTGCTCACACAATGCTTTAAGGTGGCTCTTTATGTTTTTGTATGTAGCCTTAGTCGGAGTTTTTTCTAAAGTTTTGTACGTGACTGTGTACAATTAAGGACCAAGTTATCAAGGCAGGTATGGTTGTTTTCAATGTTACTTGCGATAAATAATACCTGTAATATCACCTCGTAAGACTGCTCTGATACGATTGCACGTTGTCTGATTATTCAAACTGACTGATATGAATCATTACATGTTTGGCTCTAAATTAATCCGCATATTGGATTTTTTTGAATGGTTGATTTCCAAATTGGAAAAATCAGTAAAAGAAACCCGGGTAGACATTAGCTTTGCAAACCTGACAATAAGATTCAACTAATTTGGTTAGTCCAAATTTCAAAGTTAAATATTAAGTGAATTTTTTTTTTTTTAATTGTGACTATGCCAAAAAGTTATTGACATAACAATGTCATTGAGTCATTGAGTCATTGAATATGCATCCGATCACCAAAGACAAACCTGAAAACTTTGAAATATTCTTCTCGCGAGTAAGCATCAATAATCTAACACCTAAAACCTAACTAAGATCCCTGACTGCGGAAAAACAAATCCCAAAACAAAATATACCTAATCAAATGGACAACAGGTATCACATTGATAACATTTATTTTGAAATTTGAATACTTAGTAATGACTTTCATAAAAAAATCCTAATATAGATTTGAACGTTATTTGAAAATAAAAGCTTGGTTTTTAAGTTTCTGAATAAATATTGTACTCTAAGTGCAACTAAATAGTAATATTTCTTAGCCAAATACAATGACACGCTACTAAACTTACCTTAAAGTACACGATAATTGTCTACAGGATAAAAGACAAATGGGTGCCAAGTACTTCAAAGTACCAAACGTTATGTGTGCTTTGCTTTATATGTTTTGATTTTTTTTCCAGCATGGTGCATTGCCATTGGTCACAGCAGCTAAAAAAAATCACCATTTGCATTTCATAATCTGATGACACAATACGAGCAGGTATAGATTTTTATCGAGTCTTTTGTTATCTTACTATCATTTGTCACTATAAATGATGAATATTAAATCTGGTCGAAAAAAATACTAATCAATTGTTATATCTATGGAGCAAAACTGATAATTCGTCTACTGCTTACCCCCTTGGTACATTTTTAATAACTAAATGAAAGAGAGGTTTTTTTTCCAGGATTTGAACTTGATTGCAGAACTGTTAATCAGTTAATGGCAATTTGTTCCAACTGATTGACCGGTTACTTGTGAAAAATTTGTTGAATATTATTTTTTTTATGTCTTTTTTTGCCATTGTTACTATAGGAATATGCTCTTCTTATTTCAGTTCTATGGTGCTATTTAACATTCTGATTTTCTAGAAAAAATATAAGACAATAAGCAAATAGTCGTGAAATAATTTTCTAGTCACCAATTTTGTAGTCAGTTCAACTTATCAAGTAAAATTGGTGAGCAAAGGTAAATTAAACGTTTCCTAGCAATATAAGTTCTTGATCCTCCGTTTGAAATATTCTACATTTATAATCTTTGTTACATATACGTGTGTATTCTAAAAAACAGTTTTACGTGATAAATTTTTATTTTAAAAAAATCAAATATAAAAAGACTTCAAGCATAACCTTATAATTCAGATATATTGTAGAAATCACGAGGTTGATTTGTACATTATTGCTGCATATAAATGTACATGCTCTATTAAAAATAACGTTAAAATCCTTTTTCAAATTAATTGTCTAAAAAGCAACATACTACATGTAAATAAATCATTGTATAAATATAGTATAAATCATAGTTTTTTATTTGCGGAGATAATTTCAAATTGTTTTTTAAACGAGAAAATTTATAATTTTGAAAGAGGCACTCATCTTTGTCATACCTGTGAACTTAATTTATTGGAATAATACCAAGGAGAAGAGGAGTAGATTTTAAAAGAATTACTGCATTCATTTAGATACCCACCTAACACCAGAACCCCTGGCCAAGGGGCCATGAACTTTACAATTCTGAATGAAGCATTTTCACTATAAAATCATTGGAGCCCTACACTAGCCACAGAACCCCTGACCCTGGAGCCCTGATTTTCACAGTTTTGGTAGAGGTCTTAATGCTTATTATAATCATGCCAACAATTTGACTGATTGATGTCCAGCAGTAGAAGATGTTTTAACGATTGCATAAATTTCGATTGTTTTAGCCCAATACTCTCAGGCCCCATAGGGGAGGGGGTATGAATTTCAAAATTTGACTCCCTTTCACCTACTAATGCTATATGCACAATTTGGTTGAAATTGGATTAATTTTATATTTCTATTAATTGTGCTGTTATAAACAATTACTTCTTTACAGGTAAAAATTGATTCACTTGTATTTATGTTTACTTATTCATGATTAATGAATTATGTTGTTAGTTAGGATGCATTCGCATTTGTAATAACATCTTAAGCATCCCAAATATAAATCTTACTTTCAGGAAGCTGTTGTTAAATTCTATTTATTTTCTATTTTCTTGTTATTTACCAGCAGATTTTCATTTAAAATTGATAAAGTTTTATAATCATTTGAAATAAAATTTGTAATTCATTTTTTTTTAAAAATTTTCTACATAAATACATGCTGCACAGTTTTGTTACTGTTACCATGTCTTATTACTGTAAAGCTACATGTATTTATGTTAAAACACAATATGAATCACGGAAAAGCAACTCATGTGAATTAAATATGAGAAAAGATGCATTTCTTTTGAAAATGGTTTGGACAATGACGTATTTACAAGCAACATCAAAACGTACACTGTTTCCGTTTAAGCGAAAATTTTCCCCATTAAAATTAAATACTTTGTATCGATTTCTACCAGGACATTTTCTGTATAGAAATTAAACATTAAGCAAACACATAAAATCAGTTTTCCTAACGTTGTTAAATGAAAATTGTAACAACAACTCAACAATAATGTAAATTAATAGAAAGAGGGTAAGGTTTTTACATGAAATTTCAAACAATTGTGTCAGGAGTTACCTTAGAATCCATGATAAATCTTTGCACAACAAAAGATTATTGAATTGAAAATGTTTCAACGTATTTATCATATATTTAAGTATGATTTGCTTTATAACTATATGTTTAATATTAAATTTGATATATGCAGGAATGTTAAGGCGTCCCGATGCTAAAATACGGCTGGAAAACGATATTATTTGAATCATCGCAAAAATACTTTGACCGGGAGTATTTCTTAAAATCTATGTTACATTTATTTACACCGATGTTTAAAATTATATTTAATGCATTTTTGTGACGTATATGTGCTTTGTAATCACTTGACGGGCGAATCCTAATATTGCAAATGATTTATTTAAATCGCATCGGTGCAGGTGATTAATTACATTAAATCATACTTATCCAAGATACCTGATGAATAAAATAAGAGAGATTGATTAGGACTAAATACTTTATTTTGGTTTGGCGTTACTGGCCGCAGTGACTTTAGGCTACCAATGGGCTGCCTCACAACAATTCAAACAATACAACAATACGTGACGGCCCATCAATAGGCTCATTGCGCAGTGGGTGAGCACAAATGCACAAACGTCACAAAATATAATATTCTGTACAGTGGGTAAGTGCAAATGCACAGACATACAAATGACAAAGTTATACACAAGGTTTGTGCGAATGGGTAAACGCAAATGCACAAGTTTCAAAGTTCAAAACACATTAAAATTGTCAAAGTTCTTGTGCAGCAAGTATGTGCGCGAATGCACAAGCATGAATACACAGCATTTTAAACACATTAACAGCATTATAAACACATTATATTGACAGTAAAAAACTGTATCCTATGATAATTTGAATGATTGCACTCTTCCATTGGAGTTGGGGTGCGACTATAGCCCATAAATCAACGACAATGTCAGGAATAGAACGAGTGTCACTGCGACGATTTTTTGTTCAGAACTGCAGGTATCACAAAGATTACGTGGGTGCCACACCGGAACTGAAGGTATCACAAAGGTTATGATGGTTGACCTGAAAAAAATAATGTAAAGAAAAGCAGTATGTGGTTCTAAGGAAAGGAAATGGGAGAGGAAGGGAGGGTAAATTAATCTAAAGAGTATACTTTATTACGGAGAATTAAAACATGTCTTACCAGTTTCAAGAAGAATCCAGAAATGATGCAAAAAGAGGCCTAATTTTAAAGCGAGTATATTCAACCGGAAAAATTCCGGAAAAACATAAACACTATTTATAGGTCCTTGAATAAATTTGCATATCTTTGACAAGCCAAGATATGCCGTATTATCCAAGATACCTGATGAATAAACTAAGAGAGATTGGTTAGGACTAAATACTTTATTTTGGTTTGGCGTTACTGGCCGCAGTGACTTTAGGCTACCAATGGGCTGCCTCACAACAATTCAAACAATACAACAATACGTGACGGCCCATCAATAGGCTCATTGCGCAGTGGGTGAGCACACATGCACAAACGTCACAAAATATAATATTCTGTACAGTGGGTAAGTGCAAATGCAAAGACATACAAATGACAAAGTTATACACAAGGTTTGTGCGAATGGGTAAACGCAAATGCACAAGTTTCAAAGTTCAAAACACATTAAAATTGTCAAAGTTCTTGTGCAGCAAGTATGTGCGCGAATGCACAAGCATGAATATACAGCATTTTAAACACATTAACAGCATTATAAACACATTATATTGACAGTAAACAAAACTGTATCCTATGATAATTTGAATGATTGCACTCTTCCATTGGAGTTGGGGTGCGACGATAGCGCCACTTGCAAGGGTCATGAACGTTTGTTTATGACACTGCAACCGCCACCAATGGAGTGCGCCACTTTCCAAAAGTAACATTGGTGACGGCGGCAGGACCGCAACTCCAATGGTCACCACGAGCCAGTAGTAGTTAATTGTGATGTGGTTAGTCCGGAAGGCCAACACCGCCACAATTTAATAAATCTTGCAACGCACCTTGAATGGTATTTAAAAGGATATCATTACCCAGCTGGGACAGGTGAACTCCATCAGGGTCAAACAACGTAGGTGGTTTTTTGGGAAAACTGAGGGTATTTGATGTAATGACCGCCCCTCGATGTTACAAATTTTATCGCTTCTCTATTCATTCGACCCCTTATTTCATTCATTGCTTTAACATTGTCTGAAAAGCGCCAAGGTAATCTAGGCAGGGCAGAGGACCAAACTATCGTTGTGGTAGGGAACATGTCACAAATTCGTGACAAGGTTGTGAAAAGGAGCTCCAGCAGCTCTTCAGTGGTTTTCTGGCCAACATTGTTTGCTCCGCAATGAATGATGAGAAACTCAGGACGATCTTCTAACCTTAGCAACGTTGATAGCCTAGTATTAAGGTCTTGTAGCTTCATGCCACTATATCCCTGCCATAAGACTGAAGTATTCTCGAGATTAAGATTAAGCCCCCCCTGTCTTGATACTGCACTCATAGCTGCTCGTTTGATGATAGAAGATCCGACAATCCAAACTCTGACAGGACCTAGACTTATCTTGTTTATGGTTAGTAAGATAGATACTGTTGGAATGATAAGGTTACCGAATGTATGTACGAAATGCATTAGAGCGCCATCGTCCTGACCCTTGGATGACGTCACTGTGAACGCCTTGAATAGCAAGGGTTGTAGCTGCACCTATTCTAAATGAGTGGGAATTATAATTGGAGCTATCAACCCCTATTGCATTAAGACAACGCTTCAATATGGTGATAAATTGATAACGGGTCAATGGTTGACCTTCAAAATGAATAAACAATGGGCCAGTTTGAGATGTGCGCATGTGTAAGTAGGCATGCATGGCGGCAAAATGACAAGCAACACCATTTGAAGCAGGAATCTGCAAGTTTGCCCCCACACCTAATTGGTCTGTTTTTGAATGACAAATTGTCAATTGAATGTTGGTCTGCTGCATTGTTATGTCATGAAATTGGATGATAGTTGCTGGTGTGTTGCCTTTAGACACTGTGAATTCCCCTATGCGCAAGAGGGCGTGAAATGCTAAAGTGAAAGCTGCAGTGAATAGTTTGGTTCCGTATATGGTGTTGCATACGGTTTGCAATGTTGGTATAATTTTGTTTAAGAGCTGTAATGTAATAGGCAAACGAGTGTCCTTGTGTAGTGTTGTTCTTTGCATGCCCTGAAGTAGCTTTCTGATAATAAAATGATTAGTAGGATGTACATTGTAAATTGCTTTGCTGTAAAAACTGATGGCTGCAATGTATGACTGAGCTGTGGAGTATTTGTAACCTTAAAGTGACAGGTAAGCGATAAACCTTGTAATGTGAGTGTCGAGAGGTGGCCACAGACTGGGTAGGTTATGAGACCGGCGAAATGTTTCAAATGAATTGATGCCTGCTGTGTGTGTTTGCCTAGTGTTTACAGCAACTGAAGCGTTGAACAATGATTGGATGTGACTTGTGAGAGTAATGTCTGGAATAGGGCTGGAATGGCCTGCGGATGAAGGTCTGCATAAGGTGCTGCTGCTCGAAAGACTTCCCACTGTTTGCGAGATATAGAATCAGCAATAATGTTTGATTTTCCCGGAATATGTTGTGCTTTAAATTGTATGTTGTGTTTTAAAGCCATTAAGACTAACGATCTGACAAGTACCATTACTCTTGGGGACTTGGCTGACTGTTTGTTGAGAATATGTACAAGGGAAATATTATCTACATGGAGGATGACTTTTTTGTTTTGCAAACGCAATCCCCATATCATGAAGGCTAATACAATAGGTACTAATTCGAGAAAAGTTATGTCCCGCAAAATTGGCTTGTTTAACCATGAAGATGGCCAGGTAAAATGAACCCACTGACCCTGAAAGAAACTGCCGCAACCAAGGTGGCCAGAACCTGCACTATCCGTGTAAAGTTGCAAAGTATCTAGTGTAACCCATTCAGTGTCTGGGAGGTATACAACGCCGTTAAAGTTGTCTAAAAATTGTAGCCATGTGAACATGTCTTCACGGATAGGGTTCGTAATTCTGATGTGATTATCGTACTAGGATTTTGCTTAATACGATATTTCCGTTAATTTGATCCTCGGGATCTTATTCGTCCTTGACCAGACACCTGGCGTTGTCTGTGCCACGTTAATTAACCCAGAATTCTCTCCTCCTCAACCTGGGGAGTAGCCCTTTCCTGTCTGTATAAAAAGAGGAGGCAAAAGACAGCTTCCAGTTGACTACTTCTTTTATTCAAGTTTACTAATAAAACATTCCAATCAAATTCCACAATATAATATAATGTATATTTAATAACAATAAACATTGATTACAAAAACTCTGAAAATAAGATATTATATTTACTTGAACCTTCTGAATCATTTTTGTTAACTTTTATTAAAACCGCGCAAGTATCTTACTATGATCTTACCTGTATAAAAAGAGGAGGCAAAAGACAGCTTCCAGTTGACTACTGGAGAGCCGCTTTCCCCGCACCTCCCTTTTATACGCACGGACACTACCTCCGATCTCCGGACCTTATAAGTAAATGCGATTAAGTGCATACTAATGATCTGACGCACCGTGGTCAGTAGAAGCGTTTTATTTAGATTTCTGACCCGGCATCGACAGGCTCATCACTGGACTTAATAACACATTTCTCCATGAACCTAAATAAACATACGTTATCTATTTACCGCATGTCCTTTAACCAATTTCTGTATAATTTCCGTTATGATAAATTCCCCCTACTAACAAAAAAATCTTGTCCTCAAGATTCCGTGAATAGATTTTCCAAATAAAAATGATCAAGGTCAGGAAATTGAACAGTGTCCGGATGATATTTTAAAAACTCTGATTTTTGTAAAACAATCGTTGTGCTGAGCATTGGCCTTGGCACATGATAAATAAGGTGCCAGAAGGGTACCGTCCCACAGAATGCACACGGCGTGTCTGCGTTAATTTTGTCTAGACACTGCCTGTGCACCCGTGCAAAACAGCATTCGGTTGTTGCACACAGCTGTGTTGCTGGACAACCAAACATACACACAGCACAATGAATGTTAAACCTATCATCCGTAGGTTGATCATACCAAGATGACCTTAATTGTTCTCTCACCGATTTTTTTAATTTATTTTTTCTAAATCGCAGAGGTGTATATCCTTCCTCCAAAATTAAGTCGAATACGAATTGCTTAGGTAATCGATATAAATGAGAAACCTTTACCAAATAATTATTTGCAATCGGTGAAAGGCCAAAACATTCAAAATATAAAACGAGTAAGTCGAAGGTTGTTCCTTTACTGAGTGTTAACGTATATTCCTCTAATAAGGTAAAAAGTAAATCAAAACAAAAAAAATCAGCGAATGTAATCAACTGTTGATAAATATATTCAGTTTCACATTCTAAGTGAACATTACAGTAATAAATAAATTTAGTTAATTTCTTTATAGTAATATTTTTGAATAAATCAAAAAGTCTTTGAATTAATACAGGGTGTGTGATTGAATCGGGGATAGATGTATGTAAATATTTATGTTTTAATAATAAGTTATACCCAGAAACAACCTCGGACTGACGAATCATATATTTTGTTATCCGATATTTTAAATAACTCATGATTCAGGGGGTTCGTACAACCTACAAAGAGAAAAAAAAACTATGTTAAGACAAAAATATACCACACAAGATTAAGCCAATGAAAGTTTTACAAAGAGTTACAATAAATCACACAACACCACGCAATAATATTTAATCGAAATTTAAAAATGTATGTACAAAGTATAGTCTGGGCATGAACGGGTAGAGACGGCTAGCCTCCTTAGAATAGTGTATTCTCAATAACAATGAACTTGTTTTTCTTTTATACCAATTGTTTAGTTTTATACGTAATCCAATTGTATTGACACTATCCGCTTAACCGCAATCAAAAATTTCAAACAATTATCAACGATGATGCATTTTAAAAAAAAATTCCAAATGCAAAACGTTACGTCCTGTAAAAAAAATTGTACAAATAATACCTCAATTACTTTTACAGTAATTTAAAAAAAAATAATATAAAATTAAATACAAACATGATATCAAAATTAATATCATACAAGTGTACGTCACTACCCCTGTAGTAAGGTACAATATAAAAAATTATTATGTTACGTATTCCCGAAGTAACAGTTGTAATTTTACCATCAACTCATTGCAAAATGTGAAAACAATAGGATGAAGACAAACATGTGTACATGTTAAAAGAATCCTCTAGCCAACAGTTTTCACATTTCCAATGGAAATTAATTATTCTTCATATAATATCAATTATAAAAAAAAATTACAATAAAAAGTATGAATTCGAAAACCGTTAAACATACTCTGGTATGTACATGTATATCCTATTATTATAAAGTATGAATTCGAAAACCGTTAAACATACTCTCATTGACTTAGGTGTTGTGTATATGTATAATGTGTAACAAAATTCTTTACAAAAAGTATCAAGATGTATCAGCACTTCATACTTGACCCAGGAAGATAAAAACTGAACATTGATATAGAAAACAAAGCCTGAAAGAGGGCGTTCCAGAAATAAAGAAATTAATTTTAATTATAAAATTTAATTAAAAATAGATTATTAATTAAGATTATGTCGTTATTAATTTAAATATAATTAATGTGTTGATTTAATAATATAAGTAGGTGACCGAAAAAAAAAATGAAAAAAAAATGAAAATTTTGAAATTTGGCATGGGAAACTCAGCCCCTATTACTCGAACACATTAGGATACATGTGGTCATGAGTTGGAACAGAAGGTGGTTTAGGTAAATTATTTGTTTTCAAAGGGTAATATATATTTTTATGGGCCATTACAATGTATGCACAATACGATTGTTTTAAAATCTTTCTCAACCTGTATGCTTGATAGTAAGAGATACTGATTAATCCCGGTACTTGTAACGATGTGGAGGTCAATTTACTCGTAAAAACAAATTTTGGCCAATTAACCGCAAGTTTAGGACGAAATGAACCTAAAACGATGATGTTATCAATCATAGCCGGTGGTTGCACGTGCCAATTAGATAAACAGAGAGGAACACTAAGTGCTTTAACAGTAACGCATGCCTTTCCATTAGTAATTTCTAAGTAAACATTCGTATGAATATTTCGTCTTCCAAAGATTTTTTTAACAATAACAGCAAGCAACAGAAGGTTGATTAGTAACAAAGTTATTGCAAAATGATCCCATTGAACTTGATCTTTTAGCAAAACATCCCAAAGTGTGTTTGTTTCGATTGTTGTAGTAGGCTGAGTGAAATAAAACGTTGGAGATGCACTTGTGGATTTCGTTAGTAATAAAGCCGTTGCTAATGTTTTGAATTTACAAAAGAGGAAGATAAGCCATATTGTATTAAAAATTGTGAGTCCAAACGCAATATAAGTTAAAATGTCATTTAAAGTTGGCCAGGGATTTTCTAGTTGAATTTCTCCATCAATTAAAGACTCTGCCAAATTAGAATAAATTTTTTATTATCTTCTTTTGTTCGTTTGATAACCTGTTTTAGACTAAGATCGATTACTTTATCATTTGCCAAAACGTCTTGCATTTTGTGTTTATAAAGTTTAAAATTGGGAACTTTGACATCAACAACGTTTTTAAATGTAGTATTTGCCATGATAGTAGCAATTGTATCTTCTGAAAAGAAATGTTGTAACAGTGCCAAATTAACTGGATGCAAGGTTGTTACGTTTTGCATTGTTGAATCACAACTGGCTACATGCGGTAAAAATTTGTTAGTTTCAGTTAATACCGTGCAATGACATGGTATATTAAGAATGCAAAAATTGCAACCATCTAATTCTGACAACTTTGATTGACATTGCATAGTTAATGACGGAGTTTGATAAACCAAAAGTTCTGTATCAGAAATTTGAATTAAATGAGGTTTTAATTTATTAGTTAAAAACCGAAAATCACATGCTTCTTTAATCAAAGTAGGATTGCCTTGAAATAAATTTAAGAGACAATTTTCTGTTGTATTGATAGAAAACAGATTAGGTTTTTGAAAACAGTGAACAACTTTTTCTGTTCGTTGACACTGGGACATTGTTTTATCTGAGATTGTTGCATAAAATTGATTATCCGTTGATAAAAGTAGATAATCATGTAAATCTAACAATTGCGAGGCGTGATTTTGAGAATTATTAATTGGAACTGGAAACGACAAAACTTTATACGTTGAAAATGAGTTTTTATACGTTGCTAAAGGAAATTGAACTGAAAGATACAAAACTGAAGTGTTACGCATCATCGTAAATTTTGCAAATTTATAGTAATATGCGGGATCTGTAGTTACTATTTTGTACCCTAATTTGTCTTGATCCAAAATTGTTTGGATTTCCGTAGTTGTATTGATTAAAACTTCTGGAGATATTATCCATGGAGAAAGTTTTCCTTCAGCCAAATCAGACAACGAGGCTCTTAAATTTGTTAAAAATGTTTCCAATAAAAACGCATCATTTAAATGCCTCATGAGATATCCCGTAAATATAGAAGTTATGGCAGGCAATTCGGATTCCACTTGTTTTAATTCGGTGATCATTCTATTAATTGTAACGCTTTCCGCTTTCATTCCTTTCATGGCGTTTGACAATCGCTCATCAATATGTGTTACAAACGAGGAAAAATCTCCCCCATACCGTTTTAATGCTTTAGCAACTTTGTTATTATTTTTAGTCAATTGGTTTATATGTTGAGCCAATACATTGACATCGTTCGATGTTGCGACCCCAAAAAGACTTTTTGACAATTCCCCAACAAACGGTAATAAAGCGCGTTTAGAGCGCGATTTTAACGGCATTTTTATTTCTGGAATTAAGGCATACACCAATTGTTTAGCCGAGTCAAGATGACTTTTTAGCTTAGTTCTGATGACCTTGATATTGACCGACAACTGATGCAACGTGAAACAATACTTTGGATTTTTTAACGTACACTTAGAAAGCTCAGGAAGTGTAACATCTAAGAACAAAGGTATTTCAAAAGTATGTACCCATGTATCTGATGCAAAATCAACATCAATCTGCTTTTGAAACATCACCCCATAATTGAGTCTGTGCTCATCTTGCATCGAAAAAGGTATGAAACTCGCAAAAATAAGGAAGACGAAGAGCCAAATCGTGCCCACCATACCTACAATGAAATGAAAATAGTTTGATAAGAAAGCGGGCGCCCTGATAGAAGAAATAATGGAAGAAAAATGATAATGAATGGGCTCAAAATAATTCTTGTCAACCTTCAACGATATCCCTTTTTCTTAAAATGCATAAATTAATGATTATCTTTATATCTTTCATACATATTAAATCATTTCGTGTATATTTCTTTTTTTCTTTCTTTTTCATTATGCTTTTTACTTAGCTAAATTGTATTAATATCGTCTTCTTTTTCTTGGTTTTACCGACGAGTGATACAATTGTTTTAAAAACTGTGATATATTATTTGACGGTTCCCATGTGGGTTTTGAGCCATCCGCCCATTTAACTAAATAATGTCTTTTGTTATTTATGTATTTTGATTTCAACAATTTTTCAACTTCATGCCATTGTCCATTTGGCTTGTTTTTATTTTTATCTTGATTAGCTCTGTCATTTACATTACTCTGACAGTTTTGCTTATTTCCCTTATCTCGAGTTACATTATTTTGATTGTTGTTTTGTACTTCACCATCGTTATCATTACCAGGTGGTGGTCTGAAATCTCGCGGATCCTTATAAAACTTTAAGCGATTCGCATGCACCGATGATTTCAATTCTACGTGAGTATCACATCGGCGCAACCTAAAGGAATGATTCGGGTTAACCTTAATTATATAATAAGGACCCTCCCATTTAGGTTGAAGTTTATGTTTTTTTCCTGGGGTACGTTTCATGACTTTGAGTAGTACTTGGTCCCTTATCCGAAATTGTGGTACCTTTGTTTTCTTATCATACCGTTCTTTATTTACTTTTTGGACATCTTTTACATTTTGTTTTGCGAGTTCTTGAATAATTTTTACTTTATGGACCAATTCCTTTACGTATGCATCAGGCGCTTTGTTTAATTCCTCAGTTGGCAATAACGCAACATCCAACGGTAAGGACATTTCTTTTCCAAATACCATATAGTATGGCGAAAACCCCGTTGATTGCGTTGAGGGACTCATTCTAAATGCCATCAAAATACTGGGCAAAATTTCATCCCATTGTGTTTGTTCTTTTTGACAATAAGCCCGTAAAGATTGCGCAAGCGTGGAATTAATTCTTTCACAAGCTACATTACTTTGTGGGAACACGGTTAATTTCATTAACTTCTGTCTTTGTCTCAATTTTTTCTTTTAAGTTTTTAATCTCCGACAACAAATTTTCATACGTCTCTAACGTTGTAATTTGACTTGGTTGAGATTTTTCCGCCAAAATTGCAATCTGCCTTAACTGTTCCATTGTTTTGGGGTTCTGGGTAACAACGTATGTTTTAATATCAGATCTTAAACCATTCATTGCAACTGAAAGTAAAACTTTTTCTGGAATATTTTTAATAGAAGCTAAACTGACCAGTCTGGACAAAAATTCTCCCACAGGTTCTGTCCCCTTTTGTTTCATTTGAAGTACTGACAAATCCAAAAAGTTTTCTAATTCTTTAAACCTTTCTTGAAACAAGTTTGTAAGTGTCGCAGGATTTACTTTTTGTTCAGGTGACAAAGAATCATACCAAATTTTTGCATGCCCCTCTAAATAAAACGGAAAAGCATCAATAATTTTAGAATCAGGCAAATCATGAAATTTTGCCCATTGCCCAAAATTTGTAAACCATGCATTTACGTCCTGAGAGCCATCTCCTTTAAATTTGTCTAATTTAATGTTAGAAGACATTTTAAAGGTAGAGAAAAATGAGTTTCTACCTGCTGTCTGTGAGTTGGCAGCCGTATTTTCTGGTATTACAAATTCCTGGCTGGTTCGAGGTAGGTTCTGCGGTGGGTTGCTTGTCTTGGAGGCCTGGGATGCGTTCGGGGCGTTGTGCGCGTCCGAAGGGTCCGGGGCGTTGAATCCGTCCTTGACGTTATGTGCGCTCGGAAGGTTTTGGGCGTTGTGTGCGTCCGAAAGGTCCGTGGCGTTGAATTCGTTGTTGATGTTGTTTGCGTTCGGAGTGTTATAGTCGTCCGTAGCGTTGTGTGCGTCCGACGGGTCCGGGACTCTGCTGATTTCGTGTCTATCGAAGGGCGGAAATGTAGTTCCTCCGAAGGAAGCCGCCTGGGATGAAGATGCCTCGTGTGGATTTAGTACCACAGATGGATAGTTGAAATTTAAATCATCATTAGAATAAAACAAAGGCGGGGAAGTTTGCGAAATGTTTTTATAGTTCTTGCTCGATCCTGATGCAAAATCTGGTCTCGATTCTGATACGAAATCTGGTCTATATGTGTTAGCGTTAAATTCAATGTCTGAATCTTCAAAATCAGGCTGAATAAATTTCGAGCCAGATGTTACCGAAAGTCTTGACACAGCTCTTTTAAGTTTTTGAAACGGCGTTAATTTGGCCATTAACAAAGTTCTCTAACTGGAAGAATTGACGTTACCGTGGCTTGGACGAAGACCGGATTTCCACCACTATATCGTACTAGGATTTTGCTTAATACGATATTTCCGTTAATTTGATCCTCGGGATCTTATTCGTCCTTGACCAGACACCTGGCGTTGTCTGTGCCACGTTAATTAACCCAGAATTCTCTCCTCCTCAACCTGGGGAGTAGCCCTTTCCTGTCTGTATAAAAAGAGGAGGCAAAAGACAGCTTCCAGTTGACTACTTCTTTTATTCAAGTTTACTAATAAAACATTCCAATCAAATTCCACAATATAATATAATGTATATTTAATAACAATAAACATTGATTACAAAAACTCTGAAAATAAGATATTATATTTACTTGAACCTTCTGAATCATTTTTGTTAACTTTTATTAAAACCGCGCAAGTATCTTACTATGATCTTACCTGTATAAAAAGAGGAGGCAAAAGACAGCTTCCAGTTGACTACTGGAGAGCCGCTTTCCCCGCACCTCCCTTTTATACGCACGGACACTACCTCCGATCTCCGGACCTTATAAGTAAATGCGATTAAGTGCATACTAATGATCTGACGCACCGTGGTCAGTAGAAGCGTTTTATTTAGATTTCTGACCCGGCATCGACAGGCTCATCACTGGACTTAATAACACATTTCTCCATGAACCTAAATAAACATACGTTATCTATTTACCGCATGTCCTTTAACCAATTTCTGTATAATTTCCGTTATGATATGATGATAGGGAGAGGGCACCCCGGACATAACATTGTAAAATCTCCTATTGAATGCACGGCTACCTGGGATGGCTTTACTAACGAAATTGAGCTTGCCCACTAAAGATTCTAACTGGGAAAGAAGAATTTTTTTCTGTGTGACCCAATGCTGCAACAAAAGTTTAAGTTCTTGAACCTTACTAACGGGAATTTGGACCAGCATATTCACAGTGTCGATTTCTAAACCAAGAAATATAAGCTTAGTGGTTGGCTCAATAGTTTTGTCTTGGTTTAGGGGGACCCCTATTTCTGAACAAATGTCCTGAAAAGTGTGCATGAGAGCTGAACAATTGTCTAAATTGGACTTGCCAATAAAAATAAAGTCATCCAAGTAGTGGTGAACTGTATCGAGTAGTGTTTTAAATTTGACAGCCCATTCTAAGAAAGTGGAAAAAGTTTCGAATATTTTGCATGATATTGAACACCCAAAGGGGAGGCATTTGTCGATGTAATAAGCCCCATTAATGTAAATTCCTAGAAGTTCAAAGTCCCCTGGGTAAATTGGCAGAAGACGAAAAGCATTTTTAATGTCCACCTTAGCTAATAGAGCCATAGGACCTAGTGTGCTTATGGTTTGGACCACTGTGTCAAAAGATGTATAGGTAACTGTAGTGAACTGTGGGTCTATGTGTTCATTAATACTGAAAGAGGGTGGGTAGGATAAGTGTGTTATCATACGCCATCCACCGTCAGCTTTGGGTACAACACCTATGGGAGATACATGTAAATTAGGCATGGGTGGGAGTAAGTATGGGCCAGACATTCGACCTGCCGTAACTTCACTATATATTTTTTCCAAGAGAACCTCCTCGCTGTCGGAAGCTGAACTCAAGTTTTTTGAGAAAACTGAAATGCGTGGTCCAGAGTATTGCAATTTAAAGCCATGTTTTAGACCATCCTCTAAATACCTTGCCGAGACCCTATCTGGGTATTGACTCAAATAATTGCTAATTGCGCTAATGATTATGGGAGAATACCCTAGGACCCAAATGTCTCTGGGGTTGACGAGGGTTTCCTGCCCAATGTTGGTTGGTGCGTGTTTGGTGTGCTGGTGTCTGATACCTGAATGTGGCATAAGAGTTGTTGCAGACTGGAGTGGATGCCCGAAAGGAATTATTTGCATGACCCGGGGGTGGGTTAGCACTGTTGCACAACATAGATGGATGAGTGCCATTGAATCCTAATATTGCAAATGATTTATTTAAATCGCATCGGTGCAGGTGATTAATTACATTAAATCATACATATTTTCGAGAAAAATCCTTTTTTAAGTCATATACTTTGAAATTCTTGCTTGGGAAAGAAATAAATTTTACGTTTATGTAAGATATTGTTGAAACATTCCACAAAATAATCAAAATAATGCACATGTTTACTAATCAAAAGCGATTTACAAAAATGGGGGTAAATCCGTAGGGTTCCCATGCAGGTTCGCATTGGTACGTATATTCTCTACCAATTTTATATAAAATTGTGTTGATCTTTCACCTGCGCCAAGCTGGTTTTACATGCATTAAAATTTCTTGATTCAGTTGTTTACACGTAGCAGGGAGAGTCTCCAAACCACTAGTTTATAGATAGTCTTTTACTTAAAACGAAGCTTTAAAACTGACGATTATTTGATACTGGTTTTTAATATGAATGAATTCTGTACGTCTAGCATTAACGACAGGATCTATGCAAAGGAAACATGAGGTATTATATTGGTTAGATAAAATTCACTTTTAACGTTAAGATGCATTCCCTGTGAACTATCGACAGGAATGCAGATCGTGACGTCAAAGTTAGTTATGACGTCATATCGTATGAAGTACAGACAAGTGACTTTCTACATATCGCTGTAAAATCCATCGGGAAGCCTTAACATGCCCGCGTAGCATGTTGCAATTCCAGGACACTTTAACAGCACCTACTAGGAAATATGGAACTTAATCAGACTCTCTTACTTGCACTGTCACGAAATTCACATGAAATCAAAAATGAATATTTGATATTGCCAAACACAACTTAATTAGTAGAGCAAACCTGAGAATTCACCAGCTGTAAAACGTTTAATGATTGAATAAAAGATATATTTTTCTAGAATGGCAATCGATTACAGAGTCGCTTATCGGTGACACCCAGCAATTTGTTCAAGCTGATTAATCATTTACTTGTATCAAAATACACGAATATGTGGAGTTTTATTTTTTACTTTATTTACTCTCATTTATGCCAACGAAAGCAAGATAATCATATTCTGTACTTATTCATGTACAAGTCAATAAAATTTTAACTCAACTAGTAAGCAGTCGTCCATATAAAAATCCTTTGAAATACAAGTTGCATGCACGTATCTAATATAAGAAAGAATGTATTATGTAATAGATTAAAGTGAAAATTAAATGAAATTGTCCTATAATACACATTGAAAGTAAGTTCAATAATGGTAAATGGTTTGGTATTCAGCAGTGTTTTAGATATCATTTATCACTGAGTTAACCGTGAAACAGTAATGAAAATTTACGAAAAGCGATTGAAGCTTAACCGAATAGTAACAATTCTGTTAAAGTCGCATAATGATTTTCTTCAGACAATATAAAGGCAAGCTGTTCTTACTTCCTTTACGGAACAAAACGAACAGAGAAGTCGAAGGAGTTAGATTTGATTAAACATGAAAGGTATCTGATATTGCATTTGCGATTTAAACGAAGCTTGTTATACGAGTCAGAAATGAACTATTAATGATTCTTACTCCTTTGACAAATTGTGATTGTAATTTTCAATAGTATTTAGATTCATGATATGATTAGTTAATTAATATAATGAATCTCGAATTTTGGATCTCGTAATCTAATCTCGATTGGGCATTCTGGTATTCTTATGTCTAAGTTTATTCAGCTAAAATCACAAATAAAGAAAATGCAGCAATATATATGATTTAATATAAATCATAGGAATTTACTGACTTTCTAAAAAAATATGCACTGATAACTACATATGAAAACATTTTATCTTAAGTATTTAAAATTAACACGGTCTAGTAAGTAAATGCATTCCAAAAATATACCATGTTTAGATAAACATTTACGAGCTTTCTTTATAAAATCAACATGAACTTTGCGAACTTGACCAATGCCTCTAAACGCATTTGTTCAGAGTAACTCAATCGAGGCGCCATAAATGCATTTTTGTGACCATTCTTTTATTAAAACACGTAAATAAAGCTGATCTCTGATTACGCGTCCAAAATTAATTAACATAAATGCTAGACAAGAGCCAAAATTCTTCTTCTAGATGATACAACACTTCAAATCTGTCTTTTGTAAATGAGTGCGTTGATGTAATTCTGACTTAAGGTCATACAATTTATGCAACAATTTGTTTCATATATATGATTTATACACTGAAATCTTTTGAAAATGACACGTTGTTTTTACATTGTTTACAGTCAGTTCAAGCATATCTTTTACAACATACACCATATCAAAGCAAAGAATTGAAATCTCATAGTATAGCATTGAAATCTCATAGCATAGCATTGGAATCTTATACCATAGCATATAATCTCATAGAATCGCATTCGTCATAGCATACCATTGCATAGCATACAACATGATTTTAACTCGGTTTTAAATGTTTTGATTTGGAGGAATAAATGCTCACATTGCGGATAAATGATTAACTTTTGCTTTTTATCATTTTACTTCCATATGTGTGGAACTCCTCTGTGTATTGAGGCGTTTTTATTCAAATCTCATAACATACCATAGCATAGCATAGCATACAATTGTATTAAGCCCGGCATTTCAATTTCTCATAGCATAGCATATAAATCTCATAGCATTGATTTAAAATCTCATATCATATCATTAAATTCGCATACCATAGCATAGCATTAAATTGTAAAAGATATGCATGAAATGACTGTAATCAAGTTGAAGGACTTGTATGTTTCATGAAAAGACGGGAAGTTTTAATCTCAACGGAGATAAAACAAAAATCCATATAATCATTCCATAATCATTACTTGATCGTCAACATAAAACAAGGCAGATACTTTGATTAACAGGAAAAGTTATTGATATTTGTGTTATAAATCACAAACTGTTTATTAGAAAGAATTGATCGCAATTATTGCATAAAGAAGGAGTACATCATTTAATATTTTAAGAAAATATGATCATACACCTTCCTCCTTTTCTAACTCGATACAAACGGTGTTTGTATTGAACTTTTCTATAATTTCTTTTGTTTAATTTATAGACAATTGAATATCAAATTGATGATTGGTTTTGAAAAATAATTAATTCTATAGATTTTTCATGGAAATTGAAATCGATTGTTTTATGACTCTGTTTTCATACTCATCAATATTTAATCAAATTGATGTTATAGTAATTATTATCGCAGCAAATGCCTAATGTGTTCATTATTTTTTCATTAGAAAGCACATATCAAGGAGTTGACATTTTAAACAGGCTAGTCCGACTAATTTTGATTTCTTTTATTAAGAGGTATAAATGTATCCATTTTCAATATCTTTGTTTTAAATGTAGTACAAAGCAAATTCTAAAACATTAAGGAACCTGACTGATCAAAAAATCATTCAGATTTACTTCAAAACGGTTAATACGATTTATTAAGTCATTAACATTTGTTAGGGGAAGAGAAGCTGTCTATATATCTATTCATGCTTACTTTTTTCCTGCAGGGTACTTCTGATTTTTATTCTATGTTCATATCCTTTTTGGTGCCTCAAATTTTGTCACTTCAGGTATTGGTAAATATTGGACTATACTCGGACGGTTTTTTTTGTTTACTTTGATGCTATAAATACCCATGTTTTTTGGTCAGTGAGCCGGGGTCCGGTAGTGGACATTTTCGGTTGGACGAACATTTACTTAACAGCGACAACGATCTGTCAGTATGGAGCGCACTTCTCACTAAAAGTATACAGTGTCTTGTTGTAAATTTTGCATTAACCGGTTGGTGGTTTATACAAAACTTAAAACATGACAACTTGTAAATTTTGTATTTACTGCCATCCGGTAAATTCAAAATTAACAATACGACAAAAGTTTCACAAGATATATTGCGATAACATTCTAATGACTTACACTTATAATGCGCTCGTTGTTAAACCGCAAAAAATGTATAAACTCTGGCCTTGCTACAGGTACATGTATATAAAATGGATCATTTAGATTCTATGACAACCTTATAAACTGGTACCTTAAGTATTGTGCACACACATAGACAGCAACCCCCCCCCCCCCCCATAAAACAAGGGAGTAGTAACAATATATTGTTTCATAGGCTTTCAGTTTTGCGGTTGATCTCTGTTTGATGATATAATTCTGTTGTATTTACGTCTAACCCTGTGGTGTTTCTCTATTTATTTGCTGTTCATGATCAGTGAACGAAGTCCTAATTGGATAACGATTTGAGCAAATTTCCTCAGCAAGTAAAACGCACTCCCCAGGAAAGGGGAGTTCTTTCCCGACAAAGTTAGAGAGGAGGACGTACTGCTTGGAATCATTTGGACCTGGAAATCCAAACCGAATATGCCGTATTTTACACAAATTGTCAATATGTACAACCTGTGCGTAAATAGCATGTAAATGTCTATAACCCGAATGATAAAGTTCTTAGGGTCTCTCTTTGGTCTGTATATTTTAAAGGATCTTCCATCTACTGCACCTATTGCAGATGACAATTTTGCCAAACAATTAACATCTGCCCCCATTTGTTGATGGTTTGCCAAGATACAAGTTGAAAACAATACACTTGAAATAACTCGATAAGATATGATAGTTCCTCTTTCACTGTTGTTACGCTAAATACATGTTAAATAAAGATGATCGCATATGATATGTAGAGTAACATCTCAACCAAATTAAGAAGAGCAGTGCTCTGTTGTTTGACGTAGTCAGGTGATGTGCTGGGATTGCATCGCTTCGAAACTCAAACATATCACGAGCAATATCGACGAACGAATCGGGAATTTCGCCAGTTATTTCATAAAATGAATACATGGATGTACAGAATTAATGACAAACATCTCTTCCACTTCACTCCACTGGGAGTTAGTTCTAATGAAGAAAGTCGTTTGCCTTGCTACCTCCCGCTTTCAATAGAATTAAATATTTTAGTGTTGTAATTTTTATCTAAATTCAATTGTCTTTTAGTGTATGATTATGAACTTTGACATGAAAAACTTATTTATTTGCCATATTAAAAAAATGCAGCATTTCAAGAACATTTATACAAAATACATGCAGAATTTTAGTGTCTTTAGGGTTCCATAGAGTTTATCGATAATTGCAAGTTGTAGTAAATGTTCACCCAACCGAAAATGTCCACTAGTAGGAGCACGATGTATAGCTAAGCGTATTTTTTACGGTAACCAATCTCCATAAGGGGTAAGTTCGTTTTTCCCTATTCTTTAGTCTTGTTTGTAATATTTAAGACTTTAGGTAACTGTTCTTATACGTGTTCGATAGTATTTTCGTGTTAACGTTTTACATACTTGTTTATTTACCGTAGAGTTATGGTGCGTTTGTGTGACAGGCGTGGTTTGCTAGTTAATTTGTGAGTTTATATTTTGTAGTCTTATACGGCGTTATTGGTCATACATTGACTGTTTTGTGATGTTAAGGGGTTTATACACTTAACTATATTGCATAAGATGTCTTATACGCTTAACTGTGACAGTGTTTGATACGTTAAGGGGTTTGATACACTTAACGGTTTTGAAGAGCGAGTATTGTTCGGTGTGATTGTATGGCGTGCAGTTACAGTAATTAGGTAGATAAGTATATTGTGAAAGTGAAACGTTTAATTGAAAATATTGTTATTTATATATGATTAAAAGGTTCGAGCAAGGCTCCATCAATGTTCCGGTGATGATCCAACCATAGCCACCAGTGTTCCGGTATTGAACATCTAACCACCCGTGTAACCTTTGATTGTAAATACTTATTGTTGTTCTCTTGCTCGACTGATTAGACACACGACGGCTGTCGTGACAGAGGCTTTAACATTAGAAAAAGTTTCTCATATCCTTATACAGAGCTTTTTTAAGGGGCTATAACGATAGCTAAGTAATGACTACAACTATCCAGCAATTGTAAAGACATTGGTTAACGAAGTTAAGTTAAAGAAGGTTGCTGTTGTCCTTACATGTAGCACTATTTAATGAACCGAATAAATTTAACTATAATCCACATGATGAATGAATATTTCTTTATCTTTGCCTTTTAAAAAGTAGCTGACATTTGTTCAAATGTAGACAAAACATCTGTTAGCCATCTTTAAGCTATCGTTAAATTTTTATGCTTAAAGATGGCTTAAACGTGGCCGAAAGAAAGAGTAAAGATGGTTGATAGGATCTTGTAAATAGAGTAGCATTAAGCATTTTAAACAGCCTTTAGTCCAATTTTTGCACAATTTAATGACACAATATAGAAATACACAAATATAGGCATATAAATATCGAAACAGCAAATTGATAATGACGTAATTAATAATAACGTTTACAGAACAGTCTTAAAAAGGGGAAAATGGTCTTTCACAACAATTACATATTAATGAAAAATATGAAAAATTACTATTTTTTAAACAATTCTGAAAAGTTTTAGTAATACAAAAAATGACATCGGTTTCTTTGTTGAATTTTTTAAATACAATACTAGTTTATAAGCTGCGAAGGAATTCATTTTAAAAATCCGTCTTTTCTGCATCTTCAGTCAATGGAATAACATGAATTAGCTAAGGAATTATTTGACAGTCCTAGAAAATCAAACAATGGCTAGTACAATGCTTAAAAAGGAGAAGAATTGCGTGGTAAAAATCATATTACTACATATAAAACATTGAGGCTGACACACTAAAAAGTAGTTTTTGATAACAAGATTTACAAGTAGAAATAATCAAAGCATAAAAACAACAACAAAAATATATATTTAATTTTATACATTAATATTGTTTTTTTTTAAGTTCCTATACCTAAACAAATTATATTGAGAGTAGCGCTTCTGAATTTGTGGTCATTACTGAAAGTGCAGGATTTTTACTTACATGTAATTTAAAACATCAATAAAATGAAGCTTAAATTAAAAACAGCATTGCTTCTCAAAATGATTTTTTATCAAAATATGAGCACATATAAAAACATTTGCTCTAAGATAAAAGTGAACATATAGGTTCTCTTGCAAAGATAAATGTTTATTTTTGAAAGCAACCTCTGAAAGAAATAAAATTTGTAATATTTTTAAAAAAATCAACGATTTGGATAAAAATGATATACCATCACAAACCATGAGCTAATCTTTCAATTACATTGTCATCAAGTTTAAATGTGTTAATCTCTTTTTGTAGGATTTTTTTTCATGGAAGACACCTTGCGTCATTTTAATACAAACACGTAAAAATCCATTGTGACGTCATCACACTATAATATCAAAAATAAAAAATATATTACATGAGTGATATCCACCGCATATTTAGCAAAACATATGATAAAATGTATTTGAAGTTAATGATTAAACTTTTGAAAATAAATGTTTGGAAATGTTTTGAAGCATTTTTAAGTATTTATGCATTGCATATTTTAGACTTATCTTAAGAAATAAGAAAGATAAAACAGAGGGCAAAATTACAGAATGCTCTTGACAAAAAGGAAACAAGAGGCCCACAAGAGGGCCACATTAATCATCTGAGCAACACTGACTTTATATGGGAGTTCAAATGATATTGTGCCATATGGCCCCCGGTAGAATAACAAAAATTAAATATTGTACAGTATTCGAATTTTACACTTCTTTGCATACACTTAATCTTTGACATTGTACATTTATGGAATATCATTTTTACCGAAAATAAGAAAATACTATGGAAAATATAAAACTGAACTTTTGGTAGGGGTACACTGTTAACTTCCAATTCTCTATATTTTCGTTTTGCCCCCGGGCCCCCCTTCCACCACTTTCTTATATAATTTATAAAGCGATCCAAATAAAGAGAGCATATAGGTACATTATCTTCCTCAACTACTTACCAGTCATTGTATTTCAAAATGGTATAATATAATAGTTATTGTATTTTATTAAATTTCCTATAGATTTGAGGAAGACAATTGTACCTCAATGCGTTCAATTCCTCAAATTAAAGTAGTCCGAGTATCGCACTACGTCATAATATGGATTTTACAATATTGGTTCGACTTTTACAAAGCGTTTTAGATACCCGGTATTGATTTTGCTCTACATCGCTGTTGTAAACAATGGCAATAATAAGCAATTAGAACGGTAATATATGTATTCTATGAGAGATAGAAATGATTAATGTTGAGAAACTCGCTTCTGTTAAAGTAAAATGAAAAACGAAGTTTCTGATTCACCAGGATCTCAGGTATGCTTATATCTTCTTTGTTTTGACCCCCCCCCCCGAATTTTTCTTTTTCTTTTACTAAAACCGGTTTAAATTTAGAGACAGAAGCTATTTCGAATTTAATCAATCGTCAAATAATTAATGTTTAAATGATATCTAACATGTTGACAGATCCAGGCAGAAAACTGTAGCAGAATGTGATTTTTACGAATTTTTTCGTCAGGGTCTACTTGGTTTAGAGCTTATAGCGTGAAAAGTAATCCGTCAACATATAACTTATTTTACCAAATCTTTTTTTCTAAGATGTCAATCTATAGAATAAACACCATGAATTTAAGTTTGAGTCCATAAAATAGTAAAAAAAAATAACCAAACGCGATACTAGCATTGCATTTTTTGTATTCTATTTTGATACATCAGGTCCATAAAGCGTACTCACTTACAAATATTTGCGCAAAATTATTGATGAGATATGGCTTTAAACAATTTTTATACTTTATTTTGTATGTTCAGTTCTAATTTTTTAAAAATTGGTAATTATTTTTAGGAAAAACGGACGTCTGGCAAATTTCATAATTGTCAATAATTTTCGCAAGAGGGTACTCCCGTCTGAGAGGTGATAACAAACAAACTAGCATGTAAACATACGTATTTTCTTTTGTATATGTATTGCTAGAAATAGAATGTATATTTATCATTTAAAGCTAAGCTTTTAATGATTGAGCCCATTTAGTGCCAAGTATAGGACTACCTTAAAACATTAAAAAATTTGATTTGTCTTCCCCATTATGAACGACTGTTGTTTGCCTAGCGTAAACTCTTTTGACTTTTATAACCTTACCCACTTGATTGATAAATACACTCGAATGAAAAAAAATGTCAAGTGACATGTTAAAGAGTTATTATAATCAATGTATTGACAAGCACAATACTTTATTTTACTAAGGCCCACCCATTATTTTCATCATCAGGATAATTTCCCGCTGTAATATTTTCTTAGAAATAGCGATAATGTCTTTATCTCCGCAGCAGTGATATGTCAGAACTATGTAAACTGTTTTAACGGTATTTAATTGTGTTTGAAAAACAACCAAAATGATGTAGATTTCATACTATTCATCGTATAAAGATGGGGCCCATGACAGTAGTTACAGCATATAATACTTTTTTGTACAAATATTTAACCTTTAGAGAGACATTTCTAACGATCAACCAAAATTTCAGCGTCAATCGTAGAATTATAAGCAATATACAGAGCTCAGAGTTCTGCTAGGTTCGAGTGATATTTTGTTCACATGAATATAATACATTCAGGTTAAGATTTGCTATTCAGCATTTAAAATGTAAACAAAAAGACAAAAAACAGAAATAAAAAAAGAAAAAAAGAAAAGAAAAAAAGAATGGTCTTGGATATTACAAACAAAGCTCTGTATCTTGCTTATAATTCGAAGCTTAACAACTAAATATGATTTGTAAATAGAAATTGTAACAACTAAACAGAAGAAACATGTACTAAAAACAAATAAAGATCACAATTTAAAATGAATATATATATATATATATATATATATATATATATATATATATATATATATATATATATATATATATATATATATATATATATATATATATATATATATATATATAATTTCCCAATACAACAAAAAATAAATCGGCACAGTTTTAAATAATTTAAAAATGATAAATATCCAGAATAAAATCACAAATTGATCCTATTAACCGCAAACGTTTTCGCCATTCCTGGCTCTTCAGGCAGTTATGTACAAATGACTAATATGTAACGTATCAACGTCAATAAGCAAAAGTTCATTGTGACGTCATAATAACGTTAAAGTAGCGGAAAGTTAGAGTCACAGAGCAAAAAGGCGCTAAAAAAATAATAATCGCAAATATAACAAATGATTCAATTATATCACATGCATATAATAAATTTTTCACTGGGTGCGATTAAGTTTTGGTTTAAATAATTTAATAAAGTGGTCTTCCTTGGCTAAGCGCAGTATTTCATTTTCATTTGGAAGTTTATAAAATGGGAATAGGGTAAATTTTCCCTGGCCGCATTCAGCAAAATGTTCACAGCATGGAGTATTACGAACACTCGGGTCTTTAATCTGTTGCTTGTGGACACGAACACGCGCGTTTAGTTTCCCCGTCTGTCCAATATAAAATTCTTTGCATGTTGGGCAAATAGCACAATAAATAACATTTTCCGATTTACAGTTCATCGACGAATTGGCGCGAATTTCCATCCCAGATTTTAGTAGAATTGTATTTCCTTCTTCTATGTAGGCACATGTACTCCATCTCGGGTCGCCGCATTTTTTCACAGATGGAATTTCCTCCTGCATTGTAAATCGGGCCTTGGTCAATATGTGTTTAAGATTTGGTGCTTGTCGTTGGCTACTGATTATGTCCTCGGATTGTAATAATTAAGGTCTTCCGTTTCCAACGGAAGACCTTATAGTTTTCGTACTGTTTCTTATTAGGGTCTTCCGTTTCAAACGGAAGACCCTTTTGTTTTTCTACGGTTTCTTTTTATTAGGGTCTTCCGTTTCCAACGGAAGACCCTCTTGTTATTCTATTGTTTCTTTTTATTATTAAGGTCTTCCGTTTCCAACGGAAGACCTTATTGTTTTTCTTCGGTTTTTTTTTCTCATTCTTCTCCTTTTTTTTCTTACCGATTTTGTGTCAGCGATTACTCGGAAACTCTTTGATCGATTTTAATAAAATTTTCAGATCTTATTGATATTAGTTTAAACTTGATCGGAAATTTTTTTGGTTGATGACGTCATTTCCGTTTTTGAAATATCGACGTTTTCTTGATTTTCAGAGGGACGGCTTGTCCAAGAGAGTTATGAAAAACTATAAAAGATATTTAGTTCAAATTTTCAGGAATGATAGACAAAAGATTGTAGATATGTAATAAGGCATTAATCACTTTCAGGCACAAAAGGCGCTAAAGCTCGGTAGGGCTCGAAAAATGAGATTTAAAAAGTGTTGTGATTTTGCCTGGTTTTCTTAGATTATCTTTTTTCTCACAAATATTTTGTTAAGACATGTAGAAGAAAAAAAATTAATATTTACAAGATCTTTTGTTTGACACCTAGAAAAAGGGGCTGGCCCCTCAAATTAAGGGCCTAGAACCCTTCAAAGTTTTCACTTTATAACTCAAAATTGGTTATGATTTTAATATGGCTGTCGTTGCAAAAGTTGTTCATTATGGTCTTATTAATGTCGTAACAATAATATTTTGTTCGGGTATTGCGTAATATGAGTGTAAAAAGCCAGACTTGTTACCATGTATTTGTGTTTTATTTGGCAAATAAACGGGGTATTCGTGCGTATAACTGACATAAAGGATACCCGTTTATATACGGAAAGTGTTTAAACATTTTAGTTATTTTCTAGTGAAACACATTACGGATGAAAGAACTGTTTCTATGCAATTCATTTGAGTCGCATTTAAAATCTAGCTGTATACCGAACTGTGTATGTTAACAATTACGTATCCGATCCCTTGCCGCAGCCGAGGAAATAGGTCACGAATGGACTAGCGAGCGGTCTGCCGTTATCTAATACACAAGATTTGCGTCTTGCTGTAATGCACACATGGGTTTTTTTTATGTAGCTGCAAACACAAAACTTCCGATTTTAATGATTTTAATAGTAAATAAAAAAGATTATACCTTTACCTAATACCATAGACAGTGTACTAGCTTGCATTCGGAAAGTGTTTAAACAGTTTAATTCTTTTCTAGGGAAATATATTATGTGTATAAGAATTGCTTCTATGCAATGTATTTGAGTCGCATTTAAAATCTTGCTAGCTGTATTCCGAGCTTCATGTATGTAAACAATTATACGTATCCGATCCTTGCCCGTGGCCGAGAAAATAGGTCGCGGCTGGACTAGCGAGCGGTCTGCCGTTATCCAATACACAAGATATACGCATTGTTGTAATGCACACACGGGTTTATTTATGTAGCTGCAAACACAATGAATTCAGATTTTAACGATATTAAAGAGTAAATGAAAAAAAGACTACATTATTACCTACGAAGTATTGCTGTTTTGCTCTCGTAATTAAAAAAAATAGATAGTATGGCTGTCATTGAAAAAAAGGCGTTCTTTGTGTTCTTGTCTATGTCATGAAACAGTTTTATTGTTGGAAAATAAAATTCAGTTTTCAAACTGCAAACGTTAACAGTTCAAACCCACCACGTTGAGTGTACATTTTCATAACACGGGCCGAGGAGATGCCGCGCTAGTGGACAGCCGATTCACTGTAGGACACATGCTTCTCGTGTTTATACGTTATCACACATTCCAATGCTATTGATTCGTTGTTATTTTCATTTCCAATTATATTGGTTAACGATGCATCAAACCATTGATTTAAATCATAGTTCGTATAATAAAGGGAAAAAAAAGCTGCCATCAATGAATATAATACAATTGTACGTTTTACAGTCGTACGATTTGAAATGTAAATAAATTCACTTGTGTCCGTTTGTGACATTTTGCTGCTGAGAATTAAATGCATTTCACTACCAATTTCAACAAAATCTGGCGATATTCACATATCTATGATAATGTGATACTTCATTTGGCTAACAAAATATTAGAATTTTTATGAGAGAGAGAGAGAGAGAGAGAGAGAGAGAGAGAGAGAGAGAGAGAGAGAGAGAGAGAGAATGTGTGTGTTAAGCAGGATGTAGTAAGTAAAAGTTGAAATATATTTAAAAAGCGTTCGAGATAAGGCAGCTTAAGAAGTCCAATGTTACATGCTTGCGGTAGGTACGGGCACGATAAAACAAACCATTTTTAAACAAGTTGAGGTTTTATTTACATTCAGGCCGTAAAATAATAAGGGTCACAATATTGGTATAACCTCTTCTCAGTGGTAGTCAGTAACCTCTTCTCAGTTGTAGTCAGATTCATTAAAAAGCAAACTCATTGCTGATTTTATTCATTTATAAATTAATTTTTTTTGATTCTGAAAGAATATGTGAGTTTTAAAAATGTAATGTACATGTACATTCATTGTAAAAGTTTTGACTGTATTCGGACAGTTGAAGATCGAGTAGCGAACACTAGACTTAGTAGATTAATTGTCTAATACAAATCGAATTGGCTTTAAAATGTGCATATTCAAGCACACTTAAATAGTTTATTCATAAATTATATATAATTATATTACTAAAAACGTCTGTATGCTGTATTATGTATTTGCTGTCTGATTAGGACTGTTCTTCCCCAAAAAGAAGCGCTCGGCGATCGCGTAAAAAACGTTCTGTAAAGTACAACACCTGATTGGAGTACATGCGTATATACAATTTTTTTAAAATGTGTACGTTTAACTAAGCGAAATTGTAGATGTCATGGAGTCAATAGGCAAATCAAATTCGCCAATCAGGCAATATCAGTTATCTAATGCCTATGACTGATAATTTTACAAGGTAAATTAATACATGTAAATATGAGTTTTAAAGCACTCCCTGCTCCCGTGTTAAAAGCTCCCGTTACCTGCATTCTTTTATTAACGATTTTGTGCACACATTTATTCGGAAATGGCTCAAATTTGTTACACGGGCCCGATAAGAAGATGAAAGGATGACCCCTAAAATTTCTTTCCCAAATATTTCAAGAACGGTCTCAAAGTTCAAACACTGGTTGAATAACTTATAACTTAATTTGTACAAATTTTATGTGCATGAATGACAATGTTCCTGTAACTTAACAAAAAATGACACTTTTTGAAATGTAAAAGTTTCTGAATTCAACATTAAAATTAATAATGTTAGACGGCCCATGCAGCAAGTTTTTCTAGTCGAGTCTTTCGTTCATCAGCGCATCGATTGTGAACATTTCAGCGGGGTTTGGGGTTGCAACAAGAGGGTGAAACGACCACGAATTTTGACAGATTTGGCTACAAAGAGTTTAAAAGAGATGGATACAAAACACAGGTGCGATTATATCTTTAAGAGATAAAAATGATTAATCTGTTTGCCATAAATACCAATTTTTATCATAAGAATATTTTAACATTTGGATCCGCCGAATATTTCCATTTCCCTTCATTGTTTGGTGCCTGATTTGAAATAACGTTTCGAGGTATAATAAGTTGAGAAATTTCTTTAAGCTGCATGTTCCGATTTGTCGGCCATTACAGTATCAAATAATTTTTCTTGCAAACCTAATGAATAATCTTACAAATTTATAGACGTATTTAAACGGAAATGCTCTCCTTTCAACGTTAGAAATATTCAAAGTAAATAAAAATAAATTTGGGGCATACAAAAACCCCCCAAAATACATCATTGGAATGTTTAAAAAAGGAAACCGTTGGATTTCATCCTCCGAATGATTGAGTTTATTCATCCTGCATGTTTTGCAATGATTATAAACAACGTAAACATCAAAACTATTGATGAACAAATGTACACTGCTTTATTTTTGTTTAAATAGTCATGCTGTATATTTTATATGTTATATTGTTATACTTTCATGTTAAATACTGAAATCTGATTGGTTAAGACGCAGTTAATAATATTTACTATTACCCTCAGCGTTAGCAACGCACTTGGCAACGGGTAACATTAAAAAATGTTACATGCGCGAAAATTATGCGCGTACGGTTCGCTGTAGAATTCACGTTATTCCTATATAAAAGCAGTAAAATTTTCTTAAAAATTTTAAAAAAGACATTCAGTATAACAAAATAAATAGTGCCTGTTTGGGAGGATAACAATATATAAATAGTGCCTGTTTGGGAGGGTAACAGTTGAAATTGACATCCCGAGAAAACTATTGTCAACCGACGCGAAGCGGAGGTTGACAATGGTTTTCGAGGGGTGTCAATTTCAACTGTTATCCTCCCAAACAGGCACTATTTATTTTGTTATACTGAATGTCTTTTTTAAAAATTTTAAGAAAATTTTACTGCTTTTATATAGGAATAACGTGAATTCTACAGCGAACCGTACGCGCATAATTTTCGCGCATGTAATATTTTTTAATGTTACCCGTTGCCAAGTGCGTTGCTAACGCTGAGGGTAATAGTAAATATTATTAACTGCGTCTTAACCAATCAGATTTCAGTATTTAACATGAAAGTATAACAATTGAAATTGACACCCCGAGAAAACCATTGTCAACCGACGCGAAGCGAAGCGTCGGTTGACAATGGTTTTCTCGGGGTGTCAATTTCAACTGTTACCCTCCCAAACAGGCACTATTTATATAATAAATTATATAAAAAAAAACAGATGTCAAAGTCGTAATACAATCATACTAGCTTCGACGTAAGGGGCCAGTTTAAACACGCGGCGAAATAACGCAAAACCCTTTTATGTCGATTATTTTGCGAATACACAACAAAACTTGTTTAATCCGGCGGAGGGTGGTTCTGAAAAAAAAATGGCCGGATTAGGCAACATCCGGTTTAGAGGATATTGTTGCAAATTAACTTTAGTATTTAATGCAGTAGGTCCTGATCGTGTATTCTTGCAAAATGTTCAATTGTTCTGAATTATATTAGATTTCATCGATCTTATTTACGGTACAAATTTTCATTTTAAATATTTTTTTTCAAACAATAAATTCATAACGGAATACATACGATGGAAATCCTTGAATTAAATCGTCGTTATTGATAATCTTTCAAACATCCGATTTACCTTAAAAGTGCATGCTTAACCGTTAATTGTTAAACAAAACATTAACAAGTCAACAGGTGGCTGAAATACCTGATGGCGAGAACTGTTTTGATGCAGGGAAACAATAGATAAATATTAATATAAATGAGAATTTTATATAAAAAAAAAATTGAGCATTTTGACAGAATAATATGCATCTCTGTACGTGTAGCCATGCAACGGGGATAACAAACGAAATCGGCAGTCTTACTCCCGCAGTATCCTGCAATTCATAACAAGACTTTACGGTATTAACTGAAAAAAGTTGCTTCTTTGAATCTATATTAACAGTTGTTTAAATCAATAGCAACGACAGAAAAATTGGTCAATAATTGAGCATTAATATCTCGCAGAAAGCCGATCGATCGATAAGTGGACGGACTACGGGAGATAACTCTCACTAATAATATGCAGTAGGCTTTTTCATTGCGCCGGTTAACAGAATAGATAGGATCCGGATTGCACCAATTTTTATAAACAAAAATGATGGGAAAATGTCAAGGGGCTGAATAATGTCGCCGGATTGGGCAGCATGCCGTAATAAACAACATCCGGATTCAACGAGTTTCAACATGTACATAATTTTTTCATTGAAATATGGCTTAATTGACAGGGAAAACTACATGTACTGCAACGTATATTATTGCACACATACTTAGCATAATCATCGTTTAAAAGCGTACAATTATTTTATTGAAAATCGGACCAAGCAGCTTTAACATTAAGATTTACATGTGTAAGACACTTTATTTGTCATGTGCATGATCATGTGCATTAATTATTTTCAATATCTGCTTATTCTCCACAATGATCTCCAATTCCATTCACAACTGTTGTCATTCAAAATCACATGAATTAAACAAAATTTAAAATTTTGTGTCGATCTCAACTGTTATGTATCCAAGAAATCTATTGATTTTAACATGTGTTACGAAATTAGGTAATAACGTTTTTAGGGGTCAAACTTCATTTACAAATTACCATTTTTCCTTCGTAAACATTTACAGGATCGAAAACAGATTTCCTACGGATATTTATAATGGGGAATGTTTACATCTTTCCTCAATTCGGAAGTCTTTCGGAATATCTAGCACAATTTTTTAAAGTTATCATCCGGGCTTTATAATGGCTGATGCAATGCAAAATCCCCGTAGACGTTCTTTTTTTAGCCGTGTATTAAAACCTGACAAGCTAGAGGGGGCGTTTCAAAAGGGAAATCTTGGGATTTTTTCATACTATCGAATGAACATCGTCTGAATCAAGAGATATTTACAAATATCAAATAATTTAAGAGAATGTGTGGCAAAAATATCTTGGGACAGACTTTAGGTATAATACGTTTATATATCCTTACAATATAATAATTTTCTCATGCGTTACCTAACTAGGGATATTAGGGGCCAGAGGTAAAAAAGTTAAATCTTGTCTATTTCAATTGAAAGAAATGCAAGTATTTAAAAAAGCAACGTAAGAGAACTTATAAAAAGCATTACAGGTAAGCATTAGTACTTCACTCCTATTTCCATATCATGTTTTGTTGTCGAAAATTAAAGTCGATGACGTGATTTACCTTTTAAAAATCGGACGGAAGACCTCCTCGTTGCTCGCAACGAGATCGTGTCTAGTTAGGGTTTTCCGTTTTTCAACGGAAAACCCTTCTGTTATTCTACTGTTTCTTATTATTATTTTTTTTTTTTATCCGCAAATTTTGTGTAGGCCATTTCTCGTACATTTGTTGTCTGATTGTTATGAAACTTTCAGGGTATGTAGACAATGTTAATATCTCGAGACGTTTTTTTCAAATTTTCAAAATTCACTTCCGGTTATGAGTTATTGCCCTTTAATTGAAAATTGGGGGGTCTTTTGTCCAGAGTTGATCTCGGGAACTACAAAAGATAGTTGCATGAAATTTAGCAGAATTGTTGGTAACATTTTATAGTTTTGCTGGCATGAAAATTTAGGCAAAATGTTTTTTAGTTTTTAAGCTATTTGCCGGTAAAGTTTAAGGTTTTGGGGGGTCTGAAATTTTGTTGCTTTTTGTATAATAACCTTTAAACTAAAAATAATTTGTTAATACATACAGAACAAAAGTTGTTAAGAATAACGAGAGCTTTCATTTAAAATTAAGAAAAAAGGGCTGGCCCCTATAATTAGGGGTCAGCAGCTCATACACGTATTTTTCTGATAGCAAAAATCGTTATCATTTTATGAAAAAAAATTAATTCAGTTATTGTTAATATATTAAATAATGTCATTTGGTATCAAATTTAAAAAGTTCTGTGCCCTATTTTTTTCAAATTTCATAAAACAAATATGTGTGAATCGTACATGAACGAGTTAATTTGTCTACATAGACACACAAGCGAACAAATGCCGTTTTAAGGCCCAGGCATTTACTGCATTACATTGTGTTGCGTCTTAGATAAATTGTTGTGATTCAATTTCATTTTTTTTTCATCTAGGCTATATCATTTATGAATTCAACTACTTTTTTAACACGTTCTAATCGGCCACGCAGAACAAATGTTTGCAATGTTTGTCGCGGACCCGCGAATGTAAACAGTAACGAACGGCATTGTAGAAAAGAGAGAGCGTAATGCAGAAGATAAGTTGTGCATTTTTCGGTTTACACATGCATTTTCAAGTTACTGTGAAACAGATGAACATGCACAGGGAACAATACTACATATTTGTATAAGGAGGGATATATTCTCGTGTGAATCGTTTACGAGGAAATTCTGACAGCCACACTTCTGTCGACCATGTCGACGGATGTTTATGTTTCCATTGATCAGCCGTTGATAAGCTACGAGTAATAAAGGGGAAAAGATGGACATTAAAGTGTGTGATCTATGTGGATGTTACTGAAGAAGGTGAGGCTTTTTATTCCTTTTAAAGTTTCTTGTCTATAGTGGTTAAAATGTCAGCATGTTAACTGGTTAACATTTAGTTTATAGATGTACATGTAAGTACGTGCACACTGTCACTGATGTATGTTATTTTTCTAGTCCAGACAATATAAATCCTTTTAACAGAATTGAATCCCAAATGTTGTACCTTTCACTTGTTTTTTTTCTCCTTTTTACCAGAATTTTGTGTAAATTACAATTCAATTTATTGACAAAATCCACATGTGGCGAAAGTCATACATACAGTATACAAATATACATGTAGTTGGTACTGTACATAGATTTTCTTATGATATGTCCATCGCGTATGAATTTACAAATATATCTTGATGATTAAACATCTGCTGGGTTAAGAATTTTATTAGAATTACAGAGTTAGATGTTTTCTTATGGTGTGGGTGTTTGTTTACTAACGTGTAATTTTTACATTGTTTACTGGATGTTTAGACTTGCTCGAGGTTCATTGGTGACTGGAAAGGATGACCAAATTTATCTATTTAAAAAAAAATTAGATTGTGAATTTTCAACATTTCAACTCAAAATTCAAAGCAGGGTCTAATTAGAAACATATGATCATATTCTTGTGCGGAAGACTCCAAATGTAGACATAAATACCCTGTAGACATACATGTAACATCAAGTAAATAAAATTGTATACTTCAGACTTCAGAGTTAAAACATGACTAAAAAATCTTTAATATTTTTATGATGCCGATCAATGTATCATTAGAGAGGTTTAGCAGACCAACGGGTAACCGGTACATGTACTTGTACATGTAGTTTACAAGTTAGAACTATGCGTACCACTCTACCAGTTCACATAATTTTTCTTGTTTAGCAGTTTTGATATGTACTTGAATTGTCCTTGTTAATGTTTAAAATGTAATTTTTCATTTATATTCTCTTTTTTTAATCTGACTACTGGCAGTACTGGCATGCCAGCAGTTCTTGTCAAGGACCATTTCTCGCTGGTGCAATGTTACATCATATTTTCGTATATAATTTTATGTGTTGATAAAATGACGTAACAATGCACTGATGAAAAATGGTACTCAACGATAACTGATCGCAAGCCAATATTGATTAATTACAGACAAAAACTGAAGGTTGCAAGTGTTATTTTTTATTGAACACCATTGTTTAAAATAACTTTTTATATATGTGACGGTCAGACCGGTTTAAATACCAGTGTTCAGTTGGTAGAGCACCTGACTAGAGATTCAGGGGGACCAGGTTTAATTCCTGGTTTGGTCCTTCATTATTTCTCCCATCCTGTTACAATATTAAGGCTTGGACGTTTCTGTACTTAGCCGATTCGGTACATATCACTATACATGAGATGCGATACGATACATATCACGATACATTGCAACTAAATGAAAACATGAATAAGGGTTAAAAATTTATTCAATCTGTCAATGTATTACCGCATGTCCAAAGTTATTTTGATATATTTAAAATGAGCGTTGCACAATTTACAAATTACTTAAGTCTCATATACACTACTTTTTCATTAACAAGTAATCCAAAAGTTGTCCACACTCCAGATTTAGCTTCCTAACAGGTTTGACAACTTTACGAGGTTTTCCGCCATCTTTGTACTTTCATATTAGGCGCGCAGACTAAAAATAGCCGATATATGAAGCTCAGATATTTTTGGAAAATAAAAAAAAGTCCGCATAGGTATCGTAATGTATTAATGGTAAATGTAACAATCCAAATATCGTCAAAATAAATACCGTGGTGCATCGGTGGATCGTTCCATCCCTATACAATATTGGTGTTGTAACCAACCCCTGGAACTGACAGGTTAACTCCTGCCAGGGGAAGAGCCAGGGGTGATCTTTGAGGGTGAAGATCATTTAAAGGGGGGGGGGGGGATGTGACGGTCAGACTGGTTTGAATACCGGTGCCAGATACATGTAGCTCAGTTGGTAGAGCACTTGACTAGAGATTCAGAGGGCAAGGTTCGAATCCCAGTCTGTTCTGTCATTATTTCTCCCATCTTGTACATATATATCAGATCTATTCAAGTCAGTGTCAGCTACATTATGCATAAACAATTTTACCCGCTCCTAAACCACAAACTTTCTTATTAGTGGATTCAGCTTACCGCTGATTGGCTGCTGTTGCAGCAGACTTATAATATATGCACGCACAAAACACAATGAACTTATCAGAGAATGAAAAATTCATCGAGTTACTTTCAACTGTTGGAATTTGGGTATTTTTTATAAATGTATACTTGTGACAAAACATATGATTATGTGGTACATACAGCTGTAGCTTTATGAAGAAAATTTGGGTTAGACATATATATCTACCATGCAAGTAAATGATATTTACAAAAACTTCCAATTTATGACGCACGAAATATACGCTACTTTTATAAAGATTGACATACATGTAATGTAACACATTCTGTGAAAAATAATCTATTAAAAATTCTTCATTAAGTTTACTCATACATGTTTTATGCTTATTACACATAGTATTGTTTTTAAAAAATGTAATTTAAAAGAAAAGAAACCAAAACCCTCGCCAAATTTATTTGCAAAATAAAAACCCGGTAGAATTGATAAAACATGGTATACCAGAAGGAAATACATGTACTTTGACGCTGTTCAGATGGGTAATATTCCTTTGTAATTTTCGAATTGAAATGCTTGACTGTTGCACTACAAGAAATAAACTCAGCTCTCTCTCTCTCTCTCAAACTCTCTCTCAATCTAATAAGTGTCTATACCTAAGAATTTTTTTTAATATTATATTATGACTTGATATGCAAATTTTTGATCCTGTACTGCCTAAATGTTATGTCATGTATTGGGATATGTAATACTTATTACACTGCATGGTCAGTGTATTTTTTCCAGAAATAATATGCATATGTTAATGTAAACACAGCTATTACTAGTACATGTATGTAAAAACAGCTAATTATTTTTTTTTTTATTTCAGCTCAAAACGAACTCTTGTTCCGACATGGCACCACATTGCTTTTACCTGTTGATTCTTGTGGGTCAACTCTTGAGATTAACCTGTCACCTCTATCCACATGCATATTCCTTGTGTTCTACAGACTTTTTACCGGTAATTCAAATTAAATCGGATAATGCATGAACAATAATGGAACTTTATGAAAGCATCATCCCATGTTGTGGTTTGTGTTTGATAAGAAATTATGAAAAACAAAATTAAGGCTATTTAAAGAAATTCATAATTGTTGTGAAAATTTGTTTTTCAATAAAAGTATGCAATTATGTTTCCTTTATTTTTTATTTTATAAAGGTATTTAGATGTGTTTACATAATTGAACCCCCCCCCCCCCCCCACCCCACCCCATCCAATTGTCTGCATTAAGATTACATTTAGGATATGTAAATGTACATTTGACTTTGAAATAACATCTGCTATGATAATTACTTTTGAAATGAACAAGAAACAACCTATTTCTACCTTTCTAAGGTATATATGCATAAAAAAAGGAAAAAAACATGTCAAATTTTGAACATTTTTCATGGAAATCAACTCTGTCTCCACCTACCTGGGTGTTTGAATTTTATTTTAATTTAAGGCAGATATCTAACTTGTAGGTTGTATCTTACTGTTTTAGCATGGTTAGAAGGAGACTAGAAATCAAAATAGATTAGATATTCACTAAATATGATTGTTAGCTTACTTTTTTTCATAAAAACAAGAAATCACAAGCAGGACAGCTGTCTATTTGTTAATTAAAATGGTGTAAATCATAAAATAAACAAATAATTAGGATCAAATTTTAGAATCATCGATGATTGTTTTCAAATATGTGTGAGATATGACTCAAGGAAATTGCCATAAGTTTCATAAAATTAGGTAAAACATTTTTAACCATGACTTTTTACGAAAATCAAAAGATGGGGGGGGGGGGGGGTATACATGTAAGGATATTTCTAAGTGATGTGAAGCTTTTATCATGATTATATAATGTAGATGCATGTTGTATTGAATAAGGTTTCTTTTCAAAGGTGGTTGAACAACAATTGACCTCTAAAAGGTCAGGTAAAGATGTTTTACTATGGAGAACCCTGTAAATCTGTGTTTACTAATGGAAATTGGAAATGGGGGGTTCACTTAAATGGCCATATTTTTATTAAACCTCAATGGAATTTGCAATATGTGGTATTCTTTTTCTCAGAATTGCATTAGCTTTCTTATTCTAAGACAAACCGTCTTTTCATAAAATGTTAGTGTACTAATTGCAGTTAAAGGTACATGTACAAGGAATAGTTTCGGATAAAGAACCGTCAATATTTTTGTAAAATTGATAGTGACTGTACTTGAAGATTTACCAGCGTAGATTCATGAAATGAATTTTAATGTTTATCAATAGTTAATGGGATGTCTCTTGTTGGAATTGGTAAGGCCTAAAAAAAAAATAGTGTGTTTAGGGTAACACTAATGAAAAAATTAGGTTAGGTAGGTGGGGATTTTTTTTAATTTTATCTATTTTTTTTGCCTGAATCCTAAGAATGTTTGTTTGTTTCATATTTAAAAACGTATTTTTTATTGGAAATAAGATAAAATTCACAGTCGGATAAAATCAGGCATCTAAAAATGGGAGGATCGGGCCATTTTTGTAGGTTAGGTCGGGTTACCCGAAACACACAACTTTTTTTTTTTAGGCCTAAGCAATATTAAGGCCCCTAATTTTAAGTACATGAGAAGCAGTAATAAATTGTGAAACTTGCGGCTTTGACTGTTGTGTTGCCTTTACACAGTGAAATTGAAGGTTACAAACTGGAGGTTATATAACATGAAATGGAGGTGGATGGGATATTATATGCCTATTTAGTATCTACTGGGTATGAGGACAATAGCAAGTTTATTGTCCCTCAAGACAGCAACTATTTCATGAGGCAAAGCCAAGGGAAATAGTTGCTGTGGGGTGGGACAATAAACTTGCTATTGTCCAGATAGTCAGTTAATTGGTATATTATTGTACCGAAGAAAACTTTATTTGTCAGCGATGCAGAATTTCTTGATGATAAACAAATTAGAGTTATCAAACTTTGTATTTAATGCGGTGATCTGATTAGGTCAGAGGTGTTCCGAGTTTAAAAAGGAGGGAAATCAAATTCTGCTGATGAATGGTTTTGATGACTATTCACCATGGGCAGATACCATGGATACTATTTCAAATTAGATAGAAAGCAAGTTTGTGTGGGCGCCTTCTAGTGATCAGTTTGTCCGTCTGTCCATCCGAGATCGCTTGACCGGAGCATAGCTTCTCTCCCCTTGGCCCAATCTGGCTCATACCTCATCCACAGGGTTCCTTTGGGTTAAGGATGTGCAGTGACCTTGAACCATGTTGTTAGGTATAAGGTTAAGGTCATAGTAGAATTACATATATAAAATCCTTGTCTGGGGCATATCTTCTCTCCCTTTGGTCCAATCTGGCTAATACTCACAGACTGTCTCTATTGTTAATCGATGTGCAGTGACCTTGCATGAAATTTCTAGGTAAAGGGTGAAATATCATATCGGATCATGCAAAAATCCTTTTTTCAGAACATATATACTTTCTACTAACCCCTATAGGGCTCAGACTTCACATAAGCAGAGCTTTTGAGTAAAGGGTGTGTAGTGACCTTGAACCTATTTTCAAGGTAAACTGTGAAGGTCATAGCAGAATTATATTTAGAAAATCCTTGTCTGGAGTACATCTTCTCTCCCTTTGCTCCAATCAGGCTCATACTTCACCCACATGATGCCTTTGATCAAAGGATATGCAATGACCTCTAATGATATTTGTAGATCAAGTGTCAAAGTCATATCAGATCACACAAAAATCCATATTTTAAGAGCATATATATACTCTCCTTTTAGCCCCTAATTGGCTAATATTTTGCCTAAACAGAGCTTATTGGTTAATGGCGTGCAGTGACCTTGAACCATGTCAATGTGAAGGTCATAGCAGATCTTAATAAAATTAGTTTTAGACAGTAGAATATTTCCCGGATATGCTTAATCTTGGTCAGATTGAACAAAAATGCCTATATGTTAGGGGCAATGAAATTGAATTAGAAGTTCTATGCCAGCTGGAATAATTTCAAGTTATAGGTCAAGGTCAAAGCAAAATTCTCTAAAATAACATCAGCGGGGCCCTTTGAAATGTTCACCATTTCAATGTTGTCTGGTTCATAGTAATTTTAAATAAAAATATTCACAGAGGAATAATAAAATTAAGTAAACTATACATCGATAAGTTTCTGACAATTGATGATGCAACAAGCGCATAGTACGAAAGGTCAACCCTTTGAAAAGCAGTGTAGAGGAAATGTTGCTCGGAATTATGTTTTAAACAAAATTGATTTTTTACGGAAATTTTAATTTTGCATTCTGGGTCAAGAAATTAGATGTTAGTTCCAGATAAAGTTAACTTATACCTTAAATGAAGTCAAATTTGTTAAGTCGTACTTAAACACATTCTGATTTTTTTGTTAACTCGGTCTTGAAATGGTTATGTTTTTTGTTAATTTGTACTTAAAACCATTCGGATTTTGTTAAGTCATACCAAGAATCATTCGATTTTTAAAATCTTTTTTGTACTTAAGTTACTTTTGTCATTAGATCAAGAACACTGCTTCTAAGAGGTACTTCTAGCATTACTTTCGACATCAGCGGAAAACCCACTCGTTGCTTTGCAACGAGCTTTGCTCTAGTTAGGGTCTTCCGTTTCCAACGGAAGACCCTCTTGTTATTCTATTGTTAGGGTCTTCCGTTTCCAACGGAAGACCCTCTTGTTATTCTATTGTTTCTTTTTATTATTATTTTTTTTCTTTTTCTTTATTTTTCTGACTTTTTCAAAGCTTAATATCTCAAAAAGTTTTCAACGTATTTACATGAAACTTTCAGGGATGATGTAGCATTATTGTGCCCCAAAGATGTTAAATTTACAACTACAACGTCACGTTCCTTTTTACGTTACGTCAATTTGTAAATTTTAAAAAAGTGATTTTGTCCAGGGCGTTTTTCAAAAACGCTTTAAGATACAGACTTGGAATTTTCTGTGTTGAAGCATTGATCGTTTTTATTTGGACATAAGGCTGGATTTTAGTTTCCGTCACTTCCGGTCCAAACCGGAAGTGTTTTAAAATTTTCGATTTTTCGAATTTTTCGTTTCAATTTCAAATGTTTACGAAGTTTGTAGAGTTGGTCATGCTGAATACGAAACTTAAATCCGTTTGAAAATCGGACGATGCATTACAGAGATATCGGAGTTTAAAAATTGATTTTTCCGGAAACTTTGATTCCGCGTCCTTGGTTTAAGAAATAGCGTAATGTTCAAAGTAAAGTTAACTCGTACCAAAAATAATTGGTAAGTCGTACTTGAACACATTCGGATTTTTTTTGTTAAGTCGTTCTTAAAATCGAAAAGGTTTTTGTTAAGTCGGACCTAAAATCATTCGTATTTTGTTAAGTCGTACCAGGAATATTCGATTTTTTCATCTTTTTATTTTAGTTACTCTTGTTAATGGTTTAAGAGCTCTGCTTCTTACAGGAACTTCCAGCTTTACTTCTGACATTAACGGAAGACCCACTCGTTGCTTTGCAACGAGCTTTGCTCTAGTTTCTTTTTATTATTATTTTTTTTCTTTTTCTTTATTTTTCTGACTTTTTCAAAGCTTAATATCTCAAAAAGTTTTCAACAGATTTACATGAAACTTTCAGGGATGATGTAGCATTATTGTGCCCCAAAGATGTTAAATTTACAACTACAACGTCACGTTCCTTTTTACGTTACGTCAATTTGTAAATTTTTAAAAAGTGATTTTGTCCAGGGCGTTTTTCAAAAACGCTTTAAGATACAGACTTGGAATTTTCTGTGTTGAAGCATTGATCGTTTTTATTTGGACATAAGGCTGGATTTTAGTTTCCGTCACTTCCGGTCCAAACCGGAAGTGTTTTAAAATTTTCGATTTTTCGAATTTTTCGTTTCAATTTCAAATGTTTACGAAGTTTGTAGAGTTGGTCATGCTGAATACGAAACTGAAATCCGTTTGAAAATCGGACGATGCATTACAGAGATATTGGAGTTTAAAAATTGATTTTTCCGGAAACTTTGATTCCGCGTCCTCGGTTTAAGAAATAGCGTAATGTTCAAAGTAAAGTTAACTCGTACCAAAAATAATTGGTAAGTCGTACTTAAACACATTCGGATTTTTTTTGTTAAGTCGTTCTTAAAATCGAAAAGGTTTTTGTTAAGTCGTACCTAAAATCATTCGTATTTTGTTAAGTCGTACCAGGAATATTCGATTTTTTTCATCTTTTTATTTTAGTTACTCTTGTTAATGGTTTAAGAGCTCTGCTTCTTACAGGAACTTCCAGCTTTACTTCCGACATTAACGGAAGACCCACTCGTTGCTTTGCAACGAGCTTTGCTCTAGTTATTATTATTATTCTTTTTCTTTATTTTTCTGACTTTTTTAAAGCTTAATATCTCAAAAAGTTTTCAACAGATTTACATGAAACTTTCAGGAATAATGTACCATTATCGTCCCTAAAAGATGTTAAATTTTCAACTACAACGTCACTTCCGTTTCAACGTTACGTCAATTTTTATATTTTAAAAACGTGATTTTGTCCAGGGCATTTTTCAAAAACGCTTCAAGATAGAGACTTGGAATTTTTTGTGTTGAAGCATTGATCGTTTTTATTTGGACATAAGGCTGGAATTTAGTTTCCGTCACTTCCGGTCTAAACCGGAAGTGTTTTAAAATTTTCGAATTTTCGAATTTTTCGTTTTAATTTTAAATGTTTACGAGGTTTGTAGAGTTGTTCATGCTGAATACGAAACTGAAATCCGTTTGAAAATCGGACGATGCATTACAGAGATATCGGGGTTTAAAAATTGATTTTTCCGGAAATTGTGTTTCCGCGTCCTTGGTTTAAAAAATAGCATAATGTTAATAGTAAAATTAACTCGTACCAAAAATAATTGTTAAGTCTTACTTAGACACATTCGGATTTTTTTTTGTTAAGTTGTTCTTAAAATCAAGAAGGTTTTTGTTAAGTCGTACTTAAAATCATTCGGATTTTGTTAAGTCGTACCAGGAATAATTCGATTTTTTCATCTTTTTATTTTACTTTCTCTTGTTACTGGTTTAAGAGCTCTGCTTCTTACAGGAACTTCCAGCTTTACTTCCGACATTAACGAGAGACCCACTCGTTGCTTTGCAACGAGCTTTGCTCTAGTTATTATTATTTTTCTTTTTCTTTATTTTTCTGACTTTTTTAAAGATTAATATCTCAAAAAGTTTTCAACGGATTTACATGAAACTTTCAGGGATCAAGAAGCAGTATTGTGCCTCAAAGATTTTAAATTCTTAACTACAACGTCACTTCCGTTTTAACGTTACGTCAATTTTTAAATTTAAAAAAAGTGATTTTGTCCAGGGCGTTTTTCAAAAATGCTTAAAGATAGAGACTTGGAATTTTCTGTGTTGAAGCATTGATCGTTTTTATTTAGACATAAGGCTGGAATTTAGTTTCCGTCACTTCCGGTCCAAACCGGAAGTGTTTTAAAATTTTCGATTTTTCGAATTTTTCGTTTTAATTTCAAATGTTTACGAGGTTTGTAGAGTTGGTCATGCTGAATACGAAACTGAAATCCGTTTGAAAATCGGACGATGCATTACACAGATATCGAGGTTTAAAAATTGATTTTTCCGGAAATTTTGATTCCGCGTCGTTGGTTTAAAAAATAGCGTAATGCTCAAAGTAAAATTAACTCGTACCAAAAAAAATTGCTAAGTCGTACCTGAACACATTCGAATTTATTTTGTTAAGTCGTTCTTAAAATCGGAAAGGTTTTTGTTAAGTCGTACTTAAAATCATTCGTATTTTGTTAAGTCCTACCAGGAATGATTCGATTTTTTTTCATCTTTTTTTTAGTTTCTCTTGTTATTGGTTTAAGAGATCTGCTTCTTACAGGAACTTCCAGCTTTACTTCCGACATTAACGGAAGACCCACTCGTTGCTTTGCAACGAGCTTTGCTCTAGTTCTTATTCTTATTATTATTATTCTTTTTATTTTTTTTCCAACTCAAATATTTCAAAAACGCATGCATCGATTGCTTTGAAATTTACAGGTTTTATGTGTATATAAAAGATCTCTAAGATATGAAAAAATTATTTGATGACGTCATCAAATTCGTCAGATATTGACGTTTTTCACGTTTTAAAAAGTGATTTTGTCCGGAACTTTTCTCATTTTCGACTTGAGAAAAAGCTTTGAGATTTACAGAGAATATAGAACTACCTATTTACTTATGACATAAGGCTGGAAACTAAATTTGGACACTTCCGGTCGAAACCGGAAGCAAAACCAATTTCATGTTTTTGAATTTCAAAAATTAAACAAGCGTTTTTGACGGTAATTTTCATGCTGATTACGAAACTGAAAACCGTTTTTAGATCGGACGATTCATTACAGAGATATCCGGGTTTAAAAATTGATTTTTCCGGAAATTTTGATTCCGTGTTCTTGGTTTAAAAAATAGCATAATGTTCAAACTAAAATTAACTCGTACCAAAAAAAATTGTTAAGTCGTACTCGAACACATTCGGATTTTTTTGTTAAGTCGTTCTTGAAATCAAAAAAGATTTTTGTTAATTCGTACTCAAAATAATTCGGATTTTGTTAAGTCGTACCAGGAATAATTCGATTTTTTTTATCTTTTTATTTTAGTTACTCTTGTTATTGGTTTAAGACCTCTGCTTCTTACAGGAACTTCCAGCTTTGCTTCCTACATCAACGGAAGACCCACTCGTTGCTTTGCAACGAGCTTTGCTCTAGTTATTATTATTATTTTTTTTACGAATTTTGTGCACGCGATTTCTCGAAAACTATTCGGCCGATTTCGACCATTTTTTCTCAGATGATTGCCAGTGGTCATAATTCTAGAAGTTTTTTTAAATTTTGAAATCGGCACTTCCGGTTCCGATTTACGGCCGATTTTGTAAGTTTTTACGACTAATTTTGTGCAGACATAAACTCAGAGACTATCAGAGATAGGAAGATGAAATTTTCAGGATAGGTAGACTATAGGTTGTAGTTGTGCACAATGTAGTTTTTTTGCGCCAGTGGCGCCATTTCTATGAGCTCGCATAGGCTTGAAAATTGGGTACGAATTTCGAATCAAATTTTTCATACGTTTTGATCTGTATCTTTTTATGAGTTGATATTTTGTTAAAACATATATAACAAAAGTGGTAGATAATCAAAAGTTCTTTTCAACAAAATCAAGAAATAGGGGCTGACCCTTTAAATTAGGGGCCAAGACAGTCATAAACTCTATTACGAATAACTTAAAAACGATAAAGATTTTGTAATGCATTATAGAAGCAAAGTTGTTGATCGTACCAATATCTATTTGAAAAAATTATTGCCGCGCCCATTTATTACGTAATTAGGGATTTTTAGGGGCCAAAGTACTTAAACTTTGACGAAAAATAACTAGAGAAGTATACATATTTTGTTAGACATCATAGAGGAGAAAATGTTTGAATAAATGATTTAAATTGATTCCACTTATCAAAACACGATTTTCTGTCCCCATTAAGGATCTAGAGGGCTGGCCCCTAAAATATTCAATCATTTGTATCTCAAAAATGATCAACAATTTTAGATGGATGTAAGAACAAAAAATGTTAGTATTCATGAGACCTTTCGTATAAAATCAAGAAAAAGGGGCTGGCCCCTTAAATTAGGGGCCAATAGACTCCTAAACTCTATTACTCATACCTTAAAAATGATCAAGATTTTGTAATGCATTATAGAAGCAAAGTTGTTGATAGCAGCAATATCTGTTTGTAAAACTCATTTCCAAACCCATTGATGACGTAATTAGAGATTTTAGGGGACTAAAATATTAAATCTTTAATGTGCTGTATGTTAAAAAGCAAAACTCTTTGTTAAGCATTTTAAAGGATATTGACAATCGTATGCATTATCTAAAAGGAGGTGGTTGAGGGAGAATTCTGAAATTTCATTGATATTTTAATCGAATCGTTTAAAAAATTAAACGGAAGACCTACTCGTTACTCGTAACGAGATCGTATCTAGTTTCTTCATATTTTTTGACTGTTCTAATATAGGGTAAAGTCGTTTTGCGTCTGTTAGAATATTTCTGTTCCTTGGATTGTGGGTCACAACAAAAGCAAGTTTCCCGTCGTTGTTGCGATTATTAGAAGACCGGCGAGGATTACGTAGAACATGTAATGGAATTTGTGTCGCTCTTTTTACTCCAGCGTTGATTAAATTTTTCGGGTATCTCTGACGTTGCAGAAATATTTTTAATTCTTCCAGACGTTTAGATCGTAAGGTTTTGTCTGTGATAATTGTACAAATTCTCCGTGCTAAGTTAAACGGAATATTGCGTTTTGTGTGGGAAGGGTGGCATGATCTAAAATCCAGATATTGGTGTGTGTCCGTGGGCTTACAGTATAAATCCGTTGTTATACATGACCCATTTTTTATAATACGTAGATCTAAAAATGGAAGTTCCTTGTCACTCTTCTCCATCGTAAATTGTATTGATTCATTTAAAGTATTTAGTAAAGAATGAAATTTCTCTAAGTCGTCTTCCCCTTTAGTCCAGAAAATGAAACAGTCGTCAAGATAGCGTTTCCAATTGGATCCTATATAGGTACTAAGTTCGGCATCAAACACTTCTGATGTTCTTTCAAAAAGTGTATTTTCTAAATACCCCATTACTAACGTAGCATATGTGGGCGCAACTTTAGTCCCCATAGCGGTACCTTTTGTTTGTAAAAAGAATTCCTCGTCAAAGTGAAAGTGGTTATTTTCCAGAACTAATTTTAGTCCTTCAAGTATGAATTCTTTTGAGAACCGAGTATTTAGAGTGTTTGGATGTCTGTCTATCCAGTAATTTATGGCCTCTAGTCCTAATGTATGTGGGATGTTAGTATAAAGACTTATAACATCGAAGCTGACGAGAATTGTTTTAGGATCAACACTTTTAGGAATATAGTTCAGAAAATCCATATCATCTCTGACGTAACTAGGTAATAATTCACAAAGAGGTTTCAGTATAATGTCCAGTAAGTTACTTAGTCTTTGAGTGCTTGATGCTGGTCCAGCGACAATAGGACGAATTTTCAAGTCGGTTGGTTGAGGTATTTTAATATATATATGAGCACAATTTTTTACCGCGTCTTGGATTTCCGCTACTTTAACGTTATTATGACGTCACAATGAACTTTTGCTTATTGACGTTACTACGTTACATATTAGTCATTTGTACATAACTGCCTGAAGAGCCAGGAATGGCGAAAACGTTTGCGGTTAATAGGATCAATTTGTGATTTTATTCTGGATATTTATCATTTTTAAATCATATATATATATATATATATATATATATATATATATATATATATATATATATATATATATATATATATATATATATATATATATATATATATATATACCCTGAAACGTACCACTACACCAAAAAAGCGTGCGACTTTCGTGTAAACCGTTTAGCGTTTCGTGTGAATCGTGAAGCGTTTCGTGTAAACCGTTTAGCGTTTCGGGCAAAGCGTGCAGCGTTTCGGGCAAAGCGTGTAAATCGTTTCGGGCAAAGCGTGCGAAAACCGTGTGATACGTTCATTAGATTTCATTCGGAACTCTCTGACAATTTAATTGTTTCAAAATAACGCTCGTGTTAAACATTACTTTAAACTGTCTGTGATTGGAAAAACTCCTTTGTAGATATTCTCGTGAAAAAAATCTATAAGAAATGATATAATTATCTTTTACAAAATTGAATAAATCTTTAACTAACAAAAGAAATATACGCGTATTGAAAGAAGACTACATATGTAGTTACTGATACTTTTCGGCTGTGTACAACCAGCACACATAACCTCGGACAGCGGGTAAGACCTGCACCTGGCTGAACCTGTCAATCAAAATCTGTGTATTCGTTTTCATTGGATGGTCACGCGTCTCTTTTTTGTCAATAGCCAATGAAAATTTAATGACTTCAAGGTTGTCGGAATCAGTATTTGGTGATGCACACAATTTCAATGATAGATTATTTAACATTAATTTGAACAAATTAAATGTAAACATAGAAAGAAAATATACTGTTCGTTTCTATGAAATGCGGGAAGTAAATTCTTCTGAATCCCGATTAAAATTATTTCTACAAGTTATTATTTTAATTATTTAAACATTGATAACAGAAAACAACAAGTAATTAACACACTGAAATTTTCCTAAAATGTACACATGCAATTAATTATTATGGGAATCTATATGCATGGTACTTAATTCAAATAGATTATGATAGATATATTGTACACCGATATGCGGGGCGCCGGCTATGTATACGAATATTGAGACAAAAATTTAAATCATTTTTATTTTTTGTTCTTCCGAAATCCGAAATAGTAATGACAACTTTCTTTATTGTTTAATCGATTTATTTTTTTCTGTGATTTTATGTACGGAACATTTATTTACCCGAATGATACGACATAAAAAAAATCGGTTGTTTTATAGCATTTTTCTAACTTATGTGTCTAATTTTATTTTACATAACTTTCAAAATTATCTATGTAAATAATTACAGGTTTATTTACTGTTAGTATTTTTACATCGTATTCTCTGAAACCAATAAAAATACTAATATGAGAAGAAAAAACAAATCCCGCCGAATACTGAAAAACCGATTTTTACGAAAGCCGAGAAGGATCATTCGAGATTCGAAATACGAGATTCGAAATACGAGATTCGAGATTCGAAATTCGAGATTCAATATCTAAATTAACCAATCAAATCAAGGATCTGAAAATATGTATCCTAGCGACATCAAACTGTTCTAAATAAAAATCATACGTACGTGCTCTTATATACAAATAAATGCTATGTTCACTTCTCCCTACCTAACTAAATGATTATTTGTATTTACTTTTACACAGAATATCTAAATAGACTAGTAATAATGCAGTGTGCTTCGCGGATCTAAGTGATTTTGTTTGCCATGGTGCATTTCCACCTGATGCGTTTGAACCCTAAGGTATTTCACCACCAGTAATAGTTTAAAACCCGGGTTTTTTCACTTCTTTTGTGTAAAAATGCGGTTATGGTAGAGAACTTCATAAGCGTAGCTAATTTTTTCTGTAGGGGGTCCTAGGCCAATTTAAAAAAATTTTACTATGTAAATTTAATAAGCTCCAATTTTCCCGAGGAGGGGGTCCAGATCCCCTGACCCCCTCCTTTCTAGATCCCCGCATGAAGATTAGTACATGTATCTAAATAATCTAAGTATAAATGACCTGTCCTGTTTCACTAATAAATATAAGCATTACTTATCGTTTTTATGTATGCATACATTGATACACTAGTACTATGATTATAAACAAATCATTAAGATATTATCACATCATACGGAATTATTAATAAATACAATTTTTTTTCCTTTTCCTCAGTGAACAACTTATTATGAGTCTTACTTTTGGAATTGTTTTCAATATAAAAGGATACCTACTCTCTACAATTAAAGGTAGGGATGATAGGGTGCCAATTTGTTCACATTGCCGATTTCCTGTGCAGAGAACAGTAAAACCCTTTATTTGATTGTGCATGAATATTTCAAAATTAATTGTTGTACATATATTTTGTTATAATTCATTCACTGATATATCAACAAGAAAGAATAAAAGCATATGTTTCACAGCCAAGTTAAGTTTCTCTGTAGTTTCATACCCCCCTACCCCCCACCGCACCAAAATTGACAATAATTACATATAAGTCATACAAATGTTTACTTTTCTTGTAAGTAAATCTCTAAAGATGTAAATAAGCACTGCAAACAAAGATGCGTGTATTTAATATACTACTACATTACACTTAGCCAGATAAAATGTAATCAGGATGAAGCTACAAGGGGTGAGTGGTGCAAATTTACCAATTTGTCGCCATACACACAGAACACCAAATAAAGAAACTGTGAGTGGTGTGTGGAATGCATAAAAGATGGCGGCAAATTATCTCAAATAATCAGTGCAAAAACACACAAATAGGCTGTTATTTGTTACATATCTTGCAAAAACATTGATAAAAAATGTTATCGCCCCATATCATAGCCGATTAAGTTAATGTGTACATATGGTCAACGTACATGTAATTATAATATACAAGAAGGCGGACGTATCAGGCGGGGATCCAGAAAATTAAATTTCAAAAATGATCGGTTGAATTACATTAAATGTTTTGAAAATTGTTTTAAAACTATCGCACGGGTCAAAATGCGTGATAGAAGCTATGTACAGTGTAATTGGAAACTTTCATTTTATATCAATATGTAGTATTACCTATTATAACAAATGAGAGTATAGCATAACTGCCACAAGCAATACATGTCCTTTACCGACACCACCTCCCTCCCCATAAAAAAAATGAAACAATTGTCGTTTTATTTGCTAAAATGTGTGTGGTTCAAGATTTTTCTAAAGGACATACCCGATTAGAATTGAAAAAAAGAGTCGTACGTTTAAAACTAATTTTGTCAAAACTTTTAGATTCATTTGGTTATATTTTGGTCCATTTGGGTAAATATATGCACCAGCGCAGCTCTAATTTATATACAATCAGGCCATAAATAGCTTTAAATCCAGTGGATGAAAGAAAAGGAAAGCAAGTCGAACTCGATGAGTGCTAATACCTGTGTTGAATGAATGGTACAGTAGGATATGCGCAAAAAAGTCTCGTCTACTCTTTCCTACCCTATAATTATTGGAATATTAAATCCGATTATAAGAGTCAAATTAAAAATCAAGTACGGGTGTGTACCTGTTTATCAAAAGTAAAACTACTCATAATTTATCTACAGTGCATCGTTATGGAGCTACACAGAAAGTTTTATATTAATTTGCCGAGCCAAATAAAAAAACCCTGGAAAACGAAGAGAAAACAAAGTGGGGACAGAATAACTGACAAATTAATCAGGACTATATAGCCGCCCCCCTCTTAAAATGTATATACTGAAAACAGATTATTGGCGTACAACATCCGCTCACAATTTAACGAAAATTTCATGGTTTTTTTTATCATTTTCGCTAGCTAATGTAAGACATCACAAATACCCCAAGCCCCCTCACGGAAAAGGAAATGCTAGGTGATATGAGAGAGAGAGAAAGAGTCGATGTAAATCACAGTTGCGCTAACACCGTTAAAATTAACGCATGCTAGTTGGTCTGCCCTACCCTAGCTACCACCTCTCTTTTCTCGTTTTAGAGGCTTAATTATTGTCTATATATGCTTGTAACAAATCAAATCAATTTCAAATTCTAAATCAAACTGAATTTGACACTACAAAACTCTCTCTGTGTCTGTCTGTCTGTCTGTCTGTCTGTCTCTCTCTCTCTCTCTCTCTCTCTCTCTCTCTCTCTCTCTCTCTCTCTCATATCGACAATGGCATTGCCATACCCTACAATACACTATTCTTATCTGGAATTTTGTCTTTGAGGTTGTAAATCATTATATCTTCTATGGTTTAAAACTTTATCATAACCTATATTTTGACATGTCGATTATTTTTTTAGTTTCGTTTCATAGCTAAAACATTTAGATTAAACAGATCTTTCTTCGCGAGCCGATTTTTACACAGTTTGGGCGAATACACTTCGGGTTAAAATTGTTCGGGGGGAAATACATACAGGGCAAACAAAACCACTTAGATTCGCAAAGCCAACAGTGTTATTTCTAATTCAATTGTTTATACTGTGTGGGGTTAATTCATCAATGTTAATTTAACCATTTTATAACCACTATATAAGAGCTATTAAGACATTTATTTGTAGGAAAGAGCATGTACGAATGATCTTTATTTAGAACAGTTTGATGTTGCTAGGATACAGGTTTCAGATCCATGATTTGATTGGTTAATTTAGATATTGAATCTCGAATTTCGAATCTCGAATCTCGTATTTCGAATCTCGTATTTCGAATCTCGAATCTCGAATGATCCTTCTCGGCTTTCGTAGATTTCAGTTTGTAATCACACAGATTTTATTTTTGGTATTAAATTAATATTTAATATCGTGTTACGGTAACTTTTTTCTCTGGAATTTTTATCATTTACGGCACTAATAAGAATCATGGATATTTCTTTTGAGCAATAAATATATTCATAGAAGAGGTATTTATTTTGCTAATTCTGTGAATATATAAATTTTTATTAATCAATTCAATACTTATGTACATATATGTTTCTAATATCAGGATTTCTATTATTTCGTGTTTTCGTAAAATTAATTCTTACAAACAGATTCAGGGTAAAAATTCGAGAGCACCCGAATCGATCAGGATAAAAGCGTGTCCAAAGCGTGTGAAAAGCGAGCAAATCGTTTCGTGCGAGAATCGTTTCGTGAAAACCGTTCAGCGTTTCGTGTAAATCGTTTAGCGTTTCGGGCAAAGCGTGCAGCGTTTCGTGTAAACCGTTCAGCGTTTCGTGTGAACCGTTTAGCGAGCGTGTAGCGAGCGTGCAGCGAGCGTGTGGTGTAGTAGTACGTTTCAGGGTCTGTATATATATATATATATATATATATATATATATATATATATATATATATATATATATATATATATATATATATATAAATATATATATATATATATATATATATATATATATATATATATATATATATATATATATATATATATATATATAAGATAAGATATTCTTCATTTCCTCCACATTATTGGAGAGTATTATGATGTTTAACGTGAAACTAAATAACAAAAAACAATAGGAGAAAAATAAACATAAATGCAAACATATTTACAATCAGTTCAGGAGAAACTGTATTATTTTAAATTTTTCTACAATCAATAACAAAATGATCCCACAATAAAAATACGAATTTCGATACACAAATTATAATTTTTTTCCACTTTTTATAGGGGAAACTTTAATACAAAATGAATTCGTCAATCAAAGTTTAATCAAAATAAAGAGTTAATCCAATATAACGTGTTGAATTAATAAAACCTGATAAAGAATACTACTCGTTATGAAAATAACGCGCTTTATGCTTTCTACTTTTTGGACAAAGTCATGAAATAAAGTCAGTGTTGATGACATTATTTCTTTCTTTATAAAAAATAAAATGCTATTATACCTTTTTCTCATGGGTGCAATCGATCATATGTGTCACCCCATATCCAAGAAATCTGATTTTCAAATTTAAAAAAACATAAAACTATATCATTTCAGAGCAATTGAGTAAAGAGTACCTGACTGTAGTAATACATACTAAATAGATAATAAACAAAAAAGATCATTTCAAAAAATCGTTGATGAGGTTAAAAAAGCATTTACATGTAGTTCTTATTAAATGGTTTATTCTTTAAGTAAGCAAAGTTTCAATGGGAATTTTATGAAAAATTAAATACAATTGCATCTGTGATCACCGTGTCTGAAATATATGACAACAGCAGTATTGCAACAATTCGAAAAACATTTTGCAGCCACATTGACTTCGTACAGGGTCAGCCATTTTGACGTTTTCGCAAAAGACTGATTCTGATTGGACCATCAGGAATATTAACCAATAAATTGAGTTTAACATTTTTAACACAACGGCTGGTCTTGTCAGAAGTTGATGTGTCTGCAGAATAAAAGTTCAGTTTGGAGAGTATTTAAGGAATTTTATCGGAATTGAAGGAAGTAAGTAGCGTGCGTTTGATGTGAGATTTTAAAAGATTAGTGCAAATGTTTCTCGACTTGGTCAGGGCTGACTCTTGCTTCTTCTTCCTTTCCAAAACAAAATGAGATTGACTTGAAACCCCCATTGTTTATAATACAAACTTTTAAGTATAAGCAAGGAGGAATTAGAACTGATAACGCATCAGGAGTTTACCATTAAAATAAATCAGAATTTGGCCTGACCTGACCCTGTGCCCCCTCTAAAAAATAAAAGATACCTGAATAGACAAGACAACCTAAACCCCTCGTTTTCAACAAAAATCAGGTCGGTAATTAGCCCAATGGGTCGGTTTTCGACCACGGAATTGTCTTTTGTACTTATACTGTAATTTGCGTCAGTCATTTTTGGCGATTTAAAAGTTTTCGTAGAGAAAATAATACAGGATATAATTTCTGCGAATTCAATTATTGTCGATATAAGTGATTAGCGATAAAAGCGAAAATTTGATCATCTCGTAAATTACTGAACATAGGGTAACCCGATACATGCACATATATATAATATCTGGTATATCCAAAGGCTTTACTTCCTGCTGACCTAGAAGCTATGACACAAATGAAATCTAGAAGGGGTGGCCAAGCTAGAGGTACAGTAATAATAATTCATGCATTTACTTGAAATGATTAAAACTTTCAAAAGCCGTCAAGTGTTCCGACGGTAGAGGTTTAACGGTCTATTGCTTTCCGCTGTCAAATTTGCCTATTTTTTTTTGGGGGGGGGGGGGGTGCGGGGGGTAATTGTATAAGTGCTAGATCGGAATTAATGAGAACCAAATTAAACAAAAGAAGAAATCGGCAATAGGAAATAGAATCTGCAATTGTATTTAGCCTTGTATAAGTGTGCCTTAAAAATGTTTAATTGAATGGCCAGAAGTACAACATGCTAACTAATGCCATGGCCTCAGGAGATACATGCTAACTAATGCCATGGCCTCAGGAGATTAAGTTGTTTGTATCTATCTGCTCAGCCATTTGATTGTCTATGTGAAATAATATCTTGTTATTAGCCAATAAGGGACAATAGAATGGTTACTACTACTGAAAACAGCTTTGGAAAAACCATGTCATATAATCTAGCAAATTTCAACCAATGACGTGACCATCTACCAAAAGCCCTTTTGTTGTAAAAAAAAAGAACCCAACAAACCTAAAAACTATTCTACCACTGCTGAATGATGACTTCTATCAAATGATGACTTTTACTAAAACGATGACTATTTTTAATTGATTACCTCAACTGAATGTCGATCACTACTGAATGATGACCACTACTTAATGTTGACAACTATTGAATGATGACTACTACTGAAACATAGACTATTTTTAAATTTCGACCACTACTGAATTTTGACCACTACTGAATATTGACCACTATTAAATGTTGACCACAACTGAATGTTGACCAGTACTGAATGTTGACCTAAACTGAATGTTGACCACTACTAAATGTTGACCACTACTGAATGATGACCACTATTGAATGTTGAACACTATTGAATGTTGACCACAACTAAATGTTGACCACTACAGCATGTTGACTACTACTTAATGTTGACCACTATTGAATGTTGACCACTACTGAATGTTGACCACTATTAAATGATAACCACTACTGAATGCTGACCACTACTGGGTGTTGACCACTATTGAATGTTGACCACTACTGAACGTTGACCACTATTAAATGATGACCACAACTGGATGTTGACCACAACTGAATGATGACCGCTATTAAATGTTGACCACAATTGAATGTTGACCACAACTGAATGTTGACGACTATTGAATGTTGACCACAACTAAATGTTGACCACTACTGAATGTTGATCATTACTGAATGTTGACCACTATTAAATGTTGACCACCACTGAATGTAGACCGCTACTGAATACTGGCCACTATTAAATGTTGACCACTATTGAATGTTGACCATTACTGAATGTTGACCATTATTAAATGTTGACCACTATTGAATGTTGACCACTAGTGGATGTTGACCACTATTGAATAATCACCACAACTGGATGTTGACCACTACTGAATGTTGACCACTGCTGAATGCTGACCACTACTGGATGCTGACTACTACTGGATGTTGACCACTATCAAATGATGCCTACTACTAAAACATAGACTATTATTAAATTTGGACCACTACTGAATGTTGACCGCTACTGAATGTTGACCACTATTGGATGCTGACCACTTTTAAATGTTGACCACTACTGAATGTTGACCACTATAAAATGTAGACCACTACTGAAAGATGACCAGTACTGAATGTTGACCACTATTGAATGTTGACCACTATTTAATGTTGACCACAACTGAATGTTGACCACTGCTGAATGATGACCACAACTGAATGTTGACCACTATTAAAGAAAGACCACTACTGAATGTTGACCACAACTGAATGTTTACCAGTTTTGAATAAAGACCACTACTGAATGTTGACCATTACTGAATGTTGACCACTACTGAATGCTGACCACTATTAAATGTTGACCACTATTGAATGTTGACCACTATTGAATGTTGACCACAACTGAATGTTTACCACTGCTGAATGATGACCACTACTAATGTTGACCACTACTAAAGGTTGACCACTACTCAATGTCGACCACAACTGAATGTTTAGCAGTTTTGAATAAAGAACACTACTGAATGTTGACCACTATTGAATGTTGACCACTATTTAATGCTGACCACTGCTGAATTGTGACCACTACTAAATGTTGACCACTACTAAATGTTGACCACTACTAAATGTTGACCATTACTAAATGTTGACCACTACTGAATGGTGAGGACAACTGAATGATGTCCACTACTGAATGTTGACCACTACTGAATGTTGACAACAACTAAATGTTGACCACTACAGACTGTCGACCACTATTGAATGTCGAAAACTACTGAATGTTAAAAACTACTGAATGTTGACCACTATTGAGTGTCGACCACTATTAAATGTGACCACTACAGAATGTTGACCACTATTAAAAGATGACCACTACTGAATGATGACCATTACTGAATGTTGACCAGTATTAATTGAAGACAAGTACTGAAACAATGACTCTTTTTAAATGATGACCCTTATTGAATAATAACTTATTTAAATGATGACCGTTATTGTAGCTGTCCTCTATTAAATGACGACCACTACTGAATAATTACCACTTTAAAATAACGACCGCTATTGAATATTAACCGCTATACAGTTATTTGCTGGGTATAAGGACAGCATATGAGTTTTGGACCTGAATGTGAAAATGTTGCCTAATGCCACAGGCCTCAGTAAAGTAAAACAAAACATGTGTTTCTTTATATAATTTTAAATGAGTTCGTGTCCGTGTGTATTATTTTAAATAAAAATCTTTTTTCCTTTGTATATTGGAAGACTGTTTAAATCAAACGGATTTCCAAAAGTTGGTGTTTTACATGCTTTCTGATTTTGTGATATCCTACAAGATAATGAAATTATGAAACTAAAGCAATTTAAAAGCAGCAATGACTGCTATATTTTATTACAGCATAAACTTTACAGTTTGAACAAAGTTAAATTCAATATTATCAATTCTATGCATACACAATACCACTAACAACTTATGAATAAGTTTTTGCTAAGGAAATTTATGATTGAAAATTATGAAATGGTACCAATACGATATCTTTTTACATTATTGAAATATATCAATAACATGCATTGTTATATTTAAGATTTCGAATATCTCTTCCCCTATACCAAACTGAATGTGTATATGACAGAATGAAGCACAGCATTATCATAGGAGTTTTCGTTTGCATATCAACTTTGAAAGATGAAAATATGTTTTGATATTAACTATGTTAGAAATGTATTCACTGACTATCCTTACTTTGCAATCACGGAATACGAAAAGACAACTCCAAAAGAAATTAAGGCTTATATAAATGTTTGTGTGAGGAAAACTCGAATAGTGCAAAGATACTGAATGCTTGCAAGTGTGATTTCACTAAAAAGGCCAAATCAAGTAAACAAAATGATACAAAAGAGCTCTCACACGTACAAAAAAAAACATCTTTTCTGTATTTATTGCGTAGATGTGTTTGCATTCTCAATCGCAATCAAACATTTTTTAAACAATAGCGCACTCGATATTTCAATTCTAATTGCAATTAGATGATGAATTTTAATTCATTATCGGCCACGATTGAAATGGCCATTCAATAGTTGTAATCATGGTTATTTATAGTTTATAGTGGTTATTATTCAACAATGACCATCATGAAAATAATTGTCTTCAAAATGAAAGTATTCATCATTTATAAAGGTATTTTTCCCCCATTTTTTGTCCTCAAGATTTCTCAGAGATGACTGGCTAGATTTACTTCAAGTTCTCAGGACTGATAGAGAATGGTCATATCTCTAGGCAATTTTTTCATTATTTGAAAATTTTATTTCCTGTCGTCCGTTTCCTGGTCGCAACAAAAAGCTTGTCACATCGAGATATCAGAAATGATAAAGACTTAAACATCCAAAGTTTGAGGGATGATAGACCTATAGTTGTAGATGTGTTTAAACTATTTTGTTTTGTCCGGCGTAACTTCCGGTTGTCACCGGAAGCACTTCAAAACTTCTTGTTTTTACAAATAAAATTTATTTTCCGTAGAATAAAGATATTAGTATAAATCCTTACATATTTCATCTATACAATGTTGAGTAAACAAAAAATTCTACTTCCGGTGAGATATCTCGATTATCTCAGGAAGCATTTTAAATAGATATTTTGTACCGGCATGATCTCAGAAACTGTAAGTGATCAAGACACGAAACTTTCACTGATTATAGACATTTGATTGAGGAGATGTGTTTAAACAGCTACATGTTGTCGACTGTCACTTCCGGTCCACACCGGAAGAGTTTAACCAAATCAAACTGTTTATCCGTTAACTGTTTTCATTTAATAGTTTTATTTATTTTGATAAAAAATAATGTAAGATAGGCAAATAGACAAGAAATAATAAATTTTATTTTCATTGAGCACTTCCGTTTGTCTGTTTCCTGTCCCGAGACAATTAAAAAACCTTATATTAACGAGATTTCAAAAACGGTGACAACTTGAACAACCAAACTTTGTGGGATGATAGACCTATCTGTATACATGTGTTAACACTTTTTTGTTTTATCCGGCGTAACTTTCGGTCGTCACAGGAAGTACACCCAATTTTGTTTTTAAAAAAATATTTTGGTTATTAAGCATGGAAGTAACATTTCAACTATGGAAATACAAAAGCTCACGGTAAAAAACCCAAAAAAGTTTTACTTCCGGTGAGACATCTAAAATATTTTAGGTAGTTTTCTTTTTTAAAAACAAAGTACCCACAAGATCCCAGAAATTGTGAGAGATCAAGACCCAAAACTTATATGGATAATGGACATTTGATATCACGTGTTTAACGGGTTTCAGTTGGTCGTACGGCACCTCCGGTTCTCACTCGAAGCGTTCGAGCAATAAAATTATTTTTTTTTTACTAAAAAATTGACATTTTGTTTTGTTTATTTTTTTGGGAATTCCTTTACAGCATATATTGTATCCATTTTTGTTGTTTAAATGAAACTTTTGTACAGATTATTCATGAGGAACGGAGGACCTTTTTATTGCTATATCAACAAGAGTTTAGTTATCATTCTTCCTATCAGTCCGTCACTACACTGTGTATATCCAATACTCGGTTAAATTAACTTGGTATCATCTTTTCCAAAAGGGTGAGGGAGAACAAAGAATCAATGGTTTTTCCTAGCAGATATTTGACACACAAAATGTACTATACACTTAAGAGGCTGATTAAAAAAAAAATAAAATAGAGTTTATGATATGTTTTATATCATTCTTTGAATGAACATGGCTCAGTGGTCATAGGTGTTAGGTCAATTGACAAATGTCGCTGGTTTAAACCTCGATTTGGTCACTTCATGTTCTGTGTTTATTCCTCAGACAAGACACTTTACTTTCATTGTGTTAGTTCATCCAGTCACAAATGGGTTCTTGGATAAACCTACGATGACCTAATATTTCATCCAGGTGAAGTCAATGGGTCATCCGCATAGTGTCATGGAAACGAGTTATAACCTACGGTCCTTTTTGCCTTCATTGCTCGTAGAAGGATTCTATTTAATTTTGATTGAAACTAGAGATTTTAAGAAATATTAATCTTCTTTCCTTTGTCCTTTAACAACCAAACTTTAATTTGCATTTCATACATAATTGTATGATTTTTTACAAAAAAGAAAAATGTCCTTTTTTGCAAATTTTATTAACACAATATTAATCCAGAAATACAAGTACATATTAAGCGATCAAAATACATTGACTATAATGTTAATAAAATTACGTGAAATAAGAGGCCCATAGGCCACATCGCTCATCTGGGTAACATCGTCCATAACTCTAATAAAAGCAACAAACTTTTGTACAAAGGAGCTTTATAAAGTCAAATATGAGTACAAAGCCAGTGATGTTTTTGCAGTTGTTGTAATAACAATTACATGTAAGAGTCAGGATGATTTAATAAAAAATTATACTGCAAATTGTTGCATTACAATTCTAGATTAATATATAGTAGGCTTAAGTATGTAAAAAAAAATTTAAGTCTTGTAATCAGCTGCATTTATTACACTGAGACTGTGCATGACATTTATTTGATTTTTTAAGACATTGACACTTTTGGAATCCATAATTGTTTGTTAATGCAATTGTGTTTCTTGATCCCGACGTTAATTTGGCTTCAGTATGAAGAAAAATGTGTTATTACTTTTCCAACCGATTTATACATCAGTTTAAAAAGAGATATTGATACTATTGATTAATAATTACAAACCTAACTTACAATCATGTGCCTTGTTTCCTTAACCTCAATGTCTTAGATATAATATTATAATTCACCCCCTACCCCCTTCCCTCATTCTGACAAACCCATAGTGATGAATGTAATATACTAAACATATAATTGGTACAATAGCTTTTGTCTATAATATTTGCACAAATTATAGCCTTTTAGTTCTTCAGTAGAATTATTTAGGTGTTATTTTCTACTTATTTCTAATATAAACTTTAAACCCTTGTAATGGTTTCTTCCTGAGCGTTTGGGATCATGATAAAAAAAAATAAAAATACCATATATCAGAAAACTAAAGGTTAAGTTTGAATATTAAAGACAGTTTGGTTCTTGAGAAAACATAACTACCCCACCCTTTTTTTACTCATTCGCAATTATCTCCCCTTTGAAAAAGATCTGACTCTTCGTTTAAACAAACGTTAAAGCCCTTCCCCAAGGTTTCTTTGTGCAGATTTTGGTTAAGATTAGCCCAGTGGTTCTGGAAAAAACATGAAAATGTGAAGACAACGGCGACAATTACGCTGACGACGACTACGGCAAATTTTAGTCAGAAAAGCTCACTTGAGCCTTTGGCCTGGTGAGCTAAAAGGATCTTCAACAACAATTAACAATCAAAGAAAAAGATTAGAAATAAAATATATTACATTTGAAAAATGATTACTAAAAAATCTTTAAAAAGTATTTACAACTCAAAAAGTTACATAAATTTCTTTTTTGAATGTATCAATTGCATTAACAATTCATCACTAACAAAGGGATAAAAACACTCCAAAGATTATTTTTATTTTTCCGCATCTTAAGTTAGCTGAATAACATGGTTTGTCTAAAAAATTAGTGGACAGTCCTCGAAAGTTAGACAACATCTAGATCAACGTAACACTTTGTCAATAGAGAAGAGAAACAGTAATGCGTGATGTTACATTCATAAAAGTACAAATAAAACACCGACGGCTTAATGTGAAGATCTAGTAAATAAATCCGGACTGTCTTTTTGGTGCTAGAACCATTATGATGTCATAATTGATTTAATGAATCTTTTCTCAAAGGAATTATGTAGAAAATAAAACAATATTTTGAAATTCTATATTTAATCACGTGAAAAATAATCCCGGTACATGTACCTATATTCAATTTGACATCATTTTAAAGAGGAGGTCAATAGCTTGTTAAATGCCGTTTTTGGAGAGATTGTAGGCATTCTAGATATATTTCATTAGTCAAAAATGGACAAAACTTCGAGATTTGTTACTTTTATACTTCATATTTCATAGAAAATGGTTGTTTAAAACATGATTTTTCATTGTGTATACAAAACATTTAAGCCCCGGTACATCCTATAAAACAAAGCTACTGTCATGAGGCATCATTGAAAGAAATTATATCTCGAATTTTATTAACTTGTAGGTACCATTCATTTACTAGATCTTGACCTTAAACACTAAAAAGTACGCAATAGTTAATAGTACCAATATGTACACTTTTGCATGGACATAAAAAACAACAACAATACTTAATCAATTTTCATTTAAATCCGTTTTTAAAATTGCACTACCTCAAAGAAATATTTTTCTTGGGGGTTCGGTCAAACATTTGTGGTCAGTAAATAAAATTGTGTGAGTTTATTTCGTTTAAAATGTCGACGAAATGGAAGCTTGAAAATATCATTTAATTGTCTTGTTTTAAAAAATATCTTCTACTGTTGGGGGTCAGCTAATGCATAATATACTGCCTTTATACACTTTACACAGTTATAAGTTGTTTCCTTGTTTATGCTGACCAACTTGATGATTTTGTTTTTTTTATATTCCATTATTTACTTCAAAAAATGCCATTTTTCTAAAGATGTTTTATTTTTCGATATATAACACCAAAAACCTAATTGCAGTCGGCTAAGTCTTCAATGAAATAAGAACATAATTAGTATCGTTCCTTACAATGTAATTTAAAATGAAGCGCATATAAAAAAGTTGTTCTAAGATAAGATTGAACATAATGTTTCCCTTGAACAGCTAAATTTTCATTGTTGAACGAAATCTCGGGAAGAGGTCAACATTTGTTAAAACAACATTTTCTGATTAATTATGTCAGTATTCTTTAGTTATCGTGATGTCTTAAAAAAACCCTAGTATTTGGATGATTTATACCTGCAAAATAGGATCACAACATTTAATATTTTCTCTTCACAGAAATATACCACGTAACCCCATTCCTGAATAACTATTTATCATTGAAAGATATAAAAAATTACAATTGGTGAGACAATTTGGAAAAAAGAAATTTAAAGTTGACGTTAACTCAGACTGCAAAAACAGTCCACTCATTGGCCGACAGGCACGGGGGCTAAAATAAACAGCAACCAATTGCATAGGCTTCTATACATATATGATGCGATATAAAAAAAAATCAATGTAATGGTTTTATCAATATACAACGAAAAACATCATGTGATAAATAATTATTGTAAACAAATCTATAAACTTGTCTTTTATAACATATTTGACGTAAAAATTTGACGTCATACTGACCTATGAACAACCCATACCGATATCAACGTCATAATAACCTATGGCTAACCGAAAGTTGTGTGTAATAACAACCGAATATTGTCGGAAAGGGGTATTTACAATCATAAATTTACATTTGCAAATATGTTTCCTTATATGAACCTATAGAATAAAACGTTCAATTCTGTATGAACATTTTCATGACGTCACAATGATTATAGCACGCGGTAATTGCTTGTCGCTTGGATTATTGTAAACTTAGAATCTCGGTAATTTTAACAGTTCTGGACGATTGGTCTTTTTCAAACGTAAATATAAGTTATATAAACAACAATGTTAAAATGTTCACCGGGATATGAAGTTGGTTGGTACTTGATCAAATCTACCAGCTTCACAGCATTTGATCACCTGACCAACCAACCTCATATCCCGGTGAACTTTTTAAATTACCGTTTATTTCTGAAGTAAATATAAGATCCATCATCATTTGTGATCATTTGTGATAGTTCATGATTTTAATTTAACGAGTTGTCTTTTAAATCCCCAAGCGAGGAAATAGCAATCACTCAAAGATTTGAATTTTTTCATCACGTTTTAATCAGGTTTTAATGATTAAATCCCTATTTTATAGAATTCTATGCAAAACTCCGGACACCATTTCAATATATTTACATTCCAAATATTTTTTGCATGTAAAGTGCGTAAAAAGGGATTGCAGTTATGAGACCGTAACACACACAAGGTACTCAAAGGTTAAAATGACGAGTTTTATTATGACGTCACAAACGTTGAACGCTGTAAAATGCAACGTCACAAGCGAGAATCAAAGTTCACGCTTGCGGCTGTTACAGGGGCTCTTCCTTTAATTTGAACTTACCCTTAGGATAAAACAGAAATTTTGACCTATAAATCACATTTGCAGACAAGGCAAGAAGTTAAAAAAATGTAAATATAAGCATTAAATCATTACTTTTTGAAAGATATAGTCTCATAACTGCAGCGGTGTGTGCATACAAATTTTCATAACGCGCTAGCGCGCGTTACTCAATTTGTATGCACACACCGCTGCAGTTATGAGACTATATCTTTCAAAAAATAATAATTCAATGCTTAAAGAAATACGTAAAATTCATTGTGACGTCATTACAGGGTAATATCATTTTATAAGTTGATTGCGTAAGTGATATCAACCGTATTTTAAGCGAAACTTGTAAAAAAAAAATACATTTGATGTTGATGATTAAACTTTGAGATATGCTGTCTAAAATGTTTGGATCATTTTTTTTGAAGTACATGTATTTGAGCATTGCATGTTAGACACTTATCTAAAGAAATAAATAGGATAAAATCAACAAACAAATTGCAGAATTATATTGACAAAAAGGGAAAAAAACTTCACTTTTGTTTCATTAGTGGTGCCAAAATATTTAAGTTAAGAAAAAAAAGGAACCAAAATTAAATTTCCTCTTTTTTGACTCAATTCAGTTTATAGGTAAACAATTTCTTTATATAGCATAATTTAAGCCTTTATGTTTAATGTTATGTCAATATTTGAAAAAAAATATAGATATTAAAATAAGGACTGAAATGTTTGCGGCTCGATTGCTGCTAAACGTAATTATCTGCAAGCGAGAAAGTATTCTTACAATAAATTTCCTGCACATCTGCAGCATATATACCCTCATAAAGGGACAACATACTTTATTCTCATCGTTATTCAACTTTGACACGTACAGGTTTAAATATTTTGCAAAAGTTCATAAGGTCAATACAAACAATTATCCCAGCGACGAGAGAAATGACTAAAGCCCCAGTCACCCCCATATATTTAGAGGTTGGTCTGTCATCAGGGGCACTGATCAGCGTCCGTTGGTATTTATTTGTTTCCTTTTTATGGATAGTCAAATTCTTTTTCCTAGTTTCAATCCTCTCTTGAAGGTCTGAAGAAAAATTCTAAATTAGTTAAAGTTAAGATCAAACATATGAAATGGCTTCACGAAATTTAAGCTATGAATTCTTAAAATTTGTTTAATAACAATGGCTTCACAATTATAGATAATTTGTTTCAAAATAACAATAGCTTCATAATTGTTGATTAACTCAAAAAACACGTGTTTTGATCTGTCATTTTAAGGAATATATTGAAATCTTTGAGATTATTTTCTGTATCTTACGATTTATCAGGAAAACATGTACCTACATCCCCTTTTAAAGGATACATAATATATAATATAATATATAATGTATATAATATGTTCTTTTGCTTTCCTTGGTTCAAATTGATAAAAATATATTTTTGATAACTAAATTACTTTATACATAATATCAAATCGAATGCCATGAAAATATTTCTTTTTTAACATAGACAAACTAAAAAAGTTTCTTTTTTTTTATTTATTTAAAAAATGTTATTTTCATTAGGTTTTCAATGTCTTTAAGAAACTTATAAGTTTTCTAAACGTTTATATCAGGATTTAAATACAGTGTCAGATATCTGATATACAGTAAAAAGCTATACAGATATATAATAGTCTTTCTATAACAAACAAGTTAGTGAGTTAGAGAGTTACTAGATGATATTTTAAATCAATTTCTTTTTTTATTCGCTTGATCTTTTTCATGTTGCATAGCATATATGAAGAAAAATTACATTTGAAAATATGAAACCTTTAAGAGAATCATTTGACCTTGACTATGTTAGGAATGGCAATCGATTGCAGAATTGATAACCGGGTACAAGTAATCGCAATTCGTTCCGACTGATTAGCCGATTAAACGTTTCGAAACAAACAATTTTTCGACATATTATTGTTATTTTTGATAATTGTTATAAATGATAAAGAAAACACAAAGGATTATCTTTTTTCATTTTTTTTTAAAAATTACACCCCGTAATATCTTAAACAAAGAGCAAACAGTCATGAATTAGTTTCACTTATCATATGTCGCAATGCCTTTAAAGTAGTCAGTACAAAGTCTGACAAGTTATTGATTTCCGTTTGAAATGAATAAATTAATGTTGTGTAAAAGTAAAATAATCGCATATTACGTAGATTGTAACGGTGCTTAACAGTGACACTAGTACATTTATCATTCATTAGTGAAAAGCTGAGTGGACAAGTCAGTGACATGTTGTTTTAACACTTATATACTAATCAATTTTTCTCCAAGAGCCCTGGGATCTTAACGGTCTCTTTTTAACATTTCAAAAGAAAAATATGATTTATTTTGAAATTGTGTCAAAATATACATTAATTTTATTTCATAAGATTAACAAATTACTGATTTTGGAACTGGTTACCATCGTTCCGACCGAGTAAGTGGTTAATCGGTAAAGGGATTGCCATCTCTAAAATATATTTTTTTTTTTCATTGGAGGGTAAATAAAGTAAACCACTACTTATTTGATCCTGAATATTGTGATTTTGGTTCCGCATGGTTTTACTTTTTTTATGAATTACCTCGTCGTTTTTACTATCACTGATAGAAGCATTGGCACACCAATACAGTTGCTTCTAACAGGCTTCATGTGACTGATTTCGACACATATTACTCACTTCTTCGAAGATAGTTTAATTTTCCAAAAGCTGTTTAAGTGTACTGGATTAGAAGCACATTTTAAACTGTATCACACATAAATGCTTACAAGTACCTGGACACCATTTAGATAGTGGTTTGTCAGGAAAGTACATCGGAGGATGCGGCCAATACATGAATTTGCCTGAAAAGTAAAAAAAAAATTCTAGGCAATGTTCAGCTACTAGAATATTCTAAACATATTTTTAAAGCTTGCTTAATGATTATACTTACTCAGAATGGGAAAAAAAATTCCACTGGTGATTTAAAGTGTGTTATAGACCTTTCATTGTAGTGCTATTTTACATTTTCAAAATAACATACTTTTTTACTTAATGGCTACTGAATATTTTAAATTAAATTTATAAAAAAAAACTCCCAAAAATGGTTTCATTGGCAATTTTTAGAAATATTCCAGTCCGAATTTCCTTTTTCAGTTTTCAAATCCCTACCCAATTCTTAAATTTATTTTACAAAATTTCAATGATGATAATACTAAAACACATGTAATATTAAACTAATTATATTAACCTTATTTTGCTGGCATAAGATTTATAAGAGGTCATTGTTCAAAAATTTTAGATATGGTGTCTTTTCTCATTTTTATCATATTTGAATATTTTTATTTCTTCACGTTTATCTTGGTGTAATAAAACCAACATCAAATATGCAAAAAAAAGTTGAATAACACATAAAATCTAAACTTTTAAGATAATAGAACTGCCAAAATTATTTCAGTGAAAAACAAAACTTGAAAAATTCAGTCCATTTTTTCTGATTTACTAAACACCCCGTTTTTTTCTCAGCCTTATTTCATAACATAATAAAAATATTGAATGTTATGTTCATAAGAATTCATTTCATTGAAACATGTTTAGTTAATTACAAATTTTACTCATGACATTTAATTTTATAACAATTCGAATTTGAAAACTCAAACCAAGATTAAACAACGTCGTCTAAAATAAAATTCTATTAATAAAAATTATTATTGCTTACAGCTCGATTTAAAAAACTGTTTATTAGAATGATAATAAAAATTGTTCTTTACGTATCACGAAGGTAAATAGAGGGAATCAATATAATGAGATTGCTCTAATAGATACTCTGTGACTGATAAATGGATCAGAAGAACTTACTGGTATGATATATGTCTTTGTTTTCTGGGAACGGTTGTTCTAAGCAACGTAAAGTAAATTTGTAAATATAATCCGATGAATTGATCGCAAAATATTGATTGCTAATGGCGTATTTTCCATCACTGCACAAAACGTAATTGCCTCCGTTATGCAATATATTCCTGTTTGACGTCATCATGCATTTTGTTTTTTCTGGAAAAAATTGAAACATTTTCTAAAAGTAATCGCTAGGCTGAGCACCTTATTTGAAAGCTTTATCATTCAAATAAAAATAAAACTCATGAAAATCTTTCTAGTTTTCTTTATTTTAAAACACTGATGAAAAAAAGATTAAATGGGAAAATTCAGAAAAAGCGTCACAAGAAATAAATGATATAGATATGAATAATAATGAACAACAAAAATTTACTGAATGTATTGACGCATTACAATAACTAGTAGTCCCATCATCATAGCCTTAACGATGTTGCCAATTTTGGAATAATACACAGGCAACTTAGCCACATATGATACACATATGTGAATCAATCCACATATCATTCACATATGATTTACATATTATACGCCTTTCATATGATTCACAAATGAACAATTTATATGTGTACGGTGTTAGTTTTATATGAGAATCATATAAAAGGGGCATCATATGTAAATTATATGAAACACACATATACATTCATCAAAAGGAAAATATATACTTGTGCACATAGAAAAAAAGGTATATCAGCTTTAGATAAAATTTATTTATATATAGAGGAAGTTCGTAGATGCATGCCCTTTTGCATAATAATTGCACCTCAGGTTTCTTAGGACGAAAAAATACTATGCAGTTAATAAAAAAGCAGGTTCTACTGGCCTGGTATGTCAGATGACATACATGTAGGCCGTTGGTGTCAATCATACATGTACCAACCGAGTGGATTGCAAGCGACATTAAAGATTATATCTCCCAATGGAAAGATGCTTTTGCTTTACCCGATCATACTGCTCAGACCTTGGCAGACAAATTTGTAACAGAATTTACATGCAAATATATATTATTAATAATAATTATATAATTATAACTATATATATAAAATAATTATACGAACTTTACAAAAAATGCTGGCCATTTTTGCAGATCTTACTACATCTCATGATGGCGTACCGTGCAACTGTCCATGAAAGTACTAAATGTGCGCCAAATCTTGTAATGCTCGGAAAAGAGATAATGCTTTCAATTAATGTCAAAGCCGGGTCTACCCTATGCAACATCAACAATACAGATGTAACAATTCTTATGTAGACTGGATACAGAACGCAATGGATATTGTATTTTTAATAGTTCATGAGAACTTGAAGTCAAGTTTTAAAAGACAAAATAGGTATTATGATACTTAGTTAAAATTTCGAACTTTTCCACCAGATGACTAGGTATGGCGATAATACCTTTGCAGGGCACAAAGAAAAATAGATTCTGGATGGACTGGACCATATGCTATTGCTCGGAAGTTGTCCGACATAACATACCTTTTTGAAAATTCATTCACTGGAAAAACATATGTGGTTCATGTTGACCAACTGAAAAAGCTCATAGGCGACGGAGTATCAGGAAATCAGTGCAATTCTGATTCGGATGAATCGATAGATATTGAGCATGAAAATGAATCAGATATGAGCTCCGACGAAGAAGGTGACAATGATAATGCTTTAGGAGCATCTCTTCACTCTTAGCCTAGCTCATTCTTACAATCTGTTAAAGAGTCTCAAAGAGGAAGATTTATCAAGCCTGTTCCCAGATATTCTTCCTAAATTCAAAATAAAATATTTTTTTTCAGAGGGGAAGGAGAGTCATTTGTTTGTTTTAACACTAAATATATTTACTAGTATATAAATGTAATAATTACACTGTTGTCAGAAAGAAAATCAACTGTTGGAGTTACATGTCTGTGTATGACTTAAGTGTGTCTGTAAATGACATGAGTAGTACCGGACCTTGATTCCTAACGGTGGAATGGGCGACGTGTACTTCCACCATGAGTTTTGCTTTCATTGATTTGTCTTCCCTGCCCATATGTGATACATTCTACTTCATGCATTCTGACCATTTGACATATATGAATAACTCTGAATAGTTTATTTTTCTCAGCATGTAAAATGTTACATAAAAATAATCTATAAATTCTAATTATAATAATTACAGAATGGAAACGATTTTCTCAACCTATTGCAGACATTGAACAAGTCAACAAAGTGCTACACCATAGCGAAACAGAGTTTCTTCAGGTGAAGTTTGACCCCAGAGGCATGGCTTGTCCTGTGAGTGGATCCAATGGTATAATGGTTTATACCAAGAACAAGTTCATCCGACACTTGGAGGAGAGGCACAGAATACAAGCAAGAAAGTTTTTGTGTCCGGTGGCTGGTTGTTTCGCAGAGAGCCGCCGCAAGTCCGACATGAAGGTTCACCTGAAGACAAAGCAAGAGAAGGATCCACAACGCCTGGAGGACGTTCTACTAAAATCTCAGTCGTTGTGAGGGAAAATGAGGGTTATATCGACCAAGGATTATTCATTTCCAAGAATGTCTCAGTCTTCGAAGCGACAAAGATATTGCATGAGATTGCGGAGACGGTTCGGAGTGACAAGGACCGGACAGGGAGCGACAAGGTCCAGATTCTGAGTGACCAGGATCAGACTTCAATCAAGCGGCAGAGTATTTTGCTAGAGGAATACCGGGACAGAAGCACTGTCAAGAGGAACAGTTCAGGGACCATATGGTAACCCAGACCTCTTGGAGGGACAACCCCAGCCTGTGTCCCCCTGCCCTGCCAGACGCCAGAGAAGAACTCAGAGCTGTTTGGCATGGATTTGTAACAGTATTGATCAATCTGGTGGGGCAAAGGAGATCGCAAAGAGACTCTCCGGTCTTGAAGGAGTAGAACTGCATCGTAAGAGAGAGGCCCAGAGGTTGTTGGAAAAAAGAAACTCGGAATTGCTGAAGGAATTTCGGTGGAAATTCGGTGGTTGAAAAAGAGAGATGCCCTTTCTCTAGAGGAAAAGTGAAAAAGTGAATTGACTTTTAAGTGAAGTTGACACTCTATTCTTTTATTGTTAATTAATTTAATTTGTACATGTATTAACATATATTTGATAATCGATGTTATGACTTGTTTGAATATATAACTTGAAAAACGCTGTTTCTATTGCAATTGTATGTAATATGTTGATACGTATTGTAATTTATTATTGTTTTTGACTAATGTGGAATCCCCATTAGGCCTTAACGGAGGGTTTAGTGTGATTTTTTTCCTTATGTTCATTTTATAGTCATTTCCCTTTGACCCGACCGGGCGTGGTATGCGCGTGCCGGGACTGTAGATCCGACCGGTCAGTCAACCTTGAGCTTTCATAGATCAGATAGAGACGTACTTTCGGGGAATGGGGCTAAATTTCGTATTTAACTTTTATTGACGGTAGATGTCACATTCCCTGGCCATTTATATGACTTTTCATACCTGTTACGTTTATATTTGTTTATTTCTGTTATTCATTACAGAATATGATTATATCTAAACACTAAATATACTGTTTATGCTTTTGAACTCGGATCACATAAATACGTAGGAACTTAACCCTTAGACGGTCGCGTCACATATAGTTTAGAAATTAAATGTAAACTGTATTAAGATTTGTTTAGTTTTCATTTTTGTTAATATTTTATAGATAAAAAAAAATTTAACACATAAATATCTGACATTTCAATCGGTCCATTATCGGTCTATTGGCACTAAACGAAACTTTGGGATCGGCCAAAACAAAAAGCCTATTGCACTGAAGTGGTTAAAAACGTATTTCATAGCGCACTGCAACATAGATACTAAGAACCATGTAAGGTTCATAAAGAATATGTCCACAATCATCTAAGGAAGCTTACATATAGTTTAAGATATCATAGACTTTCTGTTCTTTAAAAAAAATTTACAAAAAAAATACATTTATATTTAAAACGAAAAAATCTATATTTTTTTCTCCTCTTAGAAATGAAATTGAGTTCTTCGCCTAATTATTCTTAATGCCAAATGTTTTTGGTACTGGTCTTGTGGTTCTGGAGTATGTAAAATGTTTTCCACTCCATCGCCTGTATATAACAAATAGCATCACATGTCACGGAGTACGTAAAGTCTTGAAAATTCTGTTGTATAGATATTATGATAATTTTACAAACAACAGCTTTTTTTTTTACTTTAGAGGGGTAAATTAAATTTTGATTATTACTTATTTACAATCAAATTTGAACCTTCTTTTACAGCCGTTTCTGATTCTAAGCTATTGCTTTATACAAAATAAATCTACTGTATATAAGAATATTTTGTAAAATTTTGTAATAACAGGCTATTTGCTTTTTATGTACCGGTATAAGAATCTTTACTTTTTTTCCTCTTAAATAATCTCAATCTTTATTAAAAAAAGAAGTAAAGGCTCTTCACTTTTGGTTCAAGTTTGCTTGAAATAAAGTTACAGAAAAAATTAAAGTGAGAAAAGTTTACCACATAAAATGGCGGCAAAAATGTACAAATTTGGATCAGAAAAGCCTACTTGAGACTTTATTTTAGTGAGGCATAATTATATAGTTAAAAAAAAAGTTAACACAAATGTATTTAAGTTTTCATTGACCTGAAGTGGCCTGATTAAAAATTATTTTAAAAGTCAACGTTTTTGTTTTTCTACAGGCTCATATCAAGAAACATATTTGAAAATCAGGAAACGATTTTGAAAATGTAAATATAAGATCTTGATTTTTAAGCTTTTTCTGTTCTGATATTAAACTAATGTAAGTACTGGTAAGCGGTTAGCTAACCTGTTTTCAATTTGTAAAAATAATGCACTAAAGTAACACGGTGACCCAAAAATAATTAATTTAGATTTTTGATAATTACGACGGAAATAAGAAGAAATATCGAAATTCGGTCAAACGGGATATTTCATGCAATATAAGTAATAACCTATCAGTTTACAAGTCGTTAAACCTCAAGTTATTCGATATCTGTAGCAAGATATAAGCATTTGAGTTTCACCGAGAGGCTGCTTTATTATGATACATGTAAACTGCCACGCTACAGTATTTGCATTTTCATGCGTATGGTGATTACAAGCGGAAAGGGAAAATTATAGTTCAAGTTTGAAGCTTTTATAGTTTAAGTTGTAGTTAGCCAAGTACGATACACATTGGCTTTCTACTTATTAATAAATGCTATCCAACATTCCCGCAGGAACTCTAGTAGTCTCTCGTATTAGATTTATATTTGTAATTTGTAAAGTAAATGTTCCTGAAAATCATATGGTGATTCAGGGAAAAGCTCAGTTTGTTATATTACTCAGTTAAACGCTTAATAAAAACTAAAAATGAAACAAAAATTCAAGTTGTAATTTAATTGTTAAAAAAGGGACATGTTATTTAAGTGAAAGTCTCGGATTTCCGAGACAATTTGATTACATGCGGAAGTTTCAGCACGAACGGTCCGATGCAATTTTGATCACATTCTATAAAAACGTGTGGAAATCTAATATAGACTAACACTCCATATTCTAGACCACTACTGTATGGAGTTCCAGCACGATAAGCCCAAAACAACACAATCTTAACGTGTAATTTATTCCAGCACAATTTGTACAACCATATCCTTTCAGGACCTGAACAGGCATTGCGTTATAGATTACAAAGAAATGGTAATGACATGATTGACAAATAAACATTGATTTGCACATTAAATCTGTAAAGATGCGTTCAAATATATATAGTCCAGCTATTGCTTAATTGTCGAGATTAAGTAAAGAAGATATTTGATTCAAAGTCGGTGGGATTAACAATCATGTGTGAAAAAAACCTCTTGAATTTATTTTGCTATACAATCTATTGCGCGCGTTGAACTAAGTGAGAAAAAATGTTTTCATAGCACCAAGTACATTATAAATATATAAGCTATATAGTTCAATATAGAAATCTTATATTTTGAACTATGAATGTAACACAGGCTAAAAGGGGCCCATGGGACACTTTGCTCACCTGAACTTTTATGGAGATCATATCCTAAGATCTAAGATGCATCTTCTGATCAATCTTATTATCCTGGGCATCAACATATTAAAGGTTACAACATTCTAAAATGAACTATAATTAAATATAAGAAATGAAAGAAGGTTGCTGTGACCTTATGGATGAGAAGGTATGAGGATGCTTACAGGTATAGTAATATAACTAAGCATAGCATTGTAATTCTTGAAAAAAAATTAAAAACTTTTTCCCTATATTTTTTTATGAACAAATCGATCAAGAGTTGTAAATAACACTTTAATCTAAAAATCATCTGGCACTCGCATTAAAAATATTCTATACAATTACATTTAAAATTGAAACGAAATAGTAATATTTTAATACAAGATTGAAACGAAATAGTGGAATTCGATAACTAGATTCCCACAGGCTTAGACGGCCACCTAAGTACCATAGCCTTTAGATTGACATGAATTATTATTTCACAAAATAATAATTCTCAACTTCTCTGAGATGGGCAGTGAATGTCACAATCTAAAAACAACAATGCAATTAGTTTATCTCCCACAACTGTACATGATAGTATAGAAGAAAATATTATAAAATCAATACATTTTTACTATGTGGCCATCCTTGACCCGCCCAAGGACCTAATTCACCTGTTCCGAAGGACACACATTTTAGATTAAAGGTAGATGGCTTCCTGAACATCATAACCATTCTTAAAGTGTATCCTCCACAATTAGGAAAATGGAAAAGATTTTCTAATATTTAATACATTTTCACAACATGGACATAATAGCATCGCCTAGGGCCTGACCCGCCGAAACAGAGGCGATTTATTTCACAATTTAGGATGAGGACTTCATGGACATCAGAATCAGATTTTAGTAGAGGGCTAAATGAGCGTGTTTACCAATATTTAGTTTTTTCCTTACATGTATGGGGGTAGAGAAGAAGATGCATATTTTGCATCACCGTGGTGTAAGGGTAATAATTTTCACAATTTAGATTCCTCTTTTCCTAAAGATGCTTCATACCAAAAATGCAACACTAGACCTGATACTTTTTTTTGTTAACGAACGACGCACGATCGACGACGCACAAACAACAGACAAATTATCTTTATGACCAATTGCATTAGGTCACCTGAGTAACTCAAGGGACCAAAAATTTGAAAATATTAAATTTGAACTATTTCAATGGTAATTCAACTGACCTCGAACAAAATCAAATATAGTTGAAATATATCGCAATTTTGCAAAATATGTTGATATTGGGATTTCTGAAAGTTCTTAAAGAGAAGATTTTTTTTTAAAATACATGAACCCTATTTTCACTGTTTCGCAATAATTTCCCTTTTAAAAAAGGTTTCTCCCTGTTTATCAATTTAGACTTGTCTTCCTATGAGGATATTTTGTAGTAAGTTTGGTTAAAATTGGCTTATTGATTTTATGAATGAATCCAAAATGTTAAAAGCTAACAGACAGAACAGACATACAGGTGGGCGGACAGAAAGACGGACGACGTACAACATGTGATCAGAAAAGCTCATTTGGACCTTCAGTTCATGTGAGCTAAAAATAAAAATAAATAAAATATCTACATTTGACAATAAGATAGACCAATATCCTTTCTTTCTTCGAACACCAATGTCAATAATACGATTTGGAATAATCAGTTGTAAAATAAATTAAGGTCAGTTTTTTTTAATAATTACAAATTAAAACTTTAATTTTTCTAATGTCTTCTAATTGATATGGTGTGCATACAAATAACAAATGTTTGAACTCAATGGGTTTCGAGTATAGGAATACATTTTTAGTTATTTAAATTATCTTTTAAGTCGGATTTACATTCAAGAATTCAACAATCGCACAAGAATATTATTGATCATGCTTAATTAAAAAAATCACATGTAAAATAATTTCCATTAATTCCATTTCATGACAATGTACACGTAGGAGAGTAAAAGTAGTGTCTACGACTAACAATCACACATTTGCTTATTTAGAAAGTATACATATATCGGATTTTCTCATTAATATGTACATTGTAGTATGTATAATCGGATATTTTTGTCACAAAACCACCGATATTTGATAAAATGTGCAATCACTATATTAGGTAAGGGCCCTCGATATTTCCGAGCCCGATGTTTAAAATCCGATTATATTGGATAGGACATTTTCTTTAAGGACCCGATTCTCAAAAAACTAGAGATGACCACTTCACCATATTTTCCTACTGGTAGTGGTTTACCACTGGTGGATGACCATTAAAATCTCATGCTCAAAATATAAAAAAAAAATTGAATTGCGAACTGCGTTCTAGGATGCAGTTTACTTTTGAATTGCGAATAGTAAACTGTGTTCCAAAAAATTGCAGTTAACATCAGCTTTCCCATATAAAAGCATTCATTTTTCTGCTGCACAGACAGACAAAATGTGCATTACGAATATCAAGTTCTTTCGTAAACCAGCAGAACAATGATATGTTGACGTCAAGATATTAGATTCTTTTTATATGATGGTAATATGAGATTTTAAACTTACCTGTATTTCACACTGTCAACAGTTGTGAAATGAATTGTACATTTTCTCTATTAATACATTTCTTCTTTATTATTTGGACAAAATACTTTTTACACAATACGTGTGTCATTATATGAGTAAAATTTCAAACAATGAAAATCTTGATTATAACCCGTTAAGACCGTTCGCATCAATTTAATATAACGCTTATTTTTTTTCTATAACTATTCCAAGTACCGATTTATCTGTCGGTGGTCATCAAAAAAGAGAGATGGAGACAAAATGTTCTTACCATTTTTGAAGTTATAGCAGAAAAAAGATTTGTTGTTGTTGTCACATCTTTCTGCCTGGAATTTTGTTGTCGATAAATCAAAATATATACACAAAATATCATCTCTCTTTTGCGATTTGTCCGGAACAAGATCGATGTTTAATGGCTTACAAAGACTGTTCATACTTTCATTGGTGGAAGTGTGCAGAAATGCTCCAATCCATACTTCTACGTTAGGTCTAAAAAGAAAAAACCCGAAAAAGACCCGAAATATTTATATGTTTTGGTATGTTAAGAATGGTAGCACATTATGATTTGTTGTCAATCTATCTTCCTATAGGCTATCCCTTATTTACTGTTATTCTGTTTCTCTTATTTATAGTTTTTACGATTTGAAAATACACTAATTTTATTTAAGGAATGAATTCAAGTTTTATTTGTTTTGACTTCAAAGATAGGTTTCATATGTATGGTTGACAAAATTCACGTTTAGAAAGTGATTAAAGGGTCAGTTGGTTCATAATTAAGGCATCATTACACATACGAGTACAGTAATAGAGTTACATATTTATTTGACTGGCATGAAGGAGATCTATTCTAAATTGTATTGCTCAATGTCTTTCTGTTTTAATCATGATTATTGCAGATTTATATAATGGTTTCTTGTAACGTATAGCTGAAACACTGATATTTTAAATCAATATATTTCTGTATTCAACTTTGTCAGTCACTGTTTTAATATCTTAGAGATATAATATTTCAATTTTCAAATCTAAAGGTTGGTTTCTACAGTGTTTGATCTTACTAATATTCACTCAGGTTCAATTTAAGTACAGGCGGGGGTCTTTATCCCTTGATAAAAACTCATTCTTAAATATAAAGAATTACGGGAAGTCATCATTCCAAAGTTCAACAGGCATTTTAACTGGTGAAGGCCTTTCCCGTGACACAGAATAGATTACTCAGCAGAGCGTAGTGAAATTAATAGCATTATTGTAGGCTTGAAGTTTGGTTATGCAAATGTCAACAATATACAGTGTTTCGATGTATCTATTTTGTAAATGCTCGAAATCATATGCAAAGTCAACCCGTGCACGTACGGGTCAACGTCTAGTGATTTTGTAATAGTGCATATTGCATCATTTTGCATTATCACATCTGTTGGATTTTCTTAATGTACGGTTGATAGCATATCACATACTATTGTAATTTTGATTACACTATCAGCTTCTTTTTTCTTTTCTTTTTTCTTTTTGGGTTAGCGTTCATGTGCAATCATGTATTGTTTTACTGCATTATTATTTTTTCACAAAAATAGTTTTTAGCCATTTACATTTTTAAAACTACGCCCTAACATGTTGTGAAAGCAAAAAGAAATAAGCAATAGAAGTAACAGGGGGAAAAAAAAACCCTAAACATTTGCAAAACGTACAATTATGCCACTCCCTATTTAATATTAAGTTTTTGACAATATCTTATTATTTTATTTTCGTAAAACTTCTTAGAGCGTTTCAAAAGCATATGTAATGCCATTCCTTAACTGCATTGTAAAAATAATTGGTGTTTACTCCTTATATGAGAAATGGGACACATTTGCTTCTTGTTTAGGCATTGGAAGAGTCAACAGGCCGTGATTTTCTAATTACGGGACTTTGATAAATACTGCTCTTATTAAACCCGAGAGATAAAACTATATCATTTTATAAAAAATGATGAAACATTATAAAAGGAAGTGTTAGTAGGTCTAATAAACAAAAAAATACTTACTTCTTCGACATCCGATAATTTGTAAAACCAGCGTCAAGTCGATCCTTGATTAAATGCTCCAAAGTGGATTTGAAAGTAAAAATATCTGATTCCGGTAATGCAAGCGTTTTTTTTTCCTCCTCACAAATTTTGTAAGCGGTGTACCAGTTGACATTTGAAAAATAGAGACGGTGTCCACAACTCACGTTAGGATCTAAAAAATAATATAAAAAAATGTTTTCACTGAAACATATTATGATGGATGGATAGATAGATAGATAGATAGATAGATAGATAGATAGATAGATAGATAGATAGATAGATAGATAGATAGGTTTTCTAAAATGACTGTGACATATTAGAAGAATGAAAAAAAAATCGAAAAGGCAAGTAAGTTTTATTGAAAGTGTTTTCAATTGACAAATTGTTAATTGTCGTTAATACTGGCAAGTAGGGGCAATTACTCGCCAGTACAATGTATTAACGACAATTGATAATCAGAAGCTTGTTTTTCTAACGTACATTTAACTATAATTACTATTTTTCTAATTATAAAAAACATATATCACATCATAATCAGTAATTATTTAACGTTATACAAAATCTTCTTTTTCAAAGTAGCTTTAAATGATCAAAAATAACAGTTGCGTTCTTCTGTGGACACTTAATAAATACATGGAATTTACTGACTTAGAGGGGATGTGAGGACATCTTGTACATTTGAGGATAAGAATGTAAACATTTCTTGAGCTAACTTGTTTCTGCCCGAAACTGGCCAAAAACTGTTGCCAAAAGGTATAAAAGCAATTAATATGAAGTCCTACGTGTCATTTTGTTTGAGAAGTATTCATACAAGAACAGGACAATGTCTTTTTGATTACTTAAAACAGCTATTGAACTGCATAGCTACAGACTTATTCTGAAGATTTAAAAATCTGACAAAAATGAATAGGGTTCATTGGTGTCCAAATTACAGTACCAAGGAACAGTGATTCTTGGCCTTTTTCTTAACTATTAAACTGTGGCTTTTTTTGAAAGATTGCATCGTTTCCAAAATGTTTTACACCACGTTATTGATGATGAATCGATAATTAAAATTAAAGATATCAAAATTGGCGTTCTTCTACTGTTATAAATACTACACAAAATTGCTAACGATATCATTTTATTTTAAAAGATTGCCTAGGTAATAATCACAACTAAAATGAATACTGAACGAGTTATTAAAGTAATTTTAAAAGGGTAAGAGAAAAAGTACCTTCTTCTTTAAACTTTTGAGATATTGACATGTTTGCCACCAACATCAGAAGGCACAACTTCATCATCTATAAAGAATAATGATTAAAACATGTTTTAAATCACTGTTCACATCAGAAAAATATTGAATAATCATTTGAAATTAAAGAACGTGTTAATGATTCCTTAAGAATAAGTTTAAAATAAAATTAACAAGTATTTGAATGAAAAATCTTACTATAACTGCAGCAGCTGTATTTTAGCACGAAGTGCATGTAACTTGTATGTTAAACAATACACTTAATTCTGACAAGTGTTTCCTTACAGTCCATGATAAACGTTTGCATCACACAATATAAATGAAGCTCAAGTGATTCGCAGTGCCACGATAAATTTGTTCTGCGTCATATAATGAATCTTTATATGATATAGCATATTGTTATCCAGTGGTTAAAACGGCGTTGATAAAAACTTCATGTTACAATACCAGGAAAAAGTAACATTAATTATCTATTTTTATCGAACCTTCTACTTATGTCCTATGAGAGGAATAAATATTTATGAATATTTAATATTGCCAAACAAAGTTATTTATTGTTATATTACTTAAAGGGTACCTGCAGCTCAGCCGATGTGGAACTTATGTCAGCGAATTTATTTACCATAATTAAATGCAAAACACCGCATTGAATTCGGTGCAAAAATAACGGAGAAACACCGCTTCAGAGTGGCTATTTTTACCTGCATTGAGAAATCTAATTAAGAGAAAATAGAATTAGCAAGTCTTAAGTGGAAGTGACGTCACGAGATCAACAGGTGGAATACGAAATTCCCTTACAAAGCTATAAAAAATAAATTCGATTTTATAGCCAAATGATTGACATAGGTCTAATATTTTGACGTATCAAGTTATTTCAAGTATTGTAGATTTAGAGATTTGTATCCGTAATTATTTTGTCAGATTTCTTTTTAAAGGATTTCAAAATTTTAAATTATCGTCGCCTTTTTTAACGATGAATGCAATATCTTAAAACGCTTGCATGGGCAGATGTTCATTATTCATATTTTGATTACACAATATCCCTTCATTCACAAATGATTCGAGACAATGACACAGGAAAACATGTAAACTAACGGAGCCTACGATTCAGACACGTGTATATCTGGGATGTGTATACATGGTACACAAGTCTGGTGATCAAAAAAGGGGTTTCACACCTCTAGACTGGTGAATTGATTTGTGTTTAATTAGCTTTTTAGTTGTTATCAAATAAAACAGAAAAATAAATTAACTGTGTCAAATCAAGCATTCATAAGCTAATACATATCTATATTCCGGTCAATCAGTGGTTAAAGAATCATGCTAGAGACTATCAAAAAGTTACTAATATTTAAATAAATATCTTTATTGTTAGTTATCTAATCACTTAAATAATGACAAAATTTATAATTCAGCAATTTAATTTTTTAAAAAAAATGTAGTCAAGTAATTATATCGGAAGTAATTACGTTGGTCTTTATTTATTATTTAATAAAGTGCAACTTTCTTTCGAGCGCTATGGTCAGCAATCTAACTCTTACTCCATAACTCCATATCCATTTACGTAGCTTAAATTGTTATGCTGACAACGAATCATTATGAAATTCATGTAATTGTATTCTATCCCTATACATGCTATAGTAACAGTGCATACTAGTAAATGTAGAATTTAATCGAGTCTTTTGTTACCTTTTGCTTGCATCTGTCAAGTACACTTTGACATAAAACTATAAATAAATAATGTATTATTGCTAAACACAACTATATGTATTGTCATATCATGAGAGCAAAAATGATAATTCGCCCACTGCTCTTTTTCTTTAAAGTTTGAATGATTAAATGAAATAAAAGTATTTTCTCGAGATGTCAATCGATTGCAGAATTGCTTATCTGTGAATCTCTATTTGCTCCGGCCAATAATTAAGTTATTCTTTTTTTCAAAATATAAAATTTTTATTGTTTGTTCTTTTAGCTCACTTGAACTAAAAACGCAATTGGGATTTTCTTATCACATTTTATCCGTCTGTAAACTATTCACATTTTGAGCTTATTTTTCTAAAACCACTTGGCTAATTTCAATTAAATTTAGTACAAGGCATTACTATGGCAAGCTGAATATTAATTGCAAAAATGAAAGTCCATTTTTTTTGCCCAAAAGGCTAATTTTGTTCCAAATTGTAGTTATGACGAAAATATTGAAGAGTGGGCGGGGTTCAATCAGTTTATAACTTCGGGTTCATTAATCTCAAAAACGAAGTTCTTTGTTTGAAGCAGTCATATTGGACGCATGATAAACGGGTCAAAATCAATTTGTTTATTGTGCAACAGTTCTCGTGGGAAAACTTTGATGCAAGATATATTTGTGCCGATTTTGTGAAGAAAATTGTGTTGAAATATTCCAATGCATCGACATTTTGATTTGTGACAGTTGGTTTAGCTTATTTTGATTTAGTTTCATTTTGATCTGATGCGTTAACAACATATAAAACATAATTCATTCCATTGGTAATTCAGTATAAATATGCGTAATGGTTGATTTATGGCACGTGCCTTGTTAATATGCATTTTTTTCTAGCATGTTTGGTCTAGTTTAGTTTTGCTGATGGAAATATGTAGGTAGATATATGATTCATTTTGAAAAATAAATTCTAACCGGTTTGAGACTTCGGCTAACAGTAAACAAATAGACGGGGTCACGTGACCCCGTCTAAAAATTAAATTTGATTTAACTGATAGTAATATTTGATTACTGTGGTTTCATCAATATTCGTTGAATACCAATTTTCGTGGATTTCGTTGTTAAGTTGATCCTCGAAATTTAATGTTCATTGAAGTGAAATTTCTATTAAAATTTTGTATTGATAAGGCCATTGTCCACGAACTTACGTATCCTTGAAACTGTGGTTTTCACTTTATCCACGAAAATTGATACCCTTGAATATTAAGGAAACCACAGTATATGATATGTTTGACTGTGTCAAAATTTCATAAATTTCTTAATATAAAATGAATGTCTGATAACGAGAAGACCCCTTACTTAAGATAAATCTCAATCTTAGTGTAATATTTTTAAAGATTTTTCTTAAATTTTCAAAACCATTTCAATGGCCATTAACTCAAAAAGTAGGTCATTGACCTACTTTTTTGAAAGAGAAAAATAACGCTATCATGTAAGATCTAAACTACAATAAATGGTTATTCATTATCATCAGGAAAAAATAACACTACCTGAAAGGTCTAACATACACAATGGATGTTTTTTCATTATCATTAGTGGATTTTTTTTCATTCTGAGTAAACGTAATCAATAAGTCATGTACACATTCAGGTTGGTCAGTGGAAAGAAGTTTTCAATTTCTGTTTCTTTTATTAAAGTTAATTTTTTTTAAAATAGTGTTATATTTATTTATTCTGTTAATCATATATTTCCAACATATTGTTAAAATTTTTGTTGTTACATTGTGCTAATCTAAGCGGCTTTCTAGGTCAATACAAAAGGAAAGTATAAAACAGTGTTATTGCCATTTTGCAACAAATGTTAATAAATGAAATGAGTAATCATGTTTGGATGTATATCTGAATAAAACTACGGGTTGGCATGTAAACAAATCTTCCGAATGAATTTGATAACGTAACCAACCCATATTAGTATTCCAATATAAGAAATGATTTCTTATTTCAAAAGTATTGAGCGGTAAGCCTAATTCGTTGCACGAGTCTTTTTTTCTGCCAATTAAGTTGTTGCTTAATAAGTTAGTCTTCTCCGAATAAAGCAGGTCAAATGGCATTAAATGTTAAATAGTTATAAAATTAAGCACTTTGTGGTTATAAAGTTTTTTAATGTTAAACATAAATTACATTTTTAATCATTATACAACAAAGAACATCAACTCCATCGCGGTTGCATTAACACATAAGAAAGGCAAAATACTGCACATTTACTCCATTTAACATAAAAATTTCAGTTATTCCCCATTGTGTACAGTTTTTTTTAAAGAGAGCCCCAAGTTGTTTTTTGTAATGCAAAAATATTTATCATTTCACCACAAAAAATTGCAGACACGCTGATTATTGATTGCAATAGATTTTTTTAAAAAAATTAATTATTACAGACAATGTAATACTGCGTTCACGATATGTATGTCATCCATATGTTTAGGATTTAAGATGATTCTGCTTGATTCTGCTACATGTACAGGGATAACTTAATCTTTCCATCAAATTGAGTAATGAGAAATGGCAATAATAAACTGTCAACCATAACACAAAAAATATTTTTTTCGAGGTATGCAGATTTTGATCGTTTTATATTGAATAAAAGCTCAGACCTAAGTCATACGTTTCCTTTTTATCAAGAAATTGGAGTCCGAATATGCTATAGCATCTAACTGAACAGTTGAAGTTTAACAAGTCTTAAGTTGCACTGTAGTTACTTTCTGAGATCACTGACACAATTGTTCCGGTATCAACTTCCATCTTTAAGACTTTACCCTGATAATATTTAGATTCACTGTTGTTGGTGGTTCATGAGTTGATTTTACGTGGAAAGTGCTTGTAATGTGTACTGGTTGTCACCTTATCACTTTGTAATGTTTCTCTTCAAAGTAAAATTTCTCAACATTAGGAAATAAGAAATTGTTACAATTATTGTTTCTGTTGCGCTTCTTCTTTATCCACACTCACTCAATGTGTCCAAACCTCCGACAATAAGAATTGACGGAGTTGATGTGTTGACATTGAGTGTTCACCATAACAGCAGTGGTGTGAGTTTCTTTTTGTTGTTTGTCATGCATATGATCATGTGTTTCTGTTTCTTGGTGTAGATTTCTTGTTGAATTGATGACGTTGACGTGGTTTGGTTTGTGTGATTATCTTGTGATGTATTTATTTCTTCACCCATGCACTTTAGCTGCATTTCAGGCTGCCGCTTTTAGAGCACTTGCAAGATGTGTTGCCTTATAAAGATTAAGGTTATTCCCTGGGAGAAATATTTTTATGTTTTCTTGGCGTAAATCAACCACAACTGAATCAGTCAAGTTGCTTCAAATTTACAATGTGCCGATAACTTACGTAGCGCTGTTACGTACAACAAAACGGATTCATTTGTATGTAAGACTACTATGATACGATTGCGGAGTCTTATTATTCGAACTATTACAAATTTGGTTCTTAAACACTTCAAATACGTTTTACTTTTTTAATTAGTCAGAACTTCAAAGCTTCCTACTACGTGAAATTTCTTATCGCGGGCATGTTAAGGCTTCCCGATGGATTTTACAGCGATATGTAGAAAGTCACTTGTCTGTACTCCATACGATATGACGTCATTATTAACTTTGACGTCACGATCTGCATTCCTGTCGATAGTTCTCAGGGAATGTATCTTACATTAAAAGTGAATTATATCAAACTACCATAAACCCGCATGTTTTCTTTACACATATGCTGCCGTTTTAATGCTAGACATACAGAATTCATTCATATTTAAAACCAGTATCAAATAATTGGCAGTTTTAAAGCTTCGTTTTAAGTAAAAGGCCATTTATAAACTAGTGGTTTGGAGACTCTCCTTGCTACATGTAAACAACTGAATGAAGAAAATTTAATGCATGTACAGTACCGATCAGACCCAACCTAACACCAGAGTAAACCCGAACTCACGTGATTGCAAAGTGCAAATGACGTCACAAAAATGCATCAAATATAATGTGTAACATCGGTGTCAATAAATGTAACATAGATTTTAAGAAATACTCCAGGTCAAAGTATTTTTTCGATGATTCAGATAACATCGTTTTCTAGCCGTATTTTAGCATCGGGAAGCATTAACATTGCTGCAATCTTATTCTTTAAAAAATGGTGTGACTATTTGCATTAAAATTGAGTCATTAAAACTGGCTCTTATAACACAAGACAAACCTTAAATGCTTGAAATATTGTTATAGCAATCACTAATCTAATATGTAAAAGATAAAATAGCTCACTGACTGTGGAAAACCAATTCCCAATAATAGAAAATACATAACAACAGGATCGCCTTTTGAAATTGAAATTCTTAGCATTGACTTCAATGATATATTTCCCTAACACAGATTTGAACGTTATTTGAAAATACAAACTTTTAAAGTTTCTGAGTAAAAGTTGTAAGTACTCTAAGTGCAACTTAATAGTAACGTTCATTAGCAACGAAGTCAGGTTTATATATAAAAATACTATTAAATATAACAAAACTTACCTTAAAGTACATGATAATTGTCTGCACGACACAAGAAGATTGGCGACAAGTACTTCAGGGTATGAGAAGCGTTATGTGTGCTTTGCGTTATATGTTTTAAAATCATTTATTTCATTTAGCATGGTGCAATGCCATTGGTCACAGCAGCTACAAAATCCTTATTCTCATTTCATTATCTGATGACATAATACCAGGAGGTATAGATTTTTATTGAGTGTTTAATACCGTACTTGTATTTGTCACAAAACTGATGAATACCTAATCAGTCGAAAGAAAAATTAATACATTGTCATATTTCTAGACTGATCAATCGTCTAAAGCTCACCTCCCAGTTACATCTTTAATTATTAAATGAATGAGAAGTTTTTTTCTAGGAATAGAAGTTGGTTGCAGAATTGCTAATAAGTCAATCGCAATTTGTTCCGACTGATTGACTGGTTACTTGTAACACTGTGTCTGATAGTTATTTCAGTGCCAAAGTGGAAATTTTACACCCGCTTAAGATGCAGTTTCGGAAAAAACCATAAATTTCAAACGATACACCATTGTCTAGAGAGTTTATAATCACTTTTGTTTTTGGTGTGTTTCGCTGACAAGTAAAATATCTACTTTTGAAAAGTAATATCCCATAGGAAAATGATAATTCCCATAGGAGAAACACATCTCCTTCAGGAACTATTGGCAATCCTATAGGACTTTTTAAAAATAAGAATTAAATTCCCTAAAGGTTAAAGCTATTTCCTGTAGGAACTTGGTTCAGAGAAGTAGTTTTCCTACAGGAAATTAAAAATTTCCATCGGATTTTATCAAATCCTATTGGAATTAAAATTCCTATATGAAGATCTTGTACTCCGATCAAATTTCAAATTACCGATCGGGAAATTGCTTTTCCCATAGGAAAAATTGTTTTCCTGTAGGAATTTAGTTTTGAAATATGCAGCTTAGACGGGTGCAAAAATGCCACCCTGGCACAGGCATAATAATTCGGCACAGTGTTTTCTATAAAGATTTATGGAATATTATTTGTTTTAAAATTAATTGTCATTTTGCCATTTTTACGATTGGAATAAACTCTATTTATATTAGTCATATGAATGTTATTTAAAGTGTAATTTTCTAGAAAGAAAAATATAAAACAACAGGCAACAGTACTTGTCGTAAATTAATTTTCTCTTCCCCAATTTTGCTGTCAACTTATCGAGTAAAAGTGAACAGCAAAGGTAAATCAAAGATTCCCTAGCAATATAAGTTCTAAACCTTTCCTTTGAAATATACATCATGTAAGATCGGAGTTATATATATGTAGGTGACATTAAAAAACCGTGTTTTGTTATAGTCAAGTCCGATTTAGTCGAAAAAACTTTTAACGGCAAATAATTATTATTTGGTCCAGCATGGTTTTTAAACATAAGTCTGCTGATTCCAAAAAAATATGCTGGCCTTCATAAAAATGGCGTTAAACAGCTCACAATGGCGATTCAAAATGGCGGACAACCAAATTTTATATTTTTTTCTTAAAGTCTTTTCATTATTGACAAACAATAATGAAATGATCCAGCTTAGTATTTTACCATTTCTAAAGTGTACTAAGTTTGAAAAAATTTGCTGGCCTTCCCCAAAAAGCGTTAATTAGGTCAAGATGGCGATTCAAAATGGCCGATACCCAGATTTTATATTTTTTTTCCTAAAAAATTTACACTTGGGTAAACGCATAAAAACAATAATAATTCAGTCCAGCAAAATTATTTTTGCATAAAATTTAAAGCGTGCTTAGTCTGAAAAAAAAAATGGCGCTAATTAGGTCAAAATGGCGGTCAAAATGGTCAATAGGCAAATTCTATAATTCTCTTAAATCAACAAACAATTATAAATTGGTTTAACATAGCATTTTATCATAACTATTTTTAGTTAAAAATGGTGGACAGACAGATTTCATAATTTTTTGTCTTGCAGTCCCTTTAATGGGAAAACAAATTACAATACAAAATCACAAATTGGTCTAAAAAAAACATATTTATCATCATTAGGTTGTGCCAAGTTTGATGAAATGTGTTGGTCTTCATGAAAATGACATTAATTTTGTCAAAATGGCAATTCAAGTTGGTGTATACTAGTAGCCAAATTTCATTAATCCCTATATAGACTACTAAAGACCTCTTAACTTGGTAAAATGTTTGAATATCATAATTTCAATACTAATGATGTAATTGAGAATCAAATTTGAACCCTTGTTATAATAGAACAAACTCCACCAGCTTTTTATTTGGAAAAGAAATTCTGTATTCCCTTATTTATAAGCTACTGTATTGATATGTTATTTATACAATCTTTCTTTGAATGATAAGATTGTGATTTGAAATTTGCAAATGTCTTTACCCAGGTAGTAGGCACGTTTACATTTACACATAAAGGTTCTGCAACCTGTGGGGCAGTTGCAAGCTATCAAATCAAAGAAACCTTTAGGTATAAGATCTTAAGGTCATTAGTACCAGCAACAAACAACCATCACTAAATTTTTTGTTATCCCATCTCGGCTGGGCATAGTAATATAAGCATGCTTATATATGCCTGTATCCCTATCATTACTTTGGTGTGTGTTGGTTTCATAAGCAACGTAAAGCAAATCGTTAGTTTGGACATACTCCCGGGCTTTGATTTTTCTGGTCAGTTAATTCCCCTTTTCACAACCAATTGTTTCTGTGCACTCATTATGTCGATTTCCTCGATATGCTGTAGAAATATGAAGTTGTCTCAGACCATATCAGTGAATGAAATGAACCAAGTGCTAATTCAAAGTTCTATAAAAGGGGAAAATTATCTCTCAACAACATTGACAGGGATGTCTATCGGCTTTAAAGATGTTCATACATCCATCAGCAAACTTAGTTGTGAGGATATGTTGCAAATTAACACTGGCATGGTTTATCATAAAAAAAACCTCAACTTTTCCTCTGAATATGGACACGTATTGCTATACATTCCTCAGCACATTTGGTCATACACATGTTAACAATTTTGCAAGAGGTTCTTTTATTTTTAGTACAGAAAGCTTCATTCCTTATACAATATATAAATTGTCCCTAGTAATGTTAAAAAGAGTAAAATTCTTTGGGTTGCCTAAAACATATTGTGCATACTTATTACTAGATATAAAGCTGGACGATATATTGATCTCGGCTCATTTTGAATCACGAGCTTTTCCTGTGCATATGATGATTTATTGGATTTGTTTGCTGGAAAAGTATTGAAGGAGGAGACAGACATATACTAGAATAGTTCTTCATATCGTACACTGTTCCTTAGTACCTGATTGTATCTGTGTTATCATATAAGCTTATGACATCGATGTCTTTAAAACCTAAAAACACCAGTTTTATAGTGCAGAAATATTTCTTCTCTCTCAAACTTTGCTTTGTAAGCATTTGTTGTATTTCTCAAACTTGCAGGTCGAAGAAATTGGTACATGAAGTACAATAAAAAAAACACAAGAAATGTTTAGGAACAAGAGGGATATTGAGAAGCATGGACATAGAATGTTTAAATAAGATACCGGTATACGCCTTAAAAAGACAAAACGGAAAACGTCATTTTGACCCAAATAACATCATTTTTGTAAAAGTAAGCATATATCGTAAAACTCAGTATACCCTAATTGTGAATAAAAACTTTTTGTTGGACCGGACTATAATTGTTTAAATGCTTTGTTTCTTGTTAAAAACTTAGATAGAAAGTGATGAAATCTGTCTTTAGGCCATTTTAAATCGCAATTTTGACCTATTTTACGGAATTTCCGTCATAGCTAGCATATTTCTTAAGACTCAGCATGTCTTAGTTATATTAATTAACTTTGATGGACCAAATTAAACTTGTTGGTCTCATGCTTTTTTCCGTTATAAGAAACTTTAAAGAAAAAAATATGAAATCTAGCTGTCCGTCATTTTGACATAAAAAGCATCGCTTTAGTGGAAACCAGCATGATACCTCAGACTTAGCACGTCTTTATGATTTGAGAATTTATTTAAAAAATTATAATTGTCTGTTTCTCGCTTTTTCACCATTTAAGAAACTAAAGGGAAAAATATAAAATCTGGATGTCCACCGGTATGAATCGCCATATTTTTTTTACAGATAATTTACGACATTTTCTTGAAAATGGCATATCATTCTTCCTGATTATCCACGCCTCAGTTATGATTAAAAACTTAGCTGGACTGAATATTCATTGTTTGTCTCACGCTTTATGTCCATTTCAGAAATATACTTAAGACAAATTAACAAGATGTTGTTATCCGCCATTTTAAATCGTCACTTTGACCTATTTAACCACATTTGTGAAAAGCCAGCATAATTTGTAAGACTCAGCACACATTGGATATGATGAAATACTATTTTGGATCAATTCACCAGGGTCTGTAATTATTTTTTCCCATTGAAGAGACTTTAAAAGAAAAAATTGAAGACTGGCTTCAACTTTATGAATTCAAGTTTTCTATACTCAACTTTCCTTACTTATATAGCAGTATATCTTCATCGCCTGCATAGAGAGTTTTTGCTTTCAGTTCTTTCAAAGGGATGCTCTTCGTATGAACAGTTTCTAAGGCTAGACAAGCTAATGACAAACATGTTGATAAATAGGACTAACAACATCATCGAATGAAATCTTCTTTTCGTAGGTTTTATGGTCTTTACAATGACCTCGTTAGCAAAAGCAATCTTCCACTAGGTCAGATGCTGAATGGTCACTCCTCCATGAAACCTGATCCTACCTCCAATTTTTTTTAGATGTCCGTGTCCGCTCTGGTTTCTGTTTTGTATTTTTCCTTTGGACTTTTGGTATTGAACACCGTTCGTTATTACCACGTTGCACATGTCATTTATTAAGTTTTTAATCAAAGGAATACTTTTAATATGGTCAAATATCTGCCCCTAATTCAATGAATTTTCTTATAGTATCATACAACATCAAACCTTAATGAAACATTTTATTACATATTTATCTCTATATACGGCGGATATCCTAATGAAATAAATTTTTTATCTTTCCCAACATGACGTAATAATTGAATATTACTTATGTTAGGCGGTTGATTGGCGTAGAATAAAAACAGTAAAAAAAAATAATCCACTTGAAGAGTAGAGTTGTAATATAAAGTTTAGTACTTTTTTGTATTTTTTTCATAGATTGATAAACATATGTTCGAAAATGAAATGTGTAATGTTAATCTTAAAGGAACGTTTTGTCATGCGTAAGGTCGTTGATGTTGATGCAGTAGATGTGTGAAGCGGCTGTCAATTAGCATTTTTACAGAAAAGATAAAGGTTAAACTGAAAACTTGGCAAGAGAGAGAGAGAGGGTGTCTAGCACATTAACCTTGATATTAGTCATCAATTACCAAAAAATGTTCATCTATGACGTCACTTAAATGGGCTTATTCCCACTACTTTGCAAAGAAATAAAAGTATTGTCATTTTTTATCATATTTTGCCTTTGGAATTATGGGGCGGAGGTCTGCCCAAATGCGATTTGTACATATGTTTTTGTTCATATGATAATACCTTCATGCCATAGATAAGTACTGTACCAGAGCAAACATGCGCATGATATTTTCCAATTGAAAAAAAATTGTCAAAAAAAAAAAGCAAAACAATATTTTGCTGCAAAAGATAAATTGATCAAAATAAAACAACCTTCATGATATAATTTATACATAATAAAATCACTGGGGTTAAATAAAAGATTATTGTAAACGGTAGCAAACAATGATTAAGCAGAATTCATTTATGATAAACAGCTGAACAGGTGGGACTATATCATGTTGTTTACACAGTTATTATAATTGACACCTGAAATGAAAACATTGTAATACTTATTTTCAATATGGTTTACAATTTTTAACCTTTTTATAAGCTCTCTGTAAAAATTTGATTCTATCGGCCCGAATGCAAAATACTGTATGTGGTCCTTTGAAATAATATGAAGGTCAATAATGATAATTGTAGTGAACGATGTTTTAAGCATCATTTAATAATAACTAATAGCCAAACAAGTAGGACGATGGAATGTTTTATAACATAATTAAAATCATTATAATTTACTTTCTCTGACCAATTTTTTTTCACAATATCAGGCCTTAAATGTGTCCAGTAAAACGTGATCAGTTATGGATTTCTGGTAAGATACAAAATTAAAGAACTATATGCAATGTTATGCATATTTCGATCCCCAAATTAAAGTTGTAAAATGGGCTTTTAAAATAAGGTTGAAAATCGATGTTATTATTTTGAAAATAAGGGTGTAAACGCTGTCATAATTTAGATATTGGCGCTTTACTTTTTCGAGCAAAATAATGGTTGTTTTCCGACGATTTTTTTTTAGCTAGGAAACATTATTTATTATTATTATTATTATACAAAATTTAAAAAGCGCCTTTTATAACTCATACAAAATTACACTACAGCCCTGTACATATAAACGTTATTAGCATAAAAGCTAAGAACATAGATAATATACCTAAATACACTAAATTGAAAACTACATACATACATGTAAAAATCAATGCTATGCTGTCTCTGTACTCAATAAAATAAAGTTGAAAATGCATATATACTTAAGAAAAATCTGGATAAGCCTTGCTAAAAAGATAAGTTTTCGATATTTTTTAAAACGAATAAAATTTTCCTTTAATCTAAGATTTCGGGGAAGGCTGTTCCACAATGTAGAACTGGCCACGTCGAACCGCCTGTCACCATTCGACCTAGTCCGCGCACGCGACTGAACAACGAGCATAGAGCTCTCTGAGCGCAGATACCTATTTGGTTTGTAGACCTGGACCAGTTATTGTATATTCAATTGCGATGTTCTGTGTAAGGCTTTGAAAGTCTGTAGGATCAGCTTGTATTGAACTCGCTGCTCGATTGGAAGCCAGTGTAACTGGCACAGCACTAGTCTTATGTGGTCATATTTCCTAGTACGCATTATAATCCTAGCAGCTGTGTTTTGAATCCTTTGAAGTCTTGACAAGGAACTGGTACATACATCATGTAGAAAGGCATTGCCGTTGTCCAAACGAGAGGTCACAAGTGGGCACACAAGGGTTTTACTAGCGCTCTCTGATATTAAGAGAACGCATGCTGAAGTGCGATTTTTTAATTATGATGTTTATAATAACATAGATAAAATCATATGTTTAAAAATGACAATACTTCCTTTGATAAACAGCCATTAGAAAATGGTAACGAATATGAGACTATCAGGATGGACCTGGGACCCACCCTAATAGTCTTGTTCTGTTTCAGGAGGAGAAAAACTGCTGCATCAGAGGCAAGCTTTAGTATAACTTGTTGTGTTCTACTTAACACCTGTGTCTTTACGAGTAATAGAGAGAATCTTACAAGGAATCGTTTGAATTCATCTCACTTTTTAATTTGATGAATAGTTTACCTTCTTGCTTTCGTTCCCTCTTCCTAAATATAGTCTCTCTCTCTCTCTCTCTCTCTCTCTCTCTCTCTCTATCTTTCTCTTTCTTTCCATTCTTATGTCATTGCAAGTGTAAATTTGATATGAATTTTGCCTTAAGCAATTTGAATTTTTTTGTAAATATCACTCCTACTAACCTTTCGAGGAGACTTCCTGGTTCTTAAAACGTAAGTAGCAAATTTGTCACTGAAGTTACAAACACGAACTATTCAAGCTGAAGATACATTTATTAGTTACTGATGCAATTTTGAATGAAATAGCATCTTTGGTGAAATTATACTATGAATATTTCAATTTTTCTTAATGAATTTGAACAGTGGTACTTGAGTCAAGATTATGTCAAATTGATTTTTAAAAATGTCCGCAATTACAAATCATTTTGCGTTGAATGACTGTTTAAAGAACCTGATCATATCAATAAGTTTGTAGATATTAATAAGAATTTCAATAGTGTAAACATCAAATCGATTTTGAAAAATTGCATTAATCATAACATAAAAATGTTTTACGTTGGGAATGTTCAAGCGAGCGCATCAGGAACTACATTTTATGTTTGATACATCCTTATGAATGAAAATTGGATAAAATAAATCGTGAGATCCCTCGGATGTCGTGAATATTTTTTGCTGCCCTTTTACGTATCTTTACATAATACGAAAGAATGGAAAAGGGGAGTATAGATTTTGATTCACATAAGAATGGAAGAGGGGAGTATATATTCTGGTTCTCATAAATGCTTGACAGGTGCTTTACTCAAAATATGTCTTCAAATCTCACGGAACCGTAACTTGCAAGTTAAATGTAAGCCGTTTTTGGCATGGCATTACGGAAGTTAGAAGGCATGCTGGGATTAAAATATTTCTTGATTAACCTGTAGGTTTAGCTCTTTCAAATCTCCGTGCACTGGATCTTAAATATCACTTCGCACTGCGCGCAGGCGAGCTGTGTTTGCTATAAAATATGCAGTAATCCATTAAATGACACCTAAACTAGACACTGAATGACTGGATAAGTTTGAATCATTAATCCATTTCTCTCTCTCTCTCTCTCTCTCTCTCTCTCTCTCTATATATATATATATATATATATATATATATTATATATATATATATATATAAGAAATCATTTTTTCTAAGATTCTTTGTTATGATAGATTAAATCTATTATAAAGTTTTTATGATCCTCAAAATAGAAAAAAAAACAGTACTTAACTCTTATGCGTTATACATGTATTTGTGACTTCATCGTCCAATGCTTTCTTTATAATTGTACATTCTATTTTGTATTTGAAATGGCGACATTTCGACCTACTACTGGAAACCATCGTGCAGTTTGATACCTCTGAAAATTATAAATATCAGAAACATCAACAACAAACATTTAAATAATAGCAGTTTTAAGCGTGTTTTTCTTGAACGTTTTGTGGCACTGATAAAGTACATTTTTGCCAAAAACTCCTAAAGTTTGTTAAAATAGATGATTTATTTATGTTTTCCCTACGTAACTCTGACATACGCACCATGATTGCAACAAATTGAATATGAACAAATTAATTTATACCAAATATTGGGTTCATGCATATGAAATGTTTGCTGGTGCTGCAGCTACCTGCTAGAACTTTTCCCTTTGAGGAATCATAATACAGACATAAAATAAAACACCAGAAAAATATGTTGTTTCCAAATGCGGAGATTCCAGGTGCGGCACGTGTCCTTATCTAAAGACAGGAGATTCTTTTTCTTTTAAATGTGGCAAGACTTTCTATGTTAATGAAAATATGTCGTGTCAATCCAAAAATCTGCTTTACTGTATTACATGTAACCACTGTGGCGAAAATTACATCGGCCAAACCGGAACACAACTTACCGCCCGCATGCGCGTCCATCGCCAGCAGATCAATGATCCCAGTACTAGAAACACCCCATGCAGTGAACATTTTGACAGATGTGCTAAGGGAGATTATGAAGTATTCCCATTTTATAAACTTAAAACCGATTCAACCGCCACGAGACTTGTGAAAGAGAACTATTTTATTAAATTATTTCCCCCAAAACTCAACAAACATTAAATATCTGTATAATCATCTTTGTTCTAGCCAGTCTTTGTATTTGTAAATTTATTGATGTCGTTATGATCATATTGTGTCTAATTCAGTTTTCCCGAACTTAAACGTTTTGCTGTTATAAACAAATATTTATTTCCGGTAAATATTGAATACTTTTGATGCTTTTTAATAACAAAATGTATTGTTCGTATTCATAATTTATTGATTATGTTGTTAGTTAGGATGTATTTGTACATGTAATTACATCCCAAATAATAATCTTACTTTCAAGAAACTGTTGTTAATTTCTGTTTTCTTGTTAATTATCAGCTGATTGTCATATACTTGTATACAATATTACTACTGATATTTCTAATTTTTGATAAGCTAGATGTATGTTATGTATAATACCATTTGAACCACGACAGAGTAGCTCATGTGAATAATATATAAGAAAGAAAAAAATACCTTACTCTTAGAAATTGATGCGGATTATAACGTATTTAAAAGCAACATCAGAACGTACAAGTAAATATCTTTCCATTTAAACGCACAATTTTCCCAATTCAAATTAAAATACTCTTTATTGAATTCTAGATTTTCTGTATAGAAATTAAACATTAAACAAGCATATAAAACCAGTTTTCTAACGTTGTTAAATGAACAATGTAAGCACAGCTTAACAGTAACGGTTAATTAAAAGAAAGAGGGGAAAGTTTGTACATGAAATTTCAAACAATTGTGCCATAAGTTACCTTAGAATCCATGATAAATGTTTGCACGACAAAATATTTTTGAAAAGAATGTGTTTCAATTTATTAATCATATATTTAAGTTTGCTTTGCTTTATATGTTCAATATCTATTTCATTTAGCGTTTTGCAATTTCAGGACACATTAACAGTGCGTACTGGTAAATATGGAATTTAATCAAACTTCTTGTTATCTTTCATTTGCACTGTCACAAAATTCATATCAAATCAAAATGAATATTTAATATTGCCAAACACAACTTAATGTTTTGTCATTTTACTAGAGCAAAACCGAGAACTCACCAGCTGTTCTGCTCTTAGTAAAATGTTTAATGATTAAATAAAATATTTTTTTTTCTAGGGATGACAATCGATTGCAGAGTCGCTAATCGGTGAACAACCAGCATTTTGTTCAAGCTGAGTAATCAGTTACTTGTATCAAAATACACGAATATGTGGAATTTAATTTTTATTTTATTAACTCTCATGTATGCCACCGAAAGCAAGATAAGCATATTCTGTACTCATGTATGTACGAGTCAATAAAATTTGAACTCAACTTGTAAGCAGTCGTGCAAAAAAAAATCATTTGAAATACAAGTTGCATGTTGGTGTCTAATATAGAAGAAAGAATGTACTTAGTAATAGATTCAAGTGTTTTTAAATGAAATTACCCTTTATTACACATTGAAAGTAAGTTTAATAATGGTTAATGGTACGGTATTCAACAGTGTTTTAGATATCATTTATCACTGAGTTAACAAAGCAGTTCAGAGGGGGATGACATGTCATTATTATCAACATCCACTGACCAAATTCCCATCACAGCATAAACACAGAAGTCTTAACTTTCTCCAAATTGGCAAGATAACAGTCCATCAAAAACCCTTTGATATACAGGTTGCAGCTAGATAGGTGTCTACTATAGACGAAAGAATGTTATCATTTTTGGGTATTTATCTTGATAAAATACGGGTTGGTCCCGTGATCTAATCTCATAAAGCCCGAAGGGCTTTTTTGAAGATTGATGAGATACCAACCCGTATTTATATCCCGATATACATCCAAAAATGATACATTATTTTTAATATTTACATTTATTGCAAATTATGACGATACCATTGCTCCATAATTTCTTTTTTGTGATGACAAAGAAAGCCGCTTCTATTTACACGACTTACATGTAATCAAAAACAGTTCACCAATGTTGCAAGTATTTGACATCAATGGTAAATAAATAGGACATTACTTTTGACAATACAATACGTTTTTATTATAATAACGTGACACAGTAAAGAAAATGAACAATTTAAGAAAAACGATTGAAGCTTAACCGAATAGTACCAATTCCGTTGAAGTTGCATAATGATTTTCTTCAGAAAGTATAGAGGCAAGCAATTCTTACTTCTTTTATGGAACAAAACGAACAGAAAAGCTGAAGGAGTTAAATTTGATTAAACATGAAATGTCTGTGATATTGCGTTTGCGATTTTGCTTGTTATACGAGTCAGAAATGAATTATTACTAATTCTAACTCCTTTGACAAATTGCGCTTTTCATTTTCAATAGTATTTAGATTCATGATGTGATAAGTTAACTTATGAATCTCGAATTGTGGATCTCATAATTAAATCTCGAATGGGCATTCTGGTATTCGTATGTCTAAGTTTATTCAGCCAAAACCACAAAGAAATTAAGAAAATGCAGCAAAATATATGATAAAATATAAATCATAGGAATTTACTGACTTTCAAAATAAATATGCACTGATAACTGCATATGAAAACATTTATCTTATGTATTTAAAGTTAACATGGCTTCGTAAGTAAATGCAGTCCAAAAATACACCATGTGTAGATAAACATTTACGAGCCTTCTCTATAAAATCAACATGAACTTAACCGATGCCTCAAAACTCATTTGTTCAGTGTAACTCAATCGAGGCGCCATAAATGCATGGCAGTGTAAGGAACATATTTTTTGTGACCATTCTTTCATTACAACACATAAATAAGCTGATGTCTGATAACGCGTCCAAAATTAATTAACATAAATGTTAGACAAGAGCCCAAATGCTTCTTCTATAGATGATACAACACAAATGTCTTTTGTAAATGAGTGCGTTGATGTAATTCTGACTTAAGGTCATACAATTTATGCAACAATTTGTTTCATATATATGATTTATACACTGAAATCATTTGAAAATGACACGTTGTTTTTACAGAGTTTAATAAAGTTGAAAAACGTGTACGTTTCATGAAAAGACGTTTATTAAAGTTTGATAAGAATTAATTGAAAGCATTACATAAAGAAAGAGTACATCATCTGATATTTTATGAAAATATGTTCTTCCCCCTTTTTTTAACTTGCTAAAATGGTGTTTCTTGAATTTAAAAAACAAATGGTAAAAATTGTGGACAGTTAAATATCAAATTAATCATTGGTTTTGAAAAATAATTAATTCTATAGATTTTTCAGGAAAATCGATTCGAATGGATTGCTTTAAGACTTTTGTTTTCATACTCATCAATATTTTATCAAATTGATGTGAGAGTAATTATTATCGCAGCAAATGCCTGATGTGTTCATTATTTTTTCATTAGAAAGCACATTTAAAGGAGTTGGCATTTCAGACAGGCAAGTCTGACTATAGCCTTCCCCTACTAATTCACTTCAAATTAGTAGGGACAGGCTTTAGTCAGCCTCTCAAATAGCGATTTTGGAATTTTGGCTTATTTTATTAAGAGATAAAAATGTATATCCATTTTCAATTTCTTTGTTTAAATTGTAGGACAAAGCCAATTCTAAAACATTTTGGAACCTGAATGATCAACAAATTATTCAGATTTACTTCAAAATGATTGATACAATTCATTAAGTCATAAACATGTGCTAAGGGAAGAGAAGCTTTAACATTTGAGAAAGTTTCTCATATCCTTATACAGAGCTTTTTTACGGGGCTATTACGATAGCTAAGTAATGACTACAACTATCCAGCAATTGTAAAGACATTGGTTAACGAAGTTAAGTTAAAGAAAGTTGTTGCTGTTGTCCTTACATGTAGCACTGCTAATATTCTATAAACCGAACTATTATTCACATGATGAATGGCGATATCGTTATCCTTGCCTATTAAAAAAGTAGCTGACATTTGCTCAAATGTAGACAAAAACATCTTTCAACCATCTTTAAACTATTGTTAAACTTTATGCTTAAGGATGGCATTAACGTGGCCGAAAGATAGAGTAAAGACGGTTGATATGTTCTTAAAAGTAGCATTAAGAATTTTTTACAGCCTTTAGTCCAATTTTTGCACAATTTAAAAACACAATACAGAAAGACACGAATATAGGCATATAATATAAATATCAAAACAGCAAATTGATAATGACATAATTAATGATAACGTTTACAGAACAGTCTTAAACAGGGGCAAAGGGTCTTTCACAACAATTACGTATCAATGAAATATATGAAAAATTACATGTACTATTTTTTAAACAATTCTGAAAAGTTTTAGCAATACAAAAAGTTACATACACTACTAGTTTAATAGCTACGAAGAAATTCTTTTAAAAAATCCGTGTTTTCTGCATCTTTAGTCAATGGAATAACATGAATTAGCTAAGGAATTATTAGACAGTCGTCAAAAATCAGACAATGACTAGTACATTAATATTGGTTTTTTTAGTTGCTATACTTAAAAAAAATTCTATTGAGAGTAGCGCTTCTGAATTTGTAGTCATTAACTGTAAGTGCAGGAGTTTATTTACATGTAGTTTAAAACATCAATAAAATGAAGCTTGAATTTAAAAACAGCATTGCTTCACAAAATGATTTTTTTTAAATATGAGCACATATAAAAACTTTTGCTCTAAGATAAAAGTGAACATATAGGTTCTCTTGCAAATATAAATGTTTATTGTTGAAAGCAACCTCTGAAAAAAACCCCAAAATTTGTAATATTTTTAAAAAATTCAACGAGTTGGATAAAAACTATATACCATCACAAACCATGAGATAATCTTTCAATTACATTGTAATCATGCTTAAATGTGTTAATCTCTTTTTGTAGGATTTTTTTATGGAAAACAACTTGCGTCATTTTAATAAAAAACACGTGAAAATCCATTGTGACGTCATCACACTGTAATATCAAAAATAAAAGATGTATTACATGAGTGATATCCACCGCATATTTAGCAAAACATATGATAAAATGTATTTGAAGTTAATGATTTAACTTTTGAAAATAAATGTTTGGAAATATTTTGAAGCATTTTTAAGTATTTATGCATTGCATACTTTAGACTTATCTTAAGAAATAAGAAAGATAAAACCGAGGGCAAAATTACAGAATTCTCTTGACAAAGAGGAAACAAGAGGCCCACAAGAGGGCCACATCAATCATCTGAGCAACACTGACTTTATATGGGAGTTCAAATGATATTGTGCCATATGGCCCCTCGGTAGAATAACAAAAACTAAATATTGCAAAGGATTCGAATTTTACACTTTTTTGCATGCACTTAATCTTTGACATTGTACATTTATGAAATATCATTTTTACCGAAAATAAGTAAATCCAAGATATAAAACTGTACTTTTGGTAGGGGTACACTGTTAACTTCCAATTCCCTATATTTTCGTTTTGCCCCCGGGCCCCCCTTCCCCCACTTTCTAATATAATTTATAAAGCGATCAAAATTAATAAAACCTGATAAATAATACTACTCGTTATGAAAATAACGCGCTTTATGCTTTCTACTTTTCGGACAAATTCATGATATAAAAATCAGTGTTGATGACATTATTTCTTTCTTTATAAAAAATAAAATGCTATAAAACCTTTTTCTCATGGGCGCAATCGATCATATGTGTTACCCCATATCCAAGATATCTGACTTTCAACTTTTAATAAAACATAGAACTATATTTTTTCAGGGCAATTGAGTAAATAGTACCTGACTGTAGTAATATATATTAAATAGATAATAAACAAAAAAGATCATTTCAAAAAATCGTTGATGAGGTTAAAAAAGCATTTACATGTAGTTCTTATTAAAAGTTTTATTCTTTACGTAAGCAAAGTTTCAATAACAATTTTATGTAAAATTAAATACAATTGCATCTGTGATCACCGTGTTGTAACGGACTGAAATATAGTGTATTACCTTTCACAACGTTCTTAAGACGGCTAGGATGTCAACATATTTACCATCAGATAGGCCTTGTACATTAATTTTAGCTTTACAATTAATCAGTTTCCTAAATCTTTTTACAGAGCTCTTTTTCTTGGAAGATTTAAATAGTCTAAAAATGGACACAACCATTGGGCCGTTTTAATATTTCGATTCAAGGTTCCTCGAAACACAATTTTTTTATTTGATGGATAGACACTAGAGAATCTTTTTTGAAATCTTATTTCACAAAACATAGACCAATATTAGCTTTATGCACGGTCATTTCATTAGATCTTTTACTATTTTATGCTATGGTATGCGAATGGTATGCTATGAGATTTGAACAAAAACTATACAGAGTTGTTCCAAATAATTCAAAGTTAAAAGATAATAAGGCAATGTTTCCCACTAATATCCAATGAAAAATTTATTCTTTAAAATAAAAGCATTTTAAATCGAGTTAAAATCATGTTTTATGCTATGGTATACTATGGTTGATATGAAATTACAAATGATAATCAATGGGATTGTATGCTATGGTATGAGATTCTAATGCTATGTTTTGAGATTTTAATGCAATGCTATGCTATGGTTTATGTTGTAAAATGCATTCTTTAATTGACGGTTATATTGGTGATCTGGCTGGGCCTATCAAGAATATAACATATGTTTGAGTAAATATTGTTCATTTCTTTTGACAATGAATGCTTTTATTTACAATAATGCTGTATGAATAATTTTATGTAAATTTTTATGTATTTTTTTTTAGTGAAAACAAATGTTTTGACTTCAAGCAAAGTATTTTTGAGTTTGAGATTTGATATATTGGTTTTCGAGTAACAATAACTCTTAACAATAGAGTAAACTTTTCATATTTTTGGTTTAATCATTAATTCTTGATGCTTCACGTGTATACCGAATAGTTAGTACTAGGGAAAAATAATAAACGTAAATGCAAGTATAGTTCATAAAAAATATAGAGTATACTCTTTTCTCGCCAATAAAACAAAATTTTGTTATATAGTGACTTCTATCTCAAAATAGTTTTCATGTGTTTGCATGTTCATGTAACTCTTTAAGATGAGATATGTTTCCCGGTACAATATGTCAACATCTGATTATTACAAAAGAATTTTTTTTTTAAAACAAACACATTTTTTCACTTTAAGAATATGAATTATAATTTTTGTTACTTTCTGTTTACTGCAACCAAAATTACAATATTTTAAAGACGTTTTCACAAATAGCAAGAAATGATACCAAAAAAACTTAAATTTATAAGGGAGTCATTATTCTACAGGGGACGCTTTTCTTTACGTAGAGTGTGCTAATTTTTATGAATATGACAAAGGCGCGGGTTCCAAAAAAATCGGCATCGTCTTAAGTCTGTATTCAGCGACGTAACACATAGGAACGTTCAGACGTCTCTGAAATCTCTACCCGAAAAGCAATCCGTCAATCCAATATTCGACAATGTAGCTCCTCTGAAACCTATTCGTGCAAGTTCGATACAAGAACGCCACCAAATCGACTTAGTTGATATGTCGCGATACACCGAATTTTATGACGATCAAGAGTCCAGGTATATTTTGTCGTTTATAAACGTGTTCAGTCGTTACATATGGCTTCGCCCCCTCCGCTCGAAAGAAAGCACCGAGGTTGCAGACGCGCTCGAGTCCATTTATCAAAGCGAAGGACGCCAAAAATTATTCAATGCGATAATGGTCGAGAATTTCATGGAACAGTTACCGAATTGGCCGAGGAATTGGGTTGTCAAATTATCAATAGCTGACCGTATTATCCACAAAGTCGAGGTAAAATCGAATCGTCGCATAAATCGTGGAAATCAAAGATTAAGTACGACTTACTTAAAACAATCGATTCGAATTGGGTTCGAGATTTACCAAAATACGCAATCAAGTGTATCACTCTTCGTTAAAGGCGTCGCCATTTTACGTGTATCCCGGCCGGGAATCTAATCGCGTGCGTAAATCTACTCGACTTGGGCCGAGCGTTCCGAATCACGTTTCTAGTCAGCTAAAAAAGCAATCAGCTATCCGCAACGCAGCCTTATTGGCATCGAACAAACGCGAAAAAACTATGATAAAACACCATTTTAAAAACCATCAAGTTAGTGTGTATAGCGTGGGCGACGACGTGTATGTAAAATCTCGAACGCACAAAAATTACAATAAAGCTAAGCCCCGTTTCGAAAGAGGGAAAGTAATCGCTACTAAACACAACGCGTTCTCGTATAAAATCAGGTTTTCTAGTGGGGTTTCGCGTTGGATAAACGTTCAAAATATAGCTGCGATTTTGCGTTCCGAAGAACTGTTAAAAAGGCAAAAACGTCATCGATTAAGATTTAATCTCATGTGCGAATGTAACAGCGATGAATGCTCACGAAAATCGGACCCCAACTGCAAACACAAACTCAATAAATTTTGTTGCCGCAAAAGCAAAATTCCGTGTTTGCTGCCGTCTCATAATTTCCCTCATACATGTATATCGGATTTCTATCTGTCCGAAAAATTAGTTAACCAACTTAAAGGACCGAGCCTTTCGATAACCGATCCCATGCCCATAACCCGAGCCCATGACGACTTGGTTCGAAATGCGCTTGAACGCGATTCAGTTCCTGCTGGAAACATTCGTAAAGGTGGCAGGGGATAGTTTCGAAGGAAAGACCCGTCAAAATTTTGAAATAATGGGAGAACCTGGGGTTTGGCTGGTTATTTGAGGGGTATAAATTGCTAGAATATTTATTGCATTCATTTTGTGGATAGAGGAGCTCATGTCAATTTCATTGATACATGTATAATTTTTTATGACACTTTAATACTGGTAGCACTTTTCATCAGATATGGAATGAAAATGCGAAACTGTGGCCAAAATTTTCACTTTCGGTTTTGTGCTTGAAAAGTAGGGTGGGTTCAGAACACGAAATGTCACTCGAAAAGAAGGTGATTGACCCCTCATCAATTGGTGATTATTTGCATGGGTATACATTAAGCTACCAATCCTATGGTAGTTTATGGCAGTTGCTCGGGACTGGAGCGTGGTTCTGGACCCGTGAAAATGTGAAAAAAGGGCAATTTTTCAAAATATTTTGAGACCGTCCCTGGCTATTCTTTATAGTGCTATATGTAAATTGTACTTGTTTTATTCTGAAATGTTTAAAAATTCTCAAGAGTCGGGACCATTAAATCTCATATATGAGCACTATCTGCCTCACATTTCCTCGACCAAAAAAAACTATCCCCTGCCACCAAAGACGGCAGCTGTCTATTTCATTCTGTTGCGCAGTCACTCTCAAGTCAGTTACAAACCGATCTTGGTCAGCAAGATATCCGAAATGTCGTGGTTAATTGGCTTTCCGAGTATCACGAAACACCAGCCGGCGACCGCTTCTCTCAGTTCATTCCTAACCTAGACTGGGACACCTACTTATTTAGAGGGTATATTAGGTACCGAATGGGGCGATCACATCTGCATTACAGCCATAGCAAACGCGTTTAACATCGCAATAGGTATCGTGTCGAGCGCCCAGTCCGACTTAAATTACATTTTACCTTTCAATCCTCAAAATCGGGAACATCTTTTGCATATTTATTTGGGTCATGAGTTCGAGTTTCATTTTATTAGATTAGAGCCAATAGTAGGCATGCAGTCGGGTGTTTTTAATAGTGCAGTTAATGTTCAAAATGTAAATATAACATGTCTTCAAAACAAAAATACAATCTCAAATCACAATATCACAAACAACAGTAGTGATTTTTACAACCATTCTTTTCAGGAAGTTATTCAACCTACAAATTATTCGATTGATTCAGTTCTGAACCTACATTTATCTACAGACGACAGTTAATTTTCTCCTCAAAGCAGCCATCTAGACAGCGCCCCTTGTCGCACAGAAGAGGAACACATTGATGCTCCTCTCCTGTCAACGTTAGATTCATCAGCCTCCCCAACAGCCGCCTCAGACAGAAACGATCTCAATTCCACAGATCATGACAGGTTATCTCCTCCAAGCCTTAATATGTCATTTTATATGATCCGCCTTCTTTAATTCAAATTGCAGATACAGCAAATGGTTCAAATTCTGAGGAGGATTATCACCAATTCATTTAAGGTCAATAGTGCGCCCTCCTAAGAAGTTCACACCAAGTGATTATGTCAGGGCACGCAAATTTTTGCCGAAACGGTAAACCATAAGCATTTTACTGATTTCCCTTTTTTTATTCAGCGCAACATTTTGTCCCGTGTAATGTATAACAATTTTAACATTATGAAGGTATCAACACATTTCGAGCATCTGCTAGCCACCCCTTATGATTTATGTCCTCAAATTTACTTAAATGAAAATGTTATGTCCATATTGGAAGGTAAATCTGTGTTTCCTGATGGCGTACGAGACAACTGGTCTCTTCGTAAGTTAAGTCGAGTGGCGGGTCCTGGTAGTGGAGTAATGATGGAACTGCGTGACGTACTGAGACCAATTTCTTCCCGATGGATAAATGGCTACATCGAGATCCCCGCAACATCAATCGCCGGATGGTATTATATTGTCGGTTTTAAATTCAAACAGTAAAATTTAATATTCGCGTGTGCAGCGTTAGTAATCAAGCGCCAATGGACGGTGGTATGGCCTATTTTCTCTAAATAGGCTTCCAGTTGGAGCCACCAATCGCGCAAATAACATAACAACATAACAACAGTAAACATGTGGTACGGCCTGTCTCCTTATGAGCTGGCTTTCAGTTGGAGCCACGTGTCGCGCAAATATAGGACAAGATGTAAACAAAATGAATTTATTTATTTATTTATTCCTTTTTTTTTTCAATGTAGAAGTAAAGGAAACACTCAAAACAAAGCAATGTTGAAAGTGTTCTCTCTCTCTCTCTCTCTCTGTTTAATCATTTAATAAATAACAAAGACTCTTAATAGGAGATGGGTCAATATAAAAAAAGGCTGCTAAAAAGTTTAGGTGAAAATGATGAAAAATAGTAGATATTTCTGCACTTTTTTTGAACTAACAGTAATAATACAACACTATATTTTTCAAAAGACACATTTTCCAAATAGTAGTTAATGTAATTTGGTCAATATGCTCTTTTAAAAATGAGCAATTGCTGTTTTATGGTCATTGGTGTTACCTGTGAACAATCCACTGTACATAAAATATAAGCAATTTTTTAGATTAAATTTGAGGTACAAATAAATGTTAACTTACGTGACTTGACAAAGAATAAAAATTAATAGCATTTAGTTATAAAAGTAAGTTTCTTTTTACAGTGTTAACATGAATATGAGACAATCTTGTAAGACATGCCTGTTTCAATACGTTTTAACATAAAAATGGCAATTATAGCCAAAATTTCATAACATACAATTCATCCAGAATTTCAATACAATAATTATTATGATTTAAAAACCACTAAATACCTAAAGTTTTGGATGAAGGAACATTTTTTCGGCTGGTTGCTCCAATGACTCTCTCTCTCTCTCTCTCTCTCTCTGTTTAATCATTTAATAAATAACAAAGACTCTTAATAGGAGATACCTCCACGTGGCAAGAGCTGGGCAACAGTTTAATCTGGCAGAAATCTCCTGATATTATTACTTGACTTGTGCATGTACTAGCAAGGTAAATTGAGTTGATTTCCAGATCATACCCGTAATTTTTATTTAGTTTTTTATTTATTGTTTTCTCTCTTATCCAAACATGATTTTCAGTACTAAATTTATTTGCTTTTTTCTGGTTACTCAAAATGATTAGATGGTTAAATATTGAAACGTGTATTTTAATGCATACTGAAAATGCCCTTAATGTCACAGATTTCATATTAGAGTCTCTGAAACGTTTCAGAACTATTCATGTAATCAGTAGTTTTTGATGATGTACATGTATGTATTATACATTTTCAAAATCGTCATACTGGAAATTCGAACATAGAACCTCTACATTGTAAGTTTTAAATTACCGCTAATGTACGTCCGTTATAGTAAATACTTTGACATGCAGATGCGTATTCGTATGAAATCAAAAGAAATACATATTTTTTTTTTCAACCATCAAGAAGTAATGAAGAGAACTATAGGTGAATCTCTTTTTTCCAGGTTAATTATTTTTAAATGTTTGTTACCGAATGCCTGATAACCACAAATTTCCTAAGCGTCTCTGAACTTAAGATATAATCATATTCTAAAATTTAAAAAAAAATCAGATAAACAGAGGCAGTATTATGTTCATATTCTTTGTTTACAACTGTAATATTGACTTTCCTCAACATGTCAGCAATAGTACACAGTCTAATTAATAACTAATTATTTAAGTGGGATGAATAATATCAAACCCGTTCGCAAATAATTAAGAATGCAATTAGTGCCTACGTGTGATACTAAAATTAAAATTATCAGATGCGGTAGTCGTTAATCTTTAATTATGAGGAGATAAATGTAGGCAATAATTATAATCGCTTATAATAGAAGAGGCGATTGTCATTACTGTTTAACTATGAGGAAATAAATGTGAGGTGATAATTATACAATCGCCTGTATTGTCCCACGTTTGCTATAACTATGAAACATGCATTTTATTTTTTATATTAACGATGAGAGTCGCCATCTTCAGATCCTCATACGTGAAGCGAGCTTCTTATTTAGCAGACTTTGCCATGCCATTTGAAGTAGAGTGGTTCGGTGTTGGTGGAATGACAGCCTCCCAGCCCTGCCCAAACCTAATCTCCAAAATGGCACGATACAGCCCGGACATCGTTGTCGTTTGTTTGGGGGGGGGGGGGGGGGGTAACGACCTTTCCAGTGGAGCAGAGCCGTCTACTGTCATCGACTGCCTGACAAGCCTCTTTCACAGGAAAAGAGATTTCGCCCCCCGACAACCCGATATTTTATTCACGGAGATAGTCTCCAGGGGAAAATTCCGTTCTTCTCTACAACGTGAGGAATTAGACGGAAAGAGGAGAACCGTCAACAATAAGATGAAGAAATTCCTTGGCAGAACCTTCATCAGAATAGACGTCAGGTTTCCCAAACACTATTTACCTGACGAAATCCATTTTAATGACGCTGGGACTGTCATATTCCTGCTTTCCATAAGCAAGACAGTGAAGAGTCGCTCCTTGGAGTAGACAATAAACGGCCCTTTTAAGGGCCTTTCACATTTTTCGAAAAGCTACCTCTTAACAGCAATCAGATAATGTCTAACAACGGGTATCGGGTGCGTTCGCCCTATCCACATGTTCGCCTTAGTCCGTTCGCTCTAGGTCCCTTCGCTCTAATTATCGTTCGCCCAAATAACCGTTCGCCTTAAACCTCGTTCGCTCTTTGTTTATAAAAAAAACATACTATAAGTTATTTCATTTACTTTTAACTTAAAACTCGTTAATTTTTATCAATTATTCGTATATAATATGTTTTGCCTTCATCAAAAAGACGTAATTGGTATAATTGTAAGATTTTATTGCCCTAAATTTTCGATAACCGTCTCGTTGTTTTTTGTAATGATTCGCTTGGTGTTTTTTGAACAATTAAAGAATTTGAGACTTTAATTTACTCATTCAGATGATTATCACATATTCTATCTTTAAAGAATGGCACACCCATCAAGTTACAAAAATCTCGAATTCCTAATAAAAACAAAAAAATCATTTCATAACATTTAAGACACCAACGTCTGCCTTCAGGTCCATGTACGACGTAATACAGATTTTGTCATATATTTATCCTTATAACTATTAATAATATTTATTTAAACGTACATTCCTGTTGGCGGACATTTTGTCGCGTTCTTTCACAATAATTTGCGTGGGCATAATACGATTTCTTTAAAATTTAAATGCGACGTACATAATGTAAAGACTTAAGGAAACTAGGCAACCTTTTTTAATTGCATGCGGACATTATGTTTCGACATACAATTAAGTAGGCGGACATTATGAACAACGTTCACAATGTTTAGCGTGGTCATAATACGATTTCTCCAAAATTTCAGTGGCGGACATAATGTTACGACTATTAATATAGTGTTACGACTTACGATTGAAACATACATTCGTGTTAGGGATGTTATGCCATTTTATTTTTCAATTTTAGCTTGGTCATTATATATTCCCTTTAAAAATATAACGGCGGACATAATATTACGACTTTTGGAAAATAGGTGAATATTTGAAATTGCCTATATAATGCTATGAAATCAGTACAGTCGGCGGACATTATGCCACAAATTTTAGCGTGGTCATAATCATTTATGATTTCTTCAAAAGTTAATGCGGCGTAACTTTAAAATTAGGATAACACTTTTTTATGTCGGACATAACGACTTACGATTTAAACATGCATTCATGATGGCTGACATTATACCACAATTTATAACGTGGGCATACAAACGATTTTTTTTTTCAATTTAAAGGCGACAAACAAAAATTTACGACTTTTTAAAGAAATAAGTGATCATTTTTTGTAATGGCAGACATAGTGTTGCGACACATTTCCTGTTTGCAGACATTATGCATAATTTTTCACAGATTTTAGCGTGGACAGAATACGTTTTCTCCAAAAGTTAAAGCGGCGGACATTATAAAACGACATTTAGAAAATTGGAGTGCACTAAATAATGTTACGGACATAAGGTTACGACTAGCGATTTAAACATGCGTTCCTGTTTGCGGACATTTTGTCTCGATTTTTCACAATTTTTAGCGTGTGCATCGTGTGCGTTAAACGAACTAATAGTCTATATAATGCGGCGTACATAATGTTCCGACTTACGATTTGAACGTGCATTTCTATGTGCAGACATTATGCAATATTTTTCGCGTCGGACATGATACGATCTTTCCGAATTTTTGACGGACATACGTTTCAACGTTTTGAGATAGTGTGTACATTTAAGTATATTGTTTAATACGATCAATGTAAATTACAAAAGAAAGTGTATACATGCATATGATTCTCATTCTGAAAAAAATTTCAGATCAATAAATGGCAAACATAGTAATACAGAATGGGATAGCAAATATTATATTTAGAAATAATAGAGAGAGTAGTGTGTTCAAAACTGGTGGCAGACTTTAGCCCATACATTTTCCAAAAAAACAATGCTGACATTTTTAGCGACGTGCATGCATTTAATACAATTTCTCTTAAATTTGAAGGCGGCGGACATATGGTAATGACTTTTGGGGGAATATACGGAATTTTTGTAAAGGCGGACATAACGTGATGATTTTTTCGAAAAAGTGGCGCACATTTCGTGATAGCGGACATAACGTGACGATATTTTCAAAAAGGTGGCGGACATTTCATGATGGCGGACATAACGTGACGATTTTTTCAAAAAAGTGGCGGACATTTCGTGATGGCGGACATAACGTGACGATTTTTTTTAAAAAAGTGGCGGACATATCGTGACGGCGGACATAACGTGACCCAACAACACTTATTCTTCAGGCAAAAGGGTCATTTTTCAACGTAGAAAAATGACCTCCAATCATTAAATTCTACGGGTGGTCATTATTCATCTTTACACCGGGAGCACAGTATTCAATAGTTGACACCATAAACCATACAACTCTCCTACCTCTTACAAAGTTTGAAATTTTTTAGTGTAAGAACTTATGTAAAATATTCATTATCTATCTAAGTAAATTAAATGTTAAATTTTACACTAATCTAATGTATAAGGCTTGGGTCACATACTTTCACCGGTCTCATTGTTTGATTACTTGGTCAGGACTGACTCTTGCTTTTTCTTTCTTTTCATTACAATATGAGTCCGACTAGAAACCCCCATTGTTTATAATACAAACTTGAAAGTTTATGCAAGGAGGAATGAGAACTAATAACTATTCAGGAGTTTACCATTAAAAGAAATCAGAATTTGGCCTGACTTGTACCCTCTCCCCCCCCCCCCCCCCCCCCAAAAAAAAATAAAAGATTACTGAAAGGACAGGACGACCAAAATCCCCCGTTTACTACAATAATCTTTTGTACTGTGTACTGTAACTTACGTCAGTCATTTTTGGCGATTTAAAGAGTTTCTTTGAGAAAATAATACAGGATAAAATTTCTGCGTATTCAATATATTGCGATGTAAGTTATTAGCGAAAAGAGCGAAAATTAGACCATCTCGTAAATTACTGAACATAGTGTTACCCGGTATGAATAAAAAATCTGGTAGATCCAGATGCTTTACTTCCTGCTGACATAGACGCTATGACACAAATGAAATAATCTAGAAAAGATGGCCAAGCTAGAGGTAATTATAATTCATGCTTTTACTTGAAATGATTGAAACTTTCAAAAGCCGTATTATGCATGCCAAGTGTTCTGGACCATAGAGGTTTCAACGGTCTATTGCTTTCCTCTGTCAAATTTGACTATTATTTTGGGTTGTTTTTTTTTTAGGGGGGGGGAGGGGGGGGGGGGGTAATTGTATAAGTGCTTGATCGGAATAAATGAAACCAAAGTAAAACAAAAATCAGAAATCGGCAAAAAGCAAATGTTTAAGAAGTCTCGGGGGAGAATGTTTCAAACATGCAATTTCCTTTAAAAAATTATTTACAGTGAAATGCCAACTTATGAGAAAACTATGTGCAAAATATAAAGTAAAAAACCAAAAGCCCGTTTATTGTAACAAAATAGCAAACATACAAACTATTCTACCTTAACCAACCGATAGAGCTAAAATGTGTCAGTAAAGACCCAGAGCCTATAGCTATTGGTAAAGCCCGGCCATTTTAATAATTCAGAAAATATAGCTATATTTTCCCTCCTTTTGATTTGGGTGGCGTGATGCACAATGACAGCTAATTAATCTTGGACTTGAAAAACAATCAAGATGACGTCTAGCTCGTTTATTTATTGCAGTTTGACTCTGAAAAATCAGTTTTATCAAAGGCTTGATTACATGTTTAAGCGCAATGCATTTCAAATTTATAGTTTTGAAAAACACTTGACTGTGAACAAGCATTCACAAGTTGTCGCTCCTGCACTGGAACTAAAAACATTTATCAAATATAGTAATAAAAGCAATATTTTATATTGTTATACTTTCATGTTAAATACTGAAATCTGATTGGTTAAGACGCAGTTAATAATATTTTCTATAACCCTCAGCGTTAGCAACACACTTAGCAACGGGTAACATTAAAAAATGTTACATGTGCGAAAATTATGCGCTTACGGTTCGCTGTAGAATTCACTTTATTCCTATATAAAAGCAGTAACATTTTCTTAAAAATTAAGACATTCAGTATAACAAAATAAATAGTGCCTGTTTGGGAGGATAACAGTTGAAATTGACACCCCTCGAAAACCATTGTCAACCTCCGCTTCGCGTCGGTTGACAATGGTTTTCTCGGGTGTCAATTTCAACTGTTACCCTCCCAAACAGGCACTATTTATATAATGGTTCTTCAGGACGTTGTTTACTCACGGTTTGAGTTCTCAAATCCGGGTTGTTAAAAAGTTCAATGTCATGGGTAAAATTTGTTCTAAACACAAAAAGTATTGTTATTATGAAATGAATTATTATTGACATAACATTCGATATTTTTTACTATATTATGAAATTAGGCTCACACAAAGTTTGACTTTTAGCAAAACAGAGGAAACTCGGACTAAAATTTTTAGATTTTTTCCACCGAAAGAATTTTTTTTTTTTTTTTTTTTTTTTTTTTCATGATTTATTTGACAAAGACAAAGACAGCAGAAAGAGATACAAAGGATACAAGTACACATATATCACAATGTAATAGCTTGTCTCTTAAAGAGAAAGATCATAATGTAGGTCTATATATTATGCATATATATACATATATCTTTACAAATGTACCTGTATACTACTTGAAAAAAGAAGATAGTGAGAATAAGATGAAAGAAAAGTGTTTGTGTGCGAGGTGGGGTGGGGGTGGGGGGGGTAGTACATTATATAACCTATTGAATCTAATGAATATAGCTAGTATATCATAATAATAAGTCACATATTTTTTGCCAGTGCCTTTCAAACTCTGAGAATCTACAATTTTTAAGCAAAATATATTTCTCCACGGAAATTCTGTTTTTCATTATATTTTCGAGTGCACCAAAATTCAGCTTTGGAACTTCTTTATATCTACTTACAAATATGTATTGTTTTATTATTAGAATTAAAAGATTATGACCTTTATACAAATTTCTCTCTTTATATTTTCCAAATAAAATTGAGTTTTTGTCAAATGTTACTTGCATTTCCAATTTCCTTAACAACCACTCCTCACATAGTTCCCATAGTTCTTTTACACAATAGCAATCTACAAATAAGTGTTCAATAGTCTCATTAACTCTTTTACAAAAGGAGCAGACTGGGGATTCTTTAACCTTAATCTTGTGAAGATAGTCATTTGTTGGTATTATTCTGTGTAAAATTTGAAATTGTAGCCATTGTAGTTTTGACTCTTTAGTAATTTTAAACGGAAGTTCAAATATTTTGTTCCAGTCTTTGTTGTTAAAAATAAAGCCCCTTTCTAGCCATTTATTTACAGATGTAATTGGATCTCTTTTCTCCTTAATAAGTTTGTTATACATGTCTTTACAACCTTTTTTATTGGTGAAGAAGATATTTATATGACTGGGGATACTTGGGCCAGACTTGTATTTGATTTCATTGATATTGTCTTTATCTAATCTTTCAAATATTGCTCTCCTTAGGCTTGCGTATTCGATAAAATTTGTTTTTATATTTTGGTTTTCTATTGTTTCTAGACTAAGAAAAACACCCTCATTATCAAAGAGATCTTGTATATGTATAAAACCAGCATTAAAATAGTGTTTTAGGAAAAAAGAATGGTTATTAACTTTTATTTTTGGGTTGAGCCAAATGTTTTCAAATGGAACATTCATAACTTCCTGTCTAGTTGCTTTTACGATTAAAATCCAGCTGTTAAAAACTTCTTTCCAAAAAATATTTTTTGTATTTTTACATAAATTAGCTGTAAAGTCCATACCTTTAACCCATATGTTTTTAATTTTTGTTTGTAATTCTGCCTCTAAGAGATTTATCCATTTTGTGTCTGAGAAAATCATTCTTCTTATCCAACTAGACTTTAGAGCAGAGCTAAAATCTGTAAAATCTATCATTTTTAAACCACCATATCCATATTCCTGTATAATAGTGTTTCTTTTTACTTTGTGAATATTGCTTCCCCATAAAAATTGGTAAATTTCCTTATTTAAAATTTTTGTAAAATCAGAGTCTGGGTTAGGTAAAGAGAGCACCAGATGATTTAATTTGGGCAGAATCAATGTTTTTATTACTGAGATTTTACCAATTGGGGTTAGTTTTCTTAATTTCCATTGGTTTAAAATCCTTTTAATATCTGACAGTTTAGGCTCATAATTAATGCTAGACATCTCATCTAGAGTTACAGAAAATTTTATTCCTAGTAAATCAAAGGTTGAGTTATTCCAATTTAGTTTCCATCTTGTATGGTGAAATACTTCTCTTGAAAATTTCTTACTCCCAATCCAAACCATTTTAGTTTTTGTGTAATTAATTTTTAGTCCTGAAAGATCTGCAAAATAATCTAAAACTCTTAAAATACCATCCATAGACTGAGGTGAACCATCAAAAATAAGAGAGGTGTCATCAGCATATTGAGAAAGCTTATATTCTATTCCATCTATAACAATTCCTCTAATATCCCTATTATTTCTAATTAAAATCCCTAAGATCTCAGCGCATAGTAAAAAAAGATAGGGAGAAATGGGGTCACCTTGTCTACAGCCCCTTTGAAGATAAATATAGTCAGAAGTGAATCCATTTTGCAAAACACATGATTTGGCGCCATTGTAAAAGGTCTTTATCCATTTTTTTATAGATGGTCCAAATTTAAAAAAATCCAGTGTTTCAAAAATAAATTTCCAAGATATAGTATCAAATGCTTTTTCGAAGTCAATAAGCATTAATAAACCTGGTATTCTATGTAGTTCAGTATAATTCATTAAATCATATATGAGTCTTATATTTTCTCCAATAAACCTTCCTTTGATAAAACCAGTTTGGTCTTTATTTATTAATTTGTCTAATAGTGACTTAATCCTATTAGCAATGCATCCTGATGCTATTTTATAAACAACATTTAGAAGACTTATTGGGCGCCAATTTTTTAGGAACTGTTTTTGTTTTCCAGCTTTCGGCAAGCAAGTTATGATTCCTAACTTATTTGGTTCTGTAAAATGCAGTAATTCGTTTGAGTTATTAATTGCTCTCGTAATAAAAGATCCAATATTATTCCAAAAAAATTTGAAAAATTCACTAGTGTATCCGTCAGGTCCTGGACTTTTATCATTTTTCATGTTTTTTAAAAAATTGAAAACTTCTGTGTTTGTAATAGGACCTTCGATATTTTCTGATTCCTCTTGATTTAGTTTAGGTATATTAAAGTCTTTCAGTTTTTCATGTATATTTTCTGTTTCTATTATGTCCTTTCTTGTATAAAGGTTCTCATAGAATGTCTTTGTTTCACTTAGAATTTCTTGTTGTTTTCTTATTATTGATCCATCGTCCTTCTCAATTAACAATATTTGTTTATTAATATAGTTTCTTGATTCTAGATTAGCAAAATATTTTGTTGGTTTTTCTCCCTGGTCTATCCAATTTGCTTTTGATCGTATACATTGACCTTTTAATCTAATATTCCTAATTTCTTCCAGTTCATTGTGTTTTTCCTCAAGTTGTTGACTAGAATCCTGAGTCAAATTCTGTTCTAGATTTAAAATTTCCTTTTTAAGCTTATCTTCTCTTTCAAGAGTTTTTTTTTTAATATAAGTTGAGTACGAGATAGTTTTTCCTCTTATTTCCATGAGCAGGGTATCTAAAAACAATTGGTCGCTTATTGTGAACTGTATATTATCATCCGGTACAGAGGATATATTGTCTTTATTGTACACAAAACAGGAGTATTGTTTTTTAATATCTATAACTATTTGTTTTACTATTTTGATATATTCTTTATCAGTTAATAGGGAGTTATTAAATTTCCATAATCCTTTACCTTTTAAGAATTCATTCTTTTTTATAAATAAAACAACTGGGGAATGGTCTGACCTATAGCTATTTTCTATTTTAATCATTGGAGACATATTTTGTAATGTATCTGAAATTAGGAAAAAATCCAGCCTGGCTTGTTTTACTGGGGTTTTCCTTCTCCAGGTATACTTTTTCAGATTTGGATTGTTTTCACGGAAAAAGTCTTTAAGGTTTAAAATTTCAATTAGTCTTAGTAATTCAAGTCTTGATTTGGGATTATTCAAGCTTTTGTAATTCATTGAATCTAACTCTTTATCAAAAATTAAATTAAAGTCACCACCAAGAACAATACGTTGGTTCGTAAAAAGATTCTCAATATGCTGTAATAAGTTTGTATAAAATATAGGTGTATCTAGATTTGGGCCATATACATTAACCAGTAGAACATGTAAATCATCAACAGAAACATCAAGAATAAGAAAGTTGCCACTATCATCTTTAAATGTTTTGTGAACCTCTAATTCACAGTTGTTGTTAAAAAGAATAGCTACACCCCTGGAGTTTGACTTAAAAGAACTAAAAAAAGCTTTATAACCCCATTGTGATTTAATCATATTTTCTTCTTTTTCTGTAAAATGGGTATCCTGTAAAAAAGTATATATGATAATTTTTGTTTCTAAGGGTTTGAAAAACATCTTTCCTCTTGTTTCCATCACCAAGGCCCTGACAGTTTACTGTTAAAATTTTAAGGAGGTTTTCTTGGTGTTTGTTTATTTGTTCTACCATGATATAAAAAAGTGGAAAAGAATACTGCACCCCCACATTGTGTTGATAGAGAAAGAAGAGTAAAAAATAAGTCGTGAATCCAGGATGCACATACGGGTGAACCAAAAAACATGATTTAGATATCAACCTTGCACAGAGAAGATTAACCAAAAATCATTATGGATCTAATATTTAAGAGAATAATGTGTATGTAATAAAAAGATTAATAACAATCGGCGTGAAGGTAACATTAAATGTAGAGTAACTCTTCGTAAAAGAAAATAAATATAGTAATACGAGAAGGTTGTGATTTGGCTAGGTAGCATCAGTAAATATATACAAGTCGTCACTGTTAACGTCTCAGGAGAAACACAACCTTAACTTGAGTTACATACTTTTTTTAACGTTAGTAATGGACATGACATTTCCACTCTACATTAATGTTCCATCAACGTGGTGTGAATTGTGGATGACAAAAAGAAAAAAAAGGAACAAAACTAAATGCAGGAAAAACTTACAATCAATGAATCATGTGTACATCGAGAATGTGTCCCGTTAGCACCTCAAACAGGAAATAATAAAGTAGTAACTAACACCGGAGTCAAGACGGTTGGAACACATTATTTCCGGCATCGTGGTCAATAAAAAATCCAGTGCTTTATATAATTTTGACACATCTATGTAGTTCTTTTGATCCAACATAAATAGTAAAAAACATAATTGTTTTCTATATAAAAAATATGAACGAGAAAAAAAAACCAAAAAAGAAAAAAACAACAACAGTGGTCCTTCATATCAACTATGGGCTGAAACGAAAGGGGGGGGGTTAATCTAGAATTACGAATTACAAAAAAAAATAGATAAACAGTGCAGAGAAACCATAGCTTCTAATGATTAATAACTTTTCAAACACTCAGCCCTTCCGTTAATACATTTTAACATATAATATTCATTAATACATGTATAATAATACACTTTTTTGCGTTTCATATATATAATAGAATTATCAACTCACTAGTAGAATTATAAACTCACTAGTAGCACATGATGAACACTTGCAAATGTATGGATTGAATAATTTACGAGGCTAGTAAATTACACAGATACGGGTAGTTTCCTTGCGGCACTGAGACCGGTCTCGTTGATATGCGCAAAACGCCTTGGTCCAATCTTGCTCCCATACCATCGCGACACTACCACGAGCGCGTTTTTCACCTCGTTATCTGTCAGGGTCCTGAGTAGCTGTCGTCCTGCGCCATGTTCTCCGTCGTCATCGAAACCTTCATGAATGGTCCCGTCGGAGCTTACAAAACGGTACGCATAGACATTATGCGTGGCACTCGGAACACCGTCGATACGCATGATTTCGATTATTGATCTCCTGACCTGCTTATAGGAATCTACGGCCGTGGAATGTGAGACGAACTTGTTACCGTTGTCCTCCATTGACTTTCCCGAGAACACTTCTTTTGTCACGTCGTCGCAGGTGATGACTTCATCAGCTGTTGGTCTTGACCCCACCTTGTCTCTGTAGATTGAGTTGCTCTGCGTGAAGATCAGCTTATCTCCTTTAATTTTGGTCTCGATATCTCGGTCTGCATACTGTTTCTGTACCTGGAATAGTTGTTTTCTCTTTTCCCGTATCTCGTCTGGCTGTTGCTGAGCTATCCTAATGGGGGATCTTTTATTTTTGAGTATTTTAACTCTGCTCATGATCAAGTCTTTGTTGGTCTTGTCATAGAACTGTACGCATATTGGGCGTGGATATTTTCTCCGAGGGTCAAAGTCTCCCATGCGGAATAGTTTGTTAATTTGTAGATTGTCAGCGTCCCCATCCTTCATTTCCAATTCTGTAATAAACAAATTCCTGATGACATTGGGTAGATTTTCCGAGACTCGTCTTTCCGTCACTTTTTCCTCTAGTCCACTTATAATGATGTTGTTCTCCATTGACCTAGACTTAAGGTCAATAATTTGGGCACTGTGCGTGTTCGTTTTGGACTCTAGGCGGATTACATAATCCCGTAGCCTCCGAATTTCTCTCTCCATTTTCTTCTGATTGTTTTCCAGTTCTGTTACATTGTACAGTGTATCGTTGGCCTGCTCTTGTACATGTTCTAATCGTTCCTGTATACCATGTTTGCCTCTTATTTCTTTAGTAAGTTCGTCTATGTGCTTGCCCTGACCGTCAAGGCGGATCATAAAGTTTGCTAATGTTGTTTGAATGCTTGTGATTCCTTGCATTATATCTCTTAATTGAAAGTTTTCAATTTTACTTTCACCATGATATTCGAAAGAGCTCTCACCTGAGTCCGACCTATTCAGCTCATCTAATCCGCGTTTTTTTGCGTTTTCTGAGGACATATTCAATCGGGTCAAAAACGTACACAATAGGTTCTGTGACACAGATATCTACACTGGAGTCACAACACAGGTAAACACACAGTAATAGTATAGAATCACAACACAGGTAGCAGGTAACGGTACAAGAATCACAAACACAGACACGTAGAAAAAGGACAGTGAGTGAGTTCTTCTCAGGCAGATCAGCTTGTTCATACAAAATTAGCAAATCTTATATACTAGTGTCAATTTTTGTAATATGAGAGCCACATACGCACCTTATAAACTTTCTGCAAACATTTTCAAAAACATTTTTCTTTCGATGTCTTTATAATTCTCATTTTTCGGTTAATTTCTTTGTGCGTGAAAAGAAAAGCGTCCTACATGTTGAGCATGCGCATATCCTTTTTTCCTTTTTTTATCCTTAGCAACGGGTAACATTAAAAAATGTTACATGTGCGAAAATTATGCGCATACGGTTCGCTGTAGAATTCACTTTATTCCTATATAAAAGCAGTAAAATTTTCTTAAAAATTAAGACATTCAGTATAACAAAATAAATAGTGCCTGTTTGGGAGGATAACAGTTGAAATTGACACCCCTCGAAAACCATTGTCAACCTCCGCTTCGCGTCGGTTGACAATGGTTTTCTCGGGTGTCAATTTCAACTGTTACCCTCCCAAACAGGCACTATTTATATAATGGTTCTTCAGGACGTTGTTTACTCACGGTTTGAGTTCTCAAATCCGGGTTGTTAAAAAGTTCAATGTCATGGGTAAAATTTGTTCTAAACACAAAAAGTATTGTTATTATGAAATGAATTATTATTGACATAACATTCGATATTTTTTACTATATTATGAAATTAGGCTCGCACAAAGTTTGACTTTTAGCAAAACAGAGGAAACTCGGACTAAAATTTTTAGATTTTTTCCACCGAAAGAATTTTGGTAGTACTATAATATTCAAAGATAATATTTTATATGTTGGTCAGTTTGATTTTGCATAATTTATTTGCTGTTGGTTTTATCCCGCTTTTTTGTTAAGATAATCGTATGGCACACACACCAAAATTATTGAAAAATGTTTTTAAAAAAATGATATCAGACACCATATCTCAAAATGTTGATCATTGACCTCATATAAATTTTATGCCAGCAGAGAAAGGTCAATATACTTAGTTTAATACGATAAATGTTTTAGCAATATCATCATTCATTTTTGTGTTATACTGAATCAAATATGAGTAGGGATATGAAAACTGAAAGAGGAAATTCGGACTTGAATATCTATAAAATTGTGAATGAAAACATAATGCTTTGTATCTATATAATGTCACTGCCATCCATAAACTGTATTTCTTTTGCTAAAAATTATAGCAATTTGTATTTTTTTTTCACAATTAAGAAAATCTCAATCATAGTGTAAAATTTTTAGGGATTTTTATAAATTTTCCAAAAATACTCAATGGCCATTAACTCAAAAAGTAGGTAATTGACCTACTTTTTTGAAAGTGAAAATTACACTAGATTTACAATGTAAGGTTTATCGCACACAGTAGTTGGTTTTTCATTATCATCAGTGGACTTTTTTCCAGAGAGAGAGAGAGAGAGAGAGAGAGAGAGAGAGAGAGAGAGAGAGAGAGAGAGAGAGAGAAATTCGGTACGATGTAATTTAATCAAAGATAATCAAAGATATTAAAGAGTTTTATCCTAGTTAAACGGGAATTTTTAAAAACATTGGACAGTTTTGTTGTACACCCATCGACAAATGCTGTTATTTACAATACGTAATTAGGATAAGAAATTCGATTTCATGGTATTTTTGCATAGTATTTAACTAAAAGTTTATGTAATATGTTGTTATTTACAACAAATGAGTATTGAACACCTTAAATTATTGAAGTCTTATTTCAAGAAACAATTGTGCAGGTCCTTCGTTTTGCTTATCATTAGCTGCTTGTCATTTCAAGCTGTTCAACCATTCGGAAAATGATGTATACGATTTTATTAGAACTTCTGAATCAGTAATAGAGTAATTGAAAGAAATGTATCGAAAAATATTTGTATTATACGACCATTCTTATTCAAATGCATCTCTTCCTTTCCTCATTTTAAAATTTCGATATATTTACAGAAACATTTGATAACAATACTTTCAACTCAGGAATGATATATATTTTAGAAAGAGAATCACTACCTTGTCGTGCCTTATTTCAACACTTAAAGCAATATGAGCTGCAACTTTCATGCTGAATTTTTTTTTACGAAAATGTTCTTTTCTACTAAAATGACAAAAATATCAAGTTTTTTTTAAAATTCTGTTAGCCTTATTTTTGTGGGAAAAACCGATAAGAAACCTGAATATAAATAAGATTGGATTATTGTTGTCCTGTACAAAAATTGAATTGCTATATTCTTTAGAAGAGAAATCTGTCTTTTGACAAAAATTAATGATTTTTTCAATTCTTTTTTATCGTAAAAGCTTAAGTTACATGCATACTTAGCATACTAGCATGTTTTTGCAGCAAAATAAGATTTAAAAAAATACAGCTCATATTGTTTTAAAATTTTTAATAAATGCAATTTCTTTCTTGTTGTCTTATTACTTTAAGTCATATTTGCTAAATTCATCCAAATATGGAATTTAACAATTCAAATTGTGATATAATTTTCAGTTAATTTCATAGTTACCATAATTATTCAACAGAAAAAATCATAACTGTTAGAAAGTAACAGGAAACCCAATCAATGTACGGAGTATTAAGCTTAAAAATACACAATAAGGCATATAGCCATGCTTTAGTTGATAAATGTTCTTATATAGCAACTTTACCCTTCAACTTCCAGCAGTTGGTTTATTAGAAATCCATTTTACAGGCCCCTTACGATTTATGAACACAGTTTTATATCTATTCCTTTTTTTATTACTTTTTATCTATAGATTTTCAAAACGAGTTTTAGTTTTGATAAAATATTTTTAAAGATTTCCATTTTTAAAAAAAAATTGATCCATCAGTAAGAACTATTTCTCTGCGAAATCAAAGCGTAGAATGATAATCTAGCAAAATTAATTTGTGAAGCTAATTTTCAATCAATGTCGTTTTTGTTAAATAACAGTTGAAAAGAGACAAGGTTGAGCTTAACATTTATACGATGTGTGTCTAACATTTATTTTCTATTATTACTGAATAATATAATTCTGGTTGTAACAGGCTTTCTGATTGGCGACAAAATTATTTTATATCGTATAAAGAATGTTGCTTACGTCATAGTAAGACTAACGTCAAAAACGTATCAATACCCCTGACGTTACGTTTGAATTTTGCATAATTTTACGTCATTTTAAAGGTGAATTGACCGTTTTTAGTAAAAAAAATTAAATTATAAGCAATGAATTCAATATTTATTAGTTTTACACGATATAAAATGGTTTGAAACAGTTTAAGCTTATTTTATAAACTGCTTCGCGGTTTATAAAGCGTAAACTGCCCCACACCATTTTATATCGTGTAAAACAAATAAATATTGAATTCATTCCTTAAGTAATTACAGTACAAAATTGAACTCACAAAAGCAGTACCCTTTAGAGATGGATGATAAACAAAAACAAGTGCCAAGTATATTAAATGGTATTTCCAAAAAGTTCTTTTTTTTACGTGAGAAATAAGGATCATACAACAGTGACATGCCAATGCGTAGAAGAACTTCAAGTTCACGATACACAGTTAATACACATGTACATTAAATTGTATTGATGATCACTACCGGAATGATGACAACTTTTAGATGACGGCTACTATTTGATGATAACCACATTTGAGATGATGATCACTTTCATAATGAAAACTACTGTTAAAATGATGACTTCTATTAAATGATGTACTTTTTTAGATAATGGCTACTATTGAATGCTGACCACTATGGCTTCTATTAAACTGATAACTTCTTTTGATCTGAAGACCACATTCGTTATAAAGATTACTACTGAAAAATGGCCGCAATTTAATAATGACTACTATTAAGTGATGACTTCTATTACATGATGTACTTTTTTAGAGAATGGCTACTATATATTGAACGCTTACCTTTAAAAGATGATCACCACTTATAAAACGATTACCACTTTCATTATGAAGGCATCTTTTGAACTGATGATTGCTTTCATTATGAAGATTGCTACTGATTTATGACAGCAATTGAATAATGTCTACTATCAAATGATGACTTCTAGTGAAACAATGACTATCTTTAAATGATGACAACTATTGATAAATGACCATTTTTAAACGATGACCGTTATTTAATGATGACCCTAAACAAAGTGACACTCACTTTTGAAATGATGATCACTTTTAAAGTGAAGACACTATCGAAGAAATGGCCACTTTTGAAATGATTACCACTGTTATAATGATAACCACTATTGAAATAATTAATATCATAGTAATAATAAAAAGAGGTTGACCTCTTTTACAATGGAGACTATTTTTATAATGATAACGTCTACTGAATGATGACCACTATTGAAAGTTTACCACTTTTAAATGATGACCACTATCAAATGATGACTACTACTGAAACGATGACTATTTTTAAATGATGACGTCTAATGAATGTCGACCACTGCTGAATGATGACCACTACTGAATTTTGACCACTATTAGATGTTGACCACTATTGAAAGATGGCCTCTATCAAATGATGACTACTACTGAAATATAGACTATTTTGAAAGGATGACCAATAATGAATAATGCACACTACTAAAAGACGACCGTTACTGAAAGATGACCGTTACTGAAAGACGGCCGTTACTGAAAGATGACCGTTACTGAATGTTGATCACTATTAAAAGATGACAACTACTGAACAATGACTCTTTTTAAATGATGACCACTATTGAATAATAACTAATTTAAATGATGACCATTATTGAATGTTAACCATTAAATGATGACCACTTCTGAATAATTACCACTTTAAAATGATGATATGACGATACGCCTTACAGTTATTGGCTGTGTAGGAGGGCAACGTATGAGTTGTTGAACCTGAAGGTGAAAATGTTGCCAAAAGCCATAGGTCTCAGTTAAGTAAAACAAAAATGTGTTTTCTTTATAAAATATAAATTTTAAACGTACTAGTCCGTGTCCGTGTGAATTATTTGGAATAAAAAAATATTTTTTCTTTGTACATGTATATCGGAAGACTGTTTAAATTTAACAATTACCAAAATTTGACGTTTTACATGTTTTCTTTAGATTTTGTGATATCCTACATGATAGGGAAATAATGATACTAGAGCAATTTAAAAGCAGCAATGACTGCTATATTTTATTACAGCATAGACTATACAGTTTGAACAGAGTTAAATTCAATATTATCAATTCTATACATACAAAATACCACTGACAACTTATGAATAATGTTTGCTACAGAAAGTAAATATCTGATTAAAACTCTTGAAAAGGTACCGATACGATATATTTTCAAATTATTGAAATATATTAATAACATGCATTGTTATATTTAAGATTTCGAATATTTCTTCCCCTCTACCAAACTGAATGTGTATACTAGTATTACACAACGAAGCATAGCATAACCATAGGAGTTTTTATTCCATATCAACTTTGAAAGATGAAAATATGTTTTGTTATTAATTTTGATAGAAATATATTCACTGAATATGCTTACTTTGCAATCACTGAATACGACCAGACAACTCCAAAAGAAATTAAGCCTTTACACTACTGGCTCTAAAAACCCCTGTCCGTATGAAAATCCCCTGTCTTCCCCTGTCATCCCCTGTACATCCCCTGTGTGTCACTGTACAGAGCCCCTGTATACCCTGTCATCCCCTGTGCGCCCCTGTACACATCCCCTGTGTGCCACTGTATGTCCCTGTCACCCCCTGTGCATGCCCCTGACATCCCCTGCACGGTCTTTAACTGCTCGCTAAGTAAATAAATAGCTTTTAATTAATTCGGATTTTATAATTTTATATTTAGCATTCATGCTTTAGACGGTGCTTGTTTTAATTTGCATTTCATAAAGGGCAATATTATTACAAACGTGAATAATTTTGATTCAACATTTACACAAATCAAGATTTACTTGGATACCGATGAACCGCTTATTTTATTACATGCATTTAAACAAAGGACCGTGTTCTGTAATTTGTAAAAAAAAATGAAAGAAAAATAAGTGGAGGAGTGCGTGAAATCTTCAATTTTCTGTGCCATGTAACCTGCCTGAGCTAAAGCGCATCATAACACAACAGGATCAGCACGTACAGATAACCAACACCGATCAAAACGATGAAATATGATCACCTAAATTTTGACTGGTTTGCCCAGTGTAATGATGAATAGAATTAAGTAGTCTATAAGAAGTTCATGTAAATCGCTGGTATTTTCTGTCATGCATAAATCATGAGAGAGAGAGAGAGAGAGAGAGAGAGAGAGATAGACAGAGTTGATTTTGGTCGGAAGGGGGGACTAGACCGGTCCATTGGCACTTTTAACTTCTATCAGTGTGCATTTTCCAGTTTAGTTATTTATATGCATTATTGTATTGAATTGTCCTCATGCATATAGAGCAATGATATGGTCAATGAAAGATTTAATGCATGACTGTATACAAATGCCGGTAACGGGGTAACATATATACAGACATGCTTTATCTTAAACAATGTTCGGAGTTTCGGATTAGAAAAATATACATTTTTATTAAAATTGATTTGATTTGAAAAATGAAAAATATAAAAGAGCAATATTATAATACCGTTTTAATTCATATCACTGTGCCAAATAATGTTCTGCATCTAAAGCTCTTCAATATTTTCATATTTGAAATTCTCAGAACTGAAAAATCGAAATTTTCAATTGCTTGTTTCTTCACTTGACTGACTGGGCAAAAAGTATTAAGGGGTGTTTAAACAACATATTGCATTATTGTGTAGGTATACCGAGCATCCAGACCTGAGGACGTGTGTGTATATACACGTGTGTCTGTCACCTCATTGTTTCCAATCTCGCTACCGTGCATTGCAAATTGTCAAGAAGGGCTGTATACAGTGTATATATCTATTATATAATCACTGACCGACCATTCAGATCTAAGGAAGTGTGTGTATATATACATGTACACGTGTGTCTTTTATCTCTTTTTCCCTATCTCGCTACCGTGCACTGCAAATTGTCAAGATGGGCTGTGTACAGTACGTAGCTATTATATAATCACTGACCATGTGAAAAAATATCAAAATCCTCTCCTTTGAAAACTATAGCTTCAATTAGCTAGTTATTTATCAGGTGTCTTCAAGTTTTTTGATCAATTGATCTGGTGTAGGATAAAACATTGATGAATTAAAAATCAATTTGACAGGTCTAAGTTTATCTTAATAATAATAGAGAAATGATTTCGTAAATTAATTAGAATTGTATGTTTACTTATTAGGAAATTAATTCCCGGGTAAACTATTAGTAACTCTTAATTTAAAATCAATGCAAACTCTCTCTCTCTCTCTCTCTCTCTCTCTCTCTCTCTCTCTCTCTCTCTCTCTCTCTCTCTCTCAGTTTCTATATAAAATCCTTACGCTACATGTATAGAAAACACTAGTTCTACATTTACATGCATGTTGTGTCTGTTCTGACCAGGGCCGCAGAATGATAAAGAATAGGTGATGAAATTAGGATTCGTGTTTACTTATTAGGAAATTACTTCCCGGGTAAACTATATAATACAAAAATTTAATTCAAAGTCAATGCAAACTCTCTCTCTCTCTCTCTCTCATTTTTAAATTTCTCAATATCTATATAACCTTCTACATGTATAGAAAACACAGTTACATGTTGTGACCTTTGCGGGAGATTTCTGTTCACTTGCAATTAATTAGCTTCCGCTTTGCAGTAAATAAAGATTTGAAAATTAGATTTTAGAAATTATTGAAATTGATTATGAGAATAAATCATCAGTTTAAAGTCAATTCAAGAGTCCAATAAGCCGGTCAGACACATATTATACAAACATACCAAAATAATTTCTTCGGCTTATATAATTATTTTTAAAACTTATATAAGCTATTGATGCTTAATTTTGCTATTCAAGTGAAATTAATAAAGGTATAGCTAAGAACTTGGTAGAAAAAGAAGAACGGTGTACTCTATCGTAACCTAGGTGATAATAAATTCTACATTCTGACTAATTTATTGGTTTTAGTGTGCACTTTTATGTTTGGATATATACAAAATAAAAAAAATCATGTGCCGCGCTTGATCTTACAGTTTCTATTGTAATGTTTATTACCAAGAATCATATGATTCATAGGTTTAAGATATTAATAAGTAATGTGTACATATATCTGTAGATAATTTTAGAAAATAAATAAATTACTCTGTGTCGAATTTTTTATGTCTGTTTTTAAAACATAAAGGGAATGGCGATGTTCACGAGCTCTAGGGGACTACATGCCCTGAGGGCTTTCACACCTAATATTATAAATAATCCCGCCCGCACCTGAGGTATACCACCCGGTGAATCTCAAGTCTTTAGTTGTTACCATGATTATTTAAGTATTAATAAATTATTAACTTAAACATGATTTCTAAAATTACAATAACAGTGTGTCTTGTGATTCGGCGCTGTTAAGTGCAAATATTGACTTATAGCTCAAATATATAACATATGTGATTTCAAAAGTTGAATTAAGATAATAATTTGAGAGTTTATGATATGATTTATATCATTCTTTGAATGCACATGACTCAATGGTCATAGGTGTTAGGCCAATTGACAAAGGTCGATGGTTTAAACCTCGATTTGGTTACTTCATGTTCTGTGTTTTTTTTTCGTTAGACGAGGCAATTTACTTTCATTGTGTTTATCGTCTGGGATAAACCTACGATGACCTGATGTTTCATCCAGGGGAAGTCAATGAGTCATCCGCATAATGTCAGGAAAACCAGATATAAGCTACGGTCCTTTTTGCCCTCATTGCTCGTAGAATGATTCTACTAAATTTTGAATGAAACAAGAGATTTTAAGAAATATTACTCTACTTTCCTTCGTCCATTAACAACCAGACTCTAATTGCAATTTATATATGACTGTATGATTATTTACAATTAAGAAAAATGTACCTTTTTTGCAAATTTTATTAACACAATCTAAAAATACAAGTACATATTAAGCGATCAAAATATTTGAGGAGCAAAATGATACCATTGCTAACAATTGAGAGGCCTATAGGCAACATCGCTCACCTGGGTGACATCGAATCAAAGCAGCAAACTTTATATACATTTTAAGAGTTTTATAAAGTCAAATACAAAAACAAAACCAGTGATGTTTTAGTAGTTGTAACAACAATTATGATGATTTAATACATAATAATACTGCAAATTGTTGCATTACAGTTCTACATAAATATATAGTAGGCATAACTCTGTAAAGAAGATGGTAAAGTATGCATTTAACAGACTGAGACTGTGCATGACATTTATTTTATTTTTTTAAGACATTGACAATTTTGAAATCCATAATTTTTTGTTTATGCATTTGTGTATCCTGATCCCAACTTTAATTTGACTTCAGTATTGAGAAAAATATGTGTCTGCTTTATTACTTTTCCAACTGATTTTTATATTCATTTAAAAAAAGGTATTGATACTATCAATTAATAAATAAAAATCGAATTTACAATCATATGCCCTGTTTCCTTAACCTTAATGCCTTAACATTTTTTATAATTCACCCCTTCCTCTCATTCTGACAAACCAATTGCAATGAATGCAATATACTTAACATAGAATTTGTACACTAGGTTTTGTCTTTAGTATTAGCACAAAGTATAGCCTCTCAGTTCTTTAAAAGAATTATTTAGGTGTCATTTTCAACTTATTTCTATTATAAACTACGAACCCTTGTAATGGGTTTTTTTCCTGACCCTTTGGGGGTCATGGTTAAAAAAATATATCAGAAAACTAATGTGAAATTTTGAATATTAAGGACTATTTGGTTCTTGAGAAAACTACCCCACCCTTCTTTTATTCATTCGCAATTATCTCCCCTTTGAAAAAGACCTGACCGTTCATTTACACAAACGCGAAAGCCCTTCCCCAAAGATTCTATGTGCAAAGTTTGGTTGAAATTAGCCCAGCTGTTCTTGAAAAGAACATGAAAATATGAAAAGTTTACGACAATGGCAACAATGATGCCGACGACTACGACAGACAAAGGACAAATTTTGATCAGAAAAGCTCACTTGAGCCTTTTGCTCTGGTAAGCTAAACAGGAAATATAATCTTCCACAACAATTAATTATCAAATAAAAGGATAAGAAATGAAATATGTTACATTTGAAAAATTATTACTAAGTTTTTTTTAAACTATTTACATTTAAAAAAGTTGCATAAACTTCTCTTTTGAATGTGTCAAATGCACTTACGGTATATTTCTTCCGAAAGGGATAAAACACTCCAAAGATTATTTTTATTTTCTGTATCTTTAGTTAGCTGAATAACATGGTTTGCCAAAGAAATTATTGGACAGTCCTCGAAAGTTAGACAACAACTCGTACAATGCAAGACGTGCAATTAGAGAAGAGAAACAGTAATGCGTGATGTTTCTTTCATTATAGTAAAAATTATACGCTAAAGGCTTACACACTCACAATTACGCAGTACTTAACGAAACCAATATTTACACTTTTGCATTAACATGAAAACAACAAATAAATTGCGTATTGATTTTTTTTTTACATTTATTTACATCCGTTTTTAAAGTTGCACTACCTCAAATTAATATTTGTCTTGGGAGTACGGTCCTAAACTTATGGCGAGAAACTGAAAGTGTGTGAATAAATTTTGTTTAAAATGTCGACGAAATGGAAGCTTGAAAACTACATTTAATTGTCTTGATTTTTTAAAAAAAATTACTATTTGGGGTGAGCATATTGCATAATATACTGCCAAAGACTTTACACAGTAGTCAGTTGTTTTCTAGTATACGCTGACCTTCTTGATGATGTATATTTTTTTTACATTCCGTTATTCACGTCAATAATCGACATTTCTTTTTCTAAATCTGTTTTGTTTTTCTATGCATAACATCAAAAACCTAAGGACAGTCGTCTTGGCCTTAAATAAAATGGGAACATAATTTATATCGTCCCTTAAAATGTAATTGAAAATGTAGCACGGATAAAAAAAAGTCGTTCCAAGATAAAAAGTTTAATTTTTATTGTTAAACACGATCTCGGGAAGAGGTCAACATTTTTAAAACAACATTTTCTCTGATAAACCATGTTAGTTTCCTTTATCTTTCATGATGTCTCTTAAAATATACAAACTAGTATCTGGATGATTTATGTCTGCAAAATACGGTCACAACATTTGAACAGGTATTCAGGGCTTATATACATGTAGCGATAAAAAACAATGCAATGAAGTGTTTTTATATCATAATACAATGAAAAAAATTATGTGATAAATGATAATTGTAAACAAATCTATATACTTGTCTCTTATAAACATTCTGACATAATCATTTGACGTGATACTCGGATTCACCGATGCCAATGCTAAATCAATGGCGATTAGTACACTGGAAATGATGCATTGCCCCAAAAAGTTCAATTCCACATTTCCATCGTGAGCTGTAATCAGCTTGTACATCAATTTGCATTTCATCTCTCAACTGTCGCAATCAATGTATTTGAAGATTATTTTGATAATAGGTGATCAGCAGAGACATTTTGTCCCGTAAAAATCACATCAACTCAGCAAGCAGCCAATTTTTCAAAATGATTATTAGAGATCTTAAGCTACAATTTAAAAAAAGAACACTAGCTGTGTTTAAGCGATGTACGTCAACGAGGCTGGGTGTTGGAACAAATCACCCACGAGGTCTTCTTCCAGTTTTGAAATGACTTGTATTTTGTAAACTGCTATATATTTAGCATATTTAGGGGGAAACTTTCATATATTTTGGCCAACCATGCCGATGTTAGAATACATGTAAGTATCCGCGTTCCTTAATTTGTACCTTAAAATATCATGATATCATACATGTACTTTGCTTAGGGTGGTATGGGACGTTTCCATATTGTGACATTCTGTTTACCGAAATAAACAAGTGTCACTCTATAAACAGTTTCTTTCCTGAAATAGAATATTATAACAGCGTAGCGCAGCGCGGTAGATGGTTCGTTCGATGAATCTGTAAGTCATGAGCTCGAATTCCGCTGAAGTTTTAGAACTTTTACCTTTCCTGAAATTTTTAAAACGTATTCATGGCTTTGGGTTGTAAAATTTGAAAATTCTAAGCCGGTGAAAGTATTTTAGTTATGATGTACTTTAATCCATACTTATATCGACAGATCGATGCCCATTACCACTATAACTCTTAGGCAATTGTTTGACAGATGCATTAAGTCCAGTTGGAACAGTTTAAGATGGCTGGGTGATCAACAATTTACCGAACTCAAATTAGACACGATTTTGGGAGCTAATAATTACTATTTAATAGACAAAAATTTAAAATATTTCAGATCAAAATTTTTAAATTTTCTTTGGATCGTTAAGGAGGTGCCTTATATCTCATGTAATGTTTCGACACTAGTGTAGTGATCTTTAAACAAAATAGTTAAAAAAGAGAATGAAATTTCGAGCTAGACTAGAGAATTCTTGGATGCCTTTTTAAAATTTGATAATATAATAATAAGTAGGCGAATATATTTTCAGGTCTTAGTGAAATATTTGTCGTTTTAAGTAATCATAAGATATATTAAAGAATGAGTAAAACATTGACCAATTAAAAATTACCAAACAAACAAACAAACAATACCAAAAAACCACCCCAACAGTTAAAATCAAGGACAAACCAAGGAGTTTTGTCGAGCCTATATATTACTATCACTTGATGAGTAATTGTGAAATAGGAATCCAATGAAGGCCATGAATATTAAATGGGCACAATATCGTTCTTTAAATTAGTCACCTTAATTTAGTCCTCTTGATAAAATGATTCGAGAAAATTAACCCCTTGTTTTAGTACGTTCATCCCTTTTATTCTGCCAAGAGGTTTATAACAGGGATGCCATCCCTAACAACTGAAACTTTATCATAGCTGGTCTGTATAAAATGTTGTGAAAATAAAAGAAGGATATGCCCTTTTGCCCCCCTTTCAAAATTATTTTGTTTGCTTTTACTCCCCCCAATAATTATATATAGCATGTTGCGTAAAATACTAACATCAATTAGTGCAATAGTACTGTTCGCCTCTATAGGTTTAAACCCCTCTATTTTATGTAAACGCTTAGTCACAGAGGCTTTTACACGTAGCATACTACAATTGTCACCAAGCTTTTACAGGTACTAAGGTACTTAGATTGTAGAAGATTAAAGAAGTAAATAAGTAGATGAGCTGTTTTCATTACAAAATAGCTCTGCATTAATTCTGTTATACAATTAACATCCCAAACCCCTTCCCGTTCCAAACCAAACACCCGATCTTAATTAACACCGTGTTTAACTGGAGGCGTGGATATTGATTCGATGATTATAGAGATGATAAACACAGTGTTGGGCTGTTACTTGTACGTACAGTCAATATTCGACGCCCCGGCTATCACCTCAATCACAGTTTCATATGGGCAGGCGAGATTTAACCTACATGCAATACAACCTATATTCTATTTTGCATGTACTATACAAGAGTTACAGAATATATTTTTGTTTAAATCATGCAAATTGATACGTTGAGACCTAGCATGTGTGACCTTAAAGCAAGGGATAATTTCCTCTCAAGCCTAAACGATCCTGGTCCCTGTCTTGGGTAAATCTAGCGGTTAGCGCTCAAGTAACTCGCAGCGTACGTTGTTGAAAAGAAACCTATGAACGTAGAATGGACATAAAAGTTGAGGATGTTTTATTAAACCATAAGTAAAAAAAAATCGAGCAACGAAGGAATGCAAAAAGATTTTTTAGCCCAAAATAAAACAACCAAGAAAAAAATCCTACACATCATTTGAATCTTAAAATAGATTCCCTAGAATCTGTATTCAAACAACTTTGGGCACCACATGAGAGATATTGTTTGATTTCTCGCATTATCACCGTTGTGAGATCGGTTTGTCCTGTATGAGACAGTAGTGTGAGAAACGTACATTTTAAATAAACGTTGTCTACTGTAGGGTAATGCCAAAAGATAGATTGATATTATCCATAAGTAATTGTTTTGCTTCATTAATTACAATTTAACATATTAAAAAAAAAAAAATTCATATGCTCTGATTTGGACTTGCACTATTTGAAGCATGCGGAGGGATAAACTATCAGTAATGTTTTGAACATCATAACAGGAAGTTGTCAGACATCGTTTTTTAATGCAAGCTAATGCGAGAAAAATAATACTTTATTATATACTTGTGTTGGGTAGTGAAAATCAACATCGGGGCCAAGATTCACGGTCGGCAAAGCCTAGCTCGTCCTAGATCGTGAATCTTGTCCCCTCGGTGGAATTTTACCATTCCATACTCGTAATAATGAACGATTCTATTAATATTGTAATCCTCCATTATCTTAGTTTGATTTATTTTTACTTAATATGAACCGAAGGATATTTCAACAAAAAAGTCAGTATTATTAAATAAAAAACAACTCTACATTCACAGAATAATAATTATGATTTTACGGAGCGACAAAAACATTATGGTTCCAAAAATCCAACGATACTAACCATTCTAATTAATATAATGTAGTATAGTTAAAAATGCACCATTTTGAAGTGTGACTAAACATTAATTTTTATTATGGATAATGAAACAAATTACAGATAAATTTTATCAGGAACAGTTTCCAACAAATTTTTTTATAGTAATCAAGGCTGGAGTAAAAATCATTCCGACGCACGGAATGAGGGATACAAGAAACATTGCTGGTTTGCTGACATTACAAAAATGACAGCTCCAGTTTGCAAATTCTGCCCCCAGCCAAGGTAACCAAAACTAAAATGTACAAAAACGTTCACATAAAACTTTCTTATCATCGAGCAGACAGCCTCGGTTTCAGGAGTGTCATAACTGCAACTGTCCTCTTCAGACCCGTCTTCTAAATCATCACACGATGACGTCATCATTCCACAATGACGCAAAAGCTTTTGCATTTCCCGAAACTGTATTAGCTTTGCTTCAAGATGTTTGTCTGTCGTTTCCTTGTCATTTCCATGCTGCTTGATTTCTGTGTTTTCATTTTCCGTTATATATTCTAATTCTATGTCATTTGAATCTTGGTCTCTGATATGCGATAACTCCCCAAGTGTATCTGTGGCTTCTGTAAACCCCGCATTGGAACCATTTTCCGAAATTTGCATATTGGCCTTTTCTTGATTCTGTTGAATGGACAGAAAGATGTGTTTTGTAAATAGATGACAAACGACGATTAAGAAACACCCGTTATTGCTGTACAAAGAAGCAGATAATTGTTCAAGGAATCGGACTTTGCCAGACCAAAGCTGTCAAATGAATCCGTGGCATTTGTCAGATCCTCTGTATTAGTAGCTCTGATTATGATTTGCGGGAACATAAAACATAGAGAGGTCACAAACACACTCAGAAACACGAGAGCATGGGCCTTTATCTTCGAAAGTTGTCGAATTTTCATGTATTCGGAAAATATCACAAACAGGAAAGCCACGGAATGAAACTGCAGAGAAAACGGTGTCTCTAACTCCATCCAAATATCTTCAACGATATGTAAATCTTGTAAACCCAATGAATGAAATCCTATTCCAATGGGTAGAATAAACAAACAATGAAGATAATTCGCAAGTGCACAGTTCAAAATCCATGTGGATATATTTATGTTAGATGCCACAGGTTCTTTGCCCAAAAGCCTCAGTGAAATAGAGGAAGAAATCACCACCGCAACGAAAACCACAACAGAAATAATTCCAGGAAAGGCATCCATTTTCAATGCATCACTTGAATTCAATATTCCATGAGAATAAATAGCTGAACTGTTCAATCAGTTGGAAACTTCGTGAGAGTGCTCTCTTTTATGATATTCAAGCTGGGTTAGGAACAGATGGTGAAATCGATCGTCTATACTTTGCGTTTGTTTATCTTAGGAGGCAGTCAGATGGACAACATTGTAAAGCAAGCTGACTGATTGACGTATTTCAAACAAGGAGTTATTATTGGTGTCGTATTTATCCAAAGAAAAAAGATTTTGTAACCAATGTTCTAAAAGACAATCCTATTATACGGTTGTTGTTGTGCCCTACGTAATAACCAATTAAAAACCGATACAAACATTTTATCATTATTTTTAATTTTGAGCTCAATGAACTAGCACACACTTAATGTTAATCATTATAACATATCAAGCAACTCTGCAATTTAAAATATACATTTCTTATATACATGTACGTACGCACACGAAACCTAATATATGGGAAATGACGAAAACGCGTGGGCGGTATATCAAAATTGGTTATATAAATATCTCTCTCTCTCTCTCTCTCTCTCTCTCTCTCTCTCTCTCTCTCTCTCTCTCTCTTACGATGATACTTTATTTCATTTGAAAATATTTTATAAGATTAAGATTAATGAGAACTCGTAGGTGTTGCGAGAACTTGCAAGAACAGAGAACATTCAACTTAACTCTGCATTGAAGCAATTGCTAATGATACTGTATCCACTATTGAAATGAAGTTGCATTAATGGTCAACATTCTGTGTCAAAATTCATTCCAAATGCAAGAAAAGTACTTTCTTGACCATTAGTAGTATCATGGAGTGAAATTTTAATGAGCTCTAATTCAAGACATTGAAATTAACATTTCTTTTTTTGAAAGACAAAATGCGATAAAGATATTATAGCAATTTGATAACAAATAAAGGAATGTGAATTTGAATGTCTTGAATTATAGCTCATTGAAATTTCACCCCATGATAATTCCCTCTCGCTCCGGAAAATGAGACGTCCTCGTCTCAAAGCTCACCGATGAGGATTGCTGGGTGCACGTGGCCTTTGACCGAAGTAGACGGACTGGTAAAATTGTCGTTGATTATTTTCCGGTGTCCTTGGTCTGGGCGCGGGAGTGTTGTGAATTCGGTTTCTTGAACTTGAGTTTTTCCTTAAGGCCGCAATGTCGCATTCTTGAGAGGTGATGATGTCGTTTAAGACTGCTATCTTCTGGTTAGCGATGGTCTGTCTTTGTTTTAGGTCTTTAAGTCTCTGTTCTAAATCGTAGCAGTTGGTGTTTAGATTGCTAACGACATTCTTTAGCATTTTATTTTGATTTCTCAACGTTGTCATGTGGTCTTGAATTACAACAGGCCTAAATAATTTTTAAATGTCTTCTGGACTCAAGTGCTGGAACGGCAGCTGTTTCACAAGTTCCAGTCGGTTGTAATAATCTTTTATTCTTTTGCGTCCCGGCGTCGTGTGCTTAAGGTCTTGGTTTGTGCAAGGTGCATTCTACATGACATGTGTCGCTCGTGCTTAAGTGCTAATTTCTATTGTTTTCAATTCTTATTTATATTGTGTTATACACCATTGTCGGGAGAGGGGAATTAGATTTCGGATTTTTCGGGTGTAGTTTTTTGATTCCCAGAAATCACCCATACCGACCTAAAGTTCAAATAAAGTGCTTTTTACCATCTAAAGTATTTTAGTTTTATTGTCGCCGGATATATAGAAACACCTTGTTTTTCCCGGTGATAAAAACAAACTGTAACATAAAACTCAACCATTATTGATACAGTTAGGTATAATATTGCTCTGTTCTAAATTTTGGGTTTTTTTTGTTTTACATAATATGTCTGTTTATTCTTCTGTTGACCAAAACAAGTATAACAAAGATCGGGTTTTGTTTTGTTTTTCCACGTCTTGTTGTTTAATAATTTTAAGTTTTGATTTAGAAAGCATATACTATATAAATAGTGCCTGTTTGGGAGGGTAACAGTTGAAATTGACACCCCGAGAAAACCATTGTCAACCGACGCGAAGCGTAATTATGCGTCTATCAGATTTAATTTTATGTAATAAGTAAAAGAATTGAAAACCAATAAATAATTGATTCTATTTATTTTTTTCAGCCACACTTAACAAAGAAATAGAAAGGGGCATGCAAAAAATTCTTGTTATCATAAGTTGAGCATCGCGTTTTATCATTCGTGATCGTTTTATCAACGATAAGATTGATTACATGTAGTAAACTATTAATGATTCTGAGTTGGATAAAAATAAAAATTATATCACTTGTGGTCGTCTGCTGTATCATAAATTATTGAATTATGATTGAAATACAATCTTCCACTGGGTCTTTTTTCAGACTAATTGTTAGACCATAATTAATCACATAATTGTCTCCGGTCTTTCCGACCCCCCCCCCCCCCCCCCGAGTACGAGAAAGAGCACACGGCGGGGGTGACCGGTCAGCAGAGGATGCTCACTCCTCCTAGGCACCTGATCCTACCTCTATCTATTTGGAGGTCCGTGTTCCTCTGCTTTTGTATTTAGTTTTATGGGTTTTTGAGATGGTTCACGGTTTGTTACTGTCATTTTTTCATTATATCCATTTATGCAATAAACTTATATCATTAAAGGTTAAAAGTATACTTATTTTGCGTTTTTATTTCATTTCATATATGGGTACAAATTATGAGCGTTCATGGTAACATTTTACATTTTTGTCATTAATAGGCGGCCAGAGAGTTCGTTAATGATGAAACTATACCATTTATGATCCAGAATTTTGACCACGAATGTGCATTATAGGATACTGTGTCATTAGAGGTAACTACACTGAATTTCCATCTATTAATTTATCTCGCAATATTATTTGTGGATATCTTGTTTTTTCGTTTACGTTTTTACTTCGTCTTAATGCATCCAAGGCTGCTGTCTCGGACCTTTTCACATGATTCTATGCGATATCTCTATTAGCTTGGAAAAGGAAAGGTTATATCTGTGCTTGTGCTGATTCTTTTTTTTTTTTTTTTTAGCTTTTTGTGTTAAAGAATGCAGGCAAATCCAATTAATTATTGATTAATCTTTTTCTGAATTTGCGAGAACATTTTTTGTAGCCCAAAATTTCTATTGTAACATCTTTTATTGCTCTTTAGTATAATCATAAAATGATATGCATGTCAGACTGCACTATTCACGTTTTAATTTTCTCACGCAAACAACTATTAGCTTCAATTTCTATTCTCTTTTGATGATTGCAAAGTTATATGACATTCAGCAAATACATATATATATTTTTAATTAAGATTAAAACATTATTTTCTAAACTTTTTGAAATTGTTTGAAAATGAAAAAAAAAAATACAAAAATATTAAAATATTAAAAATAAAAAATTGCCTCAGTGTATATTTGGGAACCTCGTATTGTTATGAAACACATTTTCATATCTTTACATAAAACACTAACATAAGAAACAAAACCATTATTAGTACTAAAAAGGAGGTTAAGGGAAGTAACTCTAGAATAATTTTCAAACAAAAGTACGAAAAAGACGCAATTTTGTACTTTAGATGCGTGTAAAGCATATATACGAGCAGTTTAAAAAAATCAACGCCTCGAAGTGTTATTTGTTTACAGTACTCAATCAAATCGCCATATATGTTAGAAGCCGATTGGTTTTTGACCATTCTGTACAAATCATAGATAAAGCTGAATGCTATTGTGCTGAAATCTGGTTACGCGATCAAAATCATTTACATAACTGTTAGACATGAACCCGTAAGCTTCTTTGAGAAGTGTTCCATCAGATGGCATACTATTTCATCTCAACAGAGATAAAATGAAAATCCGTATTCGGCAAAGTATTATTTGCTTCGTAGGCAGAATGCTTTTGTTAACAAGCGGATCTACTAATACTTTAAGTGATTTTTCTTAATAAAAAGTAAATTTTATAAGAGTTTACGACGTTCGTTACATAAAGTCGGTGTGCATTTTTGTTGATTTTTAATATTTCAAAAAGGTCGATATCTTTTTCCCTTCCTTCCAACACGCCAGTACTGTAACTTATACATCTGTTTACTGTAAAACTGTTAAGGCTTTGTATCCCTTGTCTTTTATGTAGAATAGTTACTAGGAAAAACACAGGTAACCGTAGATATAACGTATCTATAATGTATAGACCGTTGGATATCAATTCATGATTGCATTAATTTTCTGAAATTATACTTCATATAGATTTTTTATGGAAATCCATTGGAAATGATACCTTAAAATACTTTGCTCTCGTAACCTTTAAATTATGATTAATGTTAGAGTAATAAAAAGCACTGAAATGTAATTTTGAACGCAAAATGAGATATTTCTGTTGATGTGTGTTTTTTCTCTAATAAAAAGAAAAGTTTTTGATTTTTGGGCGTTTGCTACACATAAAAAAAAACTCGGAATGGCCAAGCATACAAAAAAAAAATGAATGTCTTTTTTTTAACAAACAAACTTTTCTTTGCACAGTTTATTAACACAATACAGATATACAAGTATTTAAGCATTTAAAATACATGTATCTAAACAGCAAAATGATACCATTGAGAATAACGTTTACAAATTACCTGAAAAAAGGAGGAAGGATCTTTCACAACAATTAGATAAAAAAAAAATAGAAATTATAATTGTTTTAATTGGAAGATGATTAATTTAACGCATTTTGAAAAGCGTTTACAATAAGAAAAGTTACACAGGTTTCTCTGTTAAATGTGTCAAATGCGCTATAATTTATTAGTTACAAAGATTTAAGAATATTGCTATTTTAAAGTCTATTTCATTTTTGATGCATCTTTATTTAACTGAATAACATGCTTTGTTTTAGGAATTATTGGACAGTTCTCGAAAGTTAATACAATAGCTAGTACAATGTAAAAGTTGGTCGATAGAAAAAACAAAAGGCACAGGGGCCGCATCGCTCACATGAACAACAATGCCAATAACTCTGATTAAATGAGCATAAAAGTATCAAGTAAGTAAATCTTACACGAAATCTGAATAAAATATTAATTTTTATCCACATATTATCCAGCCCCCCCCCCTTTTTTCTGTTCCTATTTAAGAAATCTCTCTTTTGTGGCTCCAACTTTCTCCAGGGAATCATGGATCGCTTTTATGTGTACAATCAGTGCTTTCATGATTTAAACAAACTTAAATCTACAGTACCTGGGGATACTTCCACACAAATTTGAGCTTTTTCTGACCAAATGGAAGAAGTTATGTTAAGATTTTCTCTATAAATTCTAATTCAAAACTTGATTCCCCCATTGTGGCCCCACACCTCCCAATGGGGACTATGATTTGAAAGAACCTGAATCTACACTACTTTTGGATGCTTCCACACATATTTGAGCTTTTCTGCCTAAATGCTTTTTGAGAAGAATATTTTTAAGATTATCTTTTTATATTCCTTATAAACTTGACACCCCCTCCGTTTGGGCCCCCTCCGTATCATGGTGACTATTGTTTTAACAAACTCAAATCTACAGTACGAATTTAAGCTTATCTGGTCAAATGTTTTTGAGAAGAAGATTTTTGAGAATTGTCTATATATATTCTAAAACTTGATCCTTCTATTGTGGCCCCACCCTACCCCCGGGAACTATGATAAGAAAAAACCAAAATCTACATACCTGAGGGTGCTTCCACTCAAGTTTGAGCTTTTCTGGCCTAACAGTTTTTGAGAAGATTTTTAAAGGTTTTCTATATATATTCCTATGTAAAACTTGTCCTCTCATTGTGTCCTTATCCTATCCCCGGGGTCAATGATTTGAACAAACTTGAATCTACACTACTTAAGGATGCTATCACACATATTTGAGCTTTTTTGGCTAAATTGGCTTTAAGAGGATTTTTAAAGAATAGCAATTGTTTTTATGGATTCTAAATTATCCCCCCCTTTGAGATGGTGTGGCCCTTTTTTTGATTTTACCTAGTGATTTTGTGCCAAATGTGTGCCAAATTTCGTTGAAATCGGCCCAATGGTTCTTCGTAAGAAGATAAAAATGTGAGAAATTTACGACAACGACGACGTACAACGGAACAATATTGATCAAAAAAGCTCACTTGAGTTTTAAGCTCAGGTGAGCAAAATACAGTAATGCGGGAAGTATAATGCATAAAAATGCACTAATGCCCCCCCCCCCCCCGAATAAAAAAAACCGCAAAATGCCCCCCCCCCCCAAAAAAAAAAATAAAAAAAAAATAAATAAATAAAATAAAAAAAAAACCCGCTGAAGATAACAATTATTCACAATTTTACATGGACATAAAAACAATAAAAAAAAATGCGTATTAAAATTTTAACATTTATATGAGTTTTAAAGTTACACTGCCTTAAAGGATTATTATTTTTCTTAGGAGTAACGTTTCTAAATTTGTGGTCAATAGCTTATTAGATGAAAGAAAACACAACGGTTCTCTTGCAAAAATAAATTTTATTGTAATAATTGATCATAACTTCGGAATGATGTAAAATGTCTTCAGAGTTATTATGATTAAAGGGGCATGGTCACGATTTTAGTCTAAATCATTTTTTTTTGTTTGTTTTAGTTGCAGTGCTTTAGATATGCATTTCTAATGATCAAATGAACTTTGAGAGTCAGTCATTAGTTTATAAGCAAGATACAAAGCTCACAATTCTTTGTTATGTACAGAAGGCTTGTGCCCCCTCCTTTTTTTATACAGATGTTCAATATACCAATAAAAATCTTTTTCAAGCTGCTTTGTCAATCTTCTTATTCATCTTAAGCATAAATAAACAGTTTATTACGTTTAACACATTCATTTAAGGTCTAAAATTGGAATTTTCACTTCAACATTCAAAAGGTAAACAAAAGCATTGTTTACATAGTAAAGATTTGTGAGCTTTGTAACTTGCTTATAACTCAATAAATAACACTCAAATTTTGGTTGCCTATTAAAAATGCCTTACTTATGCATTAATTTCAAAATTATATTATGTTTGATTAATTTCATAGATATTCAGATAATGTAGACAAACAAAAGCATTGTTTACATAGTAAAGATTTGTGAGCTTTGTAACTTGCTTATAACTCAATGAATAACACTCAAATTTTGGTTGCCCATTAAAAATGCCTTACTTATGCATTGTGAACATTAAATCGAAAAATAATTTTTGACCAAATTTTGACCATGTCCCTTTAACCATATCAGTTTTATGTATCTTTCATGATGTCTTTGCATAATAACCGAATTTGAATCTGGATTATTTATATTTGCTAAATAGGACCGCAAAACTTGCCCATACATACACATGTACGTTAGTGGTAGTTTCGCTTCTTAGAAAGATACCACGTTATCTCATTTCTAAATAACTATTAATCAAATTCATGTTTTGAAATAGAGCAACATTGATTAAGGTCATCCATCGTCGAAAAATTAACAACTTAATTCAACTTAAGGATGACGTTTACTGAGAATGCAAAATATTTCTGTAATTATAAATCAAAAATATTGTATATCGAAGACTTTTGTTTGTGTTCTTTTTTTACACTGAAAAAAAAACTAGGCCAATGAACCACACACTGAATGTAACTAATAATTAATTCTTTATATGGTTGACTTAAGAATGACGTTTACTGAGAATGCAAAATATTTCTGTAATTATAAATCAAAAATATTGTATATCGAAGACTTTTGTTTGTGTTTTTTTTTACATTGAAAAAAAAACTAGGCCAATGAACCACACACTGAATGTAACTAATAATTAATTCTTTATATGGTTGACTTAGGTATGGTAATAAAGCTAAGTAGATATAATAATGACTGTAGTAAAAATGTTTTTATTTTATTTAAGTTCGAAATCTGTAATTTGATTTAATATGAGAAAAAAATCTAAATAAAGATAACACTAAACCATTCATTATCTTATGTTATTTATATTGCCCTTATTTTGCTTATTTAAAATTTTTTTGAGGCCAATGATCAAAAGTTTGAGATATGCTGACAAGAATGATTTTGAGTTTTTTTCCCTTATATTTTCGCAATGCCTGCCATTCAAAAGTGAAATGAATCTTACAACAAATTTGAAGAATTATATTGTGAGATATGAGGAAATTTTACTTTTGTTTTTATAGTGGTGCAATAAAAGAAGTCCAAATTTACTCTTTTTTGCCAAAAGTTTATTTATTTCAGAGTTTCATTGTTTAGTGGAAATTTTGAAAATTATATTATGTTTGATTAATTTAATAGATATTCAGATATGTAGAGCTATTTTATTTACGACGTCGACGGCGAACTTCAAATACTTGTAAACCAATGAATAAAACATAAAAAAATGACAGTATTTGATATCTAACTTTGTTTGTTTGTTTGTCTGTCTGTCTAGTATACCATTAACAGAAAATACATTCATGCAAATATGGTGAACATATTACTGCAACTTTTCAACAGAAAATGGTGCAACATTCTTCAAATAAGCTGAAGAAATAATGCATTTAAGTTCCATAAACTTTTAATGTTTGCCGCAACGATGCTTACAGCAAACGTTTCACCTTGCAAATCAGATTGGCTGCTTGCCTTCATAACACTGTATTTCATTTCATATGAAAACCCTACCGGTAAATTGGGACTAACATTGAAACTGAAAACATTGCGGCAAATATGGCTGCTAACCTGTGGCAATTAATGCTGCAAACTTGCTGCTGACCTCAAATCATATAAATCGTTCATTAAGCATGTTTGAAATTAACTATGGGGACACTTTTTGAAGATTTCAATTATGTTTCGAAGCAATATTTCTTTATGAATCATTATTAAAATACTACATAAAATGTTAAAAAATATAAGTCTAGATTGCCGAAAATAGAGATTCTAAAAAGTGCTAATAATTAAAAAAAATATTCAAATACCTATTTATGGCCAAAACCTATAATTGCATGTATTATTCTAGAATAAAAACCAATTTATTAAAATATATATGTGAGATTGAATAAGAAGTTTGAAATGCATTAATTATTTTGACCTACGGAAGTTTTAATATGTTGCATTTAGTGGTAATTTGTTTTGTTTTGAAAAAAAACTACTTTTAAAAAAATTCAAATATCTTCAATACATTGTTAAGTGTTGTGCTAAAACAATGTATTTCCATGAAAAAAAAACCCTACTTAATAGAACACGCATTCAACAGCAAAATATGTTCTAATACAAAATAGCAAATTTGGTGTTGACGTAAGCTAACGGTGAACTGTTTTCTGCTAGATTGCACCTAAGGCAATTATCTGCAAACAATAAAATAAAATCCCTACAAACTATTTTTGTTTACTGAAAATTTTGAGCAAACGTAGTGTCCGTTTGAAGCGTTCATTCAGTTTAAAAAGTGACGACGTTCTTTTTCTTTTCTTTTTTTTTTATCATTATTCAATTTTGACACGTGCAGGTTTAAACCTTTTGGAAAAGTTTACAAGGTCAATACAAACGATAAACCCAGCGATGAGAGATATGACTAAAGCCCCAGTTATCCCCATGTATTTAGATGATGGTCTCTCATCAGGGGCACTGGTCAACTTCCGTTGGTACTTAGTTGTATTCTTCCTATCGATCTTCAAATTCCTCTTCCTGGTTTCAATCTTCTCTTGAATTAGTTCTGGGGTCATCACTGAAAAACATATAATGATATTAATGTGCTATTTACACGCTTAATTTTATCAAGTTGTTTTTAATCTGTACTCAGAATTGTATGTCATGTGCCGTGATACATTTTGGATAATACAATACAGTGATTCTCAATGGTTCAGACCTTCATTAAAACAGTTAAAGAATTGCGAACAGTAGCATTGTCTAGCCGCGTAACCAAAACTCATATTTTGATAATTGATTGAATTTATTTTTTCTAAAATAATGTAAACATTTGTGCATATTTTCATTAAATATAAACGATTTGGTCAAAGAAAGAGCGATGACGCTGTATTTTGGTTAAAAATAGTTCATGTCATAAAAGAAACTTTGGCATATTAATAAGTATTATATATATATATATATATATATATATATATATATATATATATATATATATATATATATATATATACACACACACACACATGTATATATACTCCTCATTAAACTAAAATTACTGGGTTTTTTTTTATAATTATGTTGTTATTTGGCATTTTCACACTAAAAGGTATGTTGTTTCGCTGGGGGGGGGGGTTACATGATTTCTACGTTTTATGCACATATTGGCCGATAAATAATATAATCCTTACTCAAAGAGATCGATTTCCATTAGGAAATTTTAGATCTTCTGTAAGCAAAACTTTCCTTTCAAAAAAAATTTCTTGACTACAAACAATACTTTGAACTAAATCAATTAGATATTGATTAAATTTTTTAGACGATAACTATTTTTTGAATATCTGACAGAAATTCCCAAATACTTGCAAAATGTAAGCAAACGGGGTTAGCGTTCGCAGTTCCTTAAGCGATTTTAATTTCAAGAAATTTCTTCATACAGTAATCTGTGAACAAATAAAATGCATAAACATATTGTTTTAACTGCTCATTTAAAGGGACATCGACACGATTTTCGTCGAAATTCTTTTTTTTCTATGTTTATTAATCACAAAATGCTCTAGGAGTGCATTTGTATGTATTAAATAAAATTTAATATCAGTAAAAAAAATTTAATCTGATTTGTCTATCTTCTCATTCATATTAAAGCTGACCTGAATTCATAAATACGCATTCATTCCCTTTTTTCTTCGACTACCGCCATATTAGTTGTCGATTTCTATTGTTCTGCTCATCGCTACACACACCCTATATAAGGCCGAGAGCACTATTCATGCTCTACCGTATTCAGGTATTTCATACACCCGAACACGATACCTTGGACGAAAAGACGTGTAGAAACGCGTTTTGAACAAAAATATGACAACAACTGCACTGGCAAAGGATGTCCAATGAACGACGAAACAAGACAGATTGAAATCCATGCATAGATACTTCAACAATCCTTGGTAATTGTAGACCGTTTTCCTGTGCATGTTTTAACACCGCACATGCGCAAACCACACACACTGTTGCAATGTCCATGATTGCATGGATTCTTGAAACGGAGCGTTTTGTAGAAACCGTTAAAAAGATGTTACATTGTTACTTTCTTGGATTTACCATCATTTAGCTACTGTATTGGATGTAGTGCCTGTAACTTTCTTGGATTTACCATCATTTAGCTACTGTGTTGGATGTAGTGCATGTTCCTTTCTTGTATTTACCATCATTTAGCTACTGTGTTGGATGTAGTGCCACAGGGGTTTTAAAAAGATGCAAACATTGTGTACTCTGTATGAACGACACATGTGTTCGATGTGCATGAAAAGTACGAAAGCACTTTCTGTGCAAAATAATACGGATACCTTGAAAATTCTTTCAAATAATAAATATATATATATTTTTTATTTTATTGATTGTTGTTTCCTTTATTCTTTATTGCAAACATTTTACTATAATGTGTAGTTCATGCATTTCTAAGTCCGTGCAACCTGATGTCTCGATCGGAAAGCAACCGACCGTAACTTTCTCGACCGGAACATGTATATACATGTATATATATATATATATATATATATATATATATATATATATATATATATATATATATATATATATATATATATATATATATATATACCCGAGTTGCAGTAGCGGAGTGATTGAAACTAATATGGCGACTATTGCTTTTACGAATTCATGTCAGCTTTAAGCTAAAATAAACAGCTCCTAAAGGTTAACGCTATCTTTTAAGTCTATAACTGGAATTTTCACTTCGACACTCAAATTTAAACAAAAGCTTTGTTTACCAAGCAAAGAATCATAAGCTCTGTAACTCACGTATACGGTAACTAAAACATTGACACTCATATTTACGTTGCCTATTATGAATGCCTTACTGAAGTGTTGTAAACATTAAAATCTGAAAAAAATAATTTTTGACTAAAAACGTGACCATGATCCTTTCAGGGGTTGAATATAAGTTATTTATGTTGGTCTAAAGACTGATTGGCAAAAATTTAATCATTGTTCAAGTAAACACAAGCAACACAACATTTATTTAAATAATGTCTTTCTGTACCTTTTGTGGTCTTTAAATAATAAGGCATTAAATTTTAGAAATTTAAATATTCCTAACAGAACTTAAAAGTCATCAATTAGGTTGTACATACCAGGGCACCATTCGGATAGTGGTTTAGGAATCGGTAGATTTTTAAGTGAATTCATAAACATGAAAAAACCTGAAAAAAAAATTACAATTTTTATTTTCATTCTTAAGTTTTACATATTGTACCAGTACAAAGTGGAAATAAATATATACTCCGTAAGAAAGAAAGATTCCAATGTTTTGTGTTCAAATATCAAAGCATATCAAAATGTTTTTATATATTACATGTATTATCAGCTGAACCAAGGATTTGCCGTCAATTCAATATGTTTATATAAAGGTTTGTGAAAAAGTAAAAGCGTATTTTCTGAATCAGTTTATAAATAAAGCGTTGTTGAGAAGACACGGTGCGCTGTCCTTTTATATATTGAATATTATTCAGTTGAAAAAATTGGAATTTGTCTTTTTAAAAAAATAAAAGTTTAAGGCTAAAAAATACGTGTATGTCCGACATTTTAAGGTGCTGCTGCTCTCATGGTTAATGTGTTGACCTGTCAGCCACCTAAACATTGTTTTCCATCGAATTGGGCCCGTTTCAACAATCTGTCTCAATATCCAAATGTTACAAACTTGAAGCGAACCAATTCCTTTAAGAAGCGTCAGGACGTTGTAGTGTAAAATTACTTGTCAATGAATTATTTTGCATTGTTTACATACACACATTAAGATGTCCTCTACAGCCTACTAGTATATGATTTTCGAGGCCACTTTATTGCTTTGCAAGGGATATATTTTGATATGAATTATCCCCTTTCTTTTATGACATTATGGTTTTTATTGACGAATTCAATTTCCTGAAATTTATTTGATGGAATTTATTTGCAAATCTTATTTAGTAATTTTAATAACAAAAAATACATTTATAAATTCATTTCAACATTAGCCTTTTTATGAATCAATATCATATTTTTACTGAAATATGCTAAATTCAACACTTTAAATTTTGGAGATTTTAATTATAAATTTGAACAGGATGTTACAGCACATAGAAAATACTCAATAAAGTTTTCTACAAAATTTCATATATCAACCTTAGCTTGTTTTCTGTAGCATATAAAATTAATTGGCCACTCTATTGGCATTCAACGGAGATATGACAGTAGCATATGGAGTTTTTGTCTCTCTGTAAAATCGATACGCAAGGGCTTGCTTTACGTATGAATAGTTTCTTAGGCGAGACAAGCTACTGACAAACATGTTGATTATAAAACAGGATTACTAACTATCTCGACTGAAGACATCTTTTCGTACGTTCTATGGACAATACAACAACCTTGTCAGTAAATAAAATCTTCCACTGGGTAACATACTGACTGACGTTTTTTATACTCATTGTTAGACCATTCTTACTCACCTAATTGTCTACGGATGTTTCCGTTTTCCCAATTACGACAAAAAGCACACGGCGGGAGTAACAGGTTAGCAGAAGGTGCTCACTCCTCCATGGCACCTGATCAAACCTCTAATTTTATCAGAGGTCCTTTGTTTGCTTTGCTCCTGTTTTGTATTTTTTCCTTTGGATTTTGATCCCTATTAGTTATCACCACATGTCACTTTAAGAAAGGTGTTGTAACCCGTTTTGTGCTAAAATGCCCTTTACAATGGCGTTATGTCTTTTTGCGTTATAACGCATTACGTTATTAGGTAGTTTTTGTGTTATTACGCTTTTTAAAAACGCCTTTCAGTTACCTAAATGATATTCATAGGCTTTCACATAAAACGACATTATTAGAACCAATTAAATTAATTATACCTTTAAAAATTGTGGATGAGTTGTTGCTGCCACTATGATTCATTTTCAATCTTGGTAGTTTTTCGGCAATAAATATTTTAATGTATTTACACCCACCAATTTTGATTACCTATATATCTTAAGGAAATTGATAGTAATTCATTTATCAATAGAAAATGACAGGACTGAAATGTACATGATCTAGTTCAAACCAATTTATCGATTGGTTGAAATCTTCAGCAACCTAAGAAAAATCACAAACAGTGCGAAATTATCATAATGATGTCATACACAAATCCCCAACTAAGAAGAATTCAAATTCTCAATTTAAATAAATTGGCTATCTCCGCCATCAATCGTACTGATGAACATTAACAATTATTTAATAGTAACGTTTACTTACTCTTTATGATTAATTCAACGGTTTAAGAAAATATGCAAATTTAAACAATAAAATACTGTTCTTGGTGATTTATGCGGGAAGCGACCTTGAAAAAATAATAAACTCTATATGAGCACAACCTATTGCACAGTTTCATTGAAGGATAAACCTTAGTATGTATCAACTCAGGGGTAATTTTTTTTTTACATCGATTTTAAATGTTATCTGCAATTTGACTAAAGTTATTGAAAATGAGTCAGGTTTAGCCTAGAATAACCTTTATGAAAAGAAATCTTTGCAACTATTTATACGATTTAAATAAACAAATACTCCTTCTGGGAGGCTTTTACTGGTCTTCTTATTTACGTTGTTGTATTTATTTACATGTATTTACTTGCATGATTATTATAGAGTTATGCAAAAAATTATAAATGTATTAGGCATATACGACTATTTTGAATTTTGAGAAATTAAGGCTTTTTATGATGTTTACATTATCCACCTAAAGAAGAGATGGTTTTTTTCATGAGGTATGTCAAAACAAACCATTATCTCACATTAAAGCATAATTGGTAAGTGAAATTGTACAATATATTTGCCGAATTCTACATAGTTTAATGCTAGCTAATGATTGCAAATAAGGAAAACATGTGGGTGCCACAAAAGATAAATATATCTTATAGCAGTATATGCACCCTAATATACGTACTATTTAGACCGATCATATTATTTTACTTGATATGAACTATTTTGACTTTTTAACGAGGCTGGGGGGTGGCTGCCATATCAAAGTGTTTTTATCTATACACAAAAAAGATTTTCACTTTTAGGTTCTATAACTCTTACATTGTACTGAAATTGTCTTTTGAAAAAATGGAGATGATGGTATTGAGGCATTATTTAAAGAGCCAATTGATGGTAACCCCGGGATACAAGATGCCAAAAAATCATTTTAGCTGTTTTTCAGCACCTTTTTAACTTTTCAAAGGGAGGTAACTTGTAAAACTCCAAATATTTTGTATATATATTATTCTTTCTCCTTTTTTCAATTTCACCATAAAAAAAATCCTTTTAATGCTCAATCTTTATTACACATGTATTGATTATTATCATGTTAAAATTTGGAAATAATCTTGTGGCTACTTTTTTTTCTTTGCATATTTGCATTTGTGTGACAAATTTATATTTTTGGTAAAATTTTGACACTTTTCTTTATAACAAATAGTGTTAAGTTTTTGTTATTGTGTTAACTTTTTTTATGTTATTGGTATTATTTTGCATTTATTAATATTTCATATATTTTTCATAAATTTTTTTTTGCATAATGTGAAATTTTTTCAGATGCAATAAATGATAAAATTAACGATGATCGTGATGTGGTCTTTTACATCAAAATGTAAATTAAGATTATATGAAACATTTCTGCAAATTTGGTGAATTTCGGAGATTTTTTTTTTACCCCCCAGCCTCCTTAATTATAATGATACCAAAAACGTTTTGAAATTTTGGATATTTTGTATAAAACCCCTGATACAATTTTTTGTTAAAAAGAAATATGGGTTTTGAAGAACGTATATCAAATTTGATATCAAAGAAAAGTAATCAAATATATAACGCTGTATACTGTGGTGTATGGAATCATGACTAAAGTTTAAGTGCGCTTCTCTGGTAACCCACTGATTCTAAATTTTACTTTCAGCCGGTTAGCTGCTTTCACCTCATTCTTGGGAGTAACGGCTTATCGCACAGACAACTGTATCTATCTAATAAGTTCCAAGGTTTGCTCTAAGCAATACATTAGGGAAATAGGAGATCTCGGCAGAAGAATCAACAACCACTGTTTCACCATAATGACCAAAAATATCAAAGTGTCCGTCGGGGATAATTTAATATCAGTAGTCACAAATGTAAAGACATGACAGTAGAGGTTCTTGACCATAATCCTCATTGTAAGGACGCGGACGGTAAAAGACATGGATGCAAAGACTCAAATCATTCAGACATGATGGCATAAACAAGCACATTGACTACATTGAAATGAATGTCTTCTAGCCTTATCACCTGATACCCATATCTTAATAAAATTTTACCAAATCTGTCAACTGAGCTTCTCTCAGTTTTCAATTCACTTTTTATTTGTATATAGTCATAATTGATGTTTGTAAATTTTTTAATATAATTCTTATTTCTTTTACATCAAATTCTGATTTATTGTTAGCTCAATTCTTTTGATTAATTAAATAAATCGGATTTAAAAAGCGCCGTACAACTGAACATCGAAGTTTTAATTTTCCATTTTAACTTTCAAGTCAATTTTAATCAGCTTGATTATCTCAATCAGACCGAAAGTTGACAGTCGATTGATTACTCCAGAGCGATTGGTCTCTTTGGTGGTGTAAGTTAGGTGCTCTAGACGCTTCAAGCGCAGAAAGCCAACAGGTGAGTCCTTGACACATATTATATCTTGCCCTATTATGAATGTATCTAGGTTCCTCTCACAGACGTTGAGACGTAGCTATTATCTAAAGGACTTAATTTTTTTTCAAAACCGGATGAGGTCGATGGCAAAAAGGTTAAAGAAGACGCCAAAACATTTTCCGAGGGATGAGATTAAAGGAACACTTCTCGCATAAAGACTCTAATCAAAATCACACAGATGACCCTCATCTGCCCTTGCAAAACTTATTGGAATATTAGTTTCAACCGACCCAAAAGTACTTCGGAACCGGCATCGGGAAAATATGGAGCACCTGAGTCTTACATTGAGGCTGTTGAGTCAGATATTATAAAGCTCCTTAGCAAAAAGTCGTCCCTGACTAAAGAAGAAAAATCTGCCTACAAATATTGAAAACAAGGAGGACATAGTTATTATAAAAGCAGACAAAGGATCCGCATTAGTAGTCGTAAGTCAGCAAACAACTGACGGACGATCGTTTTCAGCTTTCATCACTGATACTCTGGACGAAAGGTATAAAAATGATGAAAATGGTGTTAATGTTTACAAAACGCTTTGCTCAACAAACTGTTGACAGGGTCAATTTTATCTGCATTCAAAAACCCACAAGAAAGGAATACCTGGACTCTCCATGGTTAGTGCCATCGGTCTTCCCACTGAGAAAATAAAGTAATAGATTTATACTTCCGTCCACATGAAAATGATTTGCCATCATACCTCAAGGACACTACAGATTACCTGATTAAAACACCTTCTTCTGGCCTTTCAGACCATACTCTTTTCGTTAAAATTGATGTCACGTACTTCATTTACGTGTGAAGGTATCGAGGCCTGGGATAGGATAGAGAACGACGCCCCTTGAACATAATCTCAAATTTGAACAATTTCATGGTTCAGGGCGAACTTTACATACAAATAATGGAAGGCTATGTACACCAAAACAGCTTCCTCTTACGCCAACATATTTATGGGAAGATCAAAACGTAACCTGCTCCTTAGAGCACCTTTCAAACCCTTGAGCTGGTTGAGGTTCATATACAATATTGAGTTAAAATGGGTAAAAATTCGAGACTGCGTAGATGACTTCATTACCTTTGCCAACCCACTCCATGATTCGATGAAATTCACAGTGGACCTATCTAGTTCCAAAAATATATTTTTTGGACTCTACACCAACTCTGGAAGATGGTGAAATAAAATTCAGTCTCCATATAAAACCCACTGATTTTCATCTCTATCTCCAGCCATGTAGCTGCCACCCTCCCCATACATTTAGAGGAATTCCATAAGGATTACCAACCCGAATCAGACAGATCTGTTCTTCTGATGAAATCTTGGAGAACAGAGCAGGATATTAACATTCAATCCGTGTAATTGATGCTATAAAGCCTACACAGTGCAATCTGCAATTGCTGAGATAGTTACAAAAGACAGGAAAACTCTTTTGCAATTCAAACAGACCAGAGCAAGGTTCAACTTGTTACTACCTATCACCTTACCCTCAAAAACACTAACAGCATCCTTGGGAATAACTGCTCAATCTTTACAGTTAAAAAAAATGGCTGATCTTTTCAAATATCCGCCAATGGCGGCGTTTAAACGTCCAAGGAAACTAAAGGACATGATAATGAGAGCAAGATTAGACGACCTGTTGCCAAATGATGGTTTAAAAACATGTATTGGTGCTATGCCAAATGCCTTCTGTGCAAGCACAGCACAAACACGGACATTTTTTTTTAAAAGCCCCATCATGAGTCGTAACATATTTGGCAACATATTTAGCCTAAAAAGCAGCTGCATCTGTCTCATTAGTTGCAAAGTTCGCTCTTTGCAATACATTGGTGAAACAGGTGACTTTCGCAGAAGAATCAACAACCACCGCTCTACTATAAAGACCAAAATAATAAATAAATGAAGGAGTCCGTCCGGGAACATTTCAATATGAGTGGCCACAAATGGGAAGACATGCAGGTAGTGGGTATTGACCATAATCCTCATTGGTCAGACGCAGAGATGAAAAGCAAGGAAAAGTTCTGGATGCACAGACTCAAATATTTCAAACCTGATATCATGAACAAGCAAATTTACTTTATTAAAATATACTTCTTATTGCGAAACATCACCTGATACCCTTAAAGTGGTTTTAACAAATCTGTCAACTGTGCCTCTTTCAGTCATCAATTTTGGTTTCCTTTCCTACCTTTTATTTTTAAAATCATTAATATTATTTTTCTTAATTATATATATATATATATATATATATATATAAGGGAAAAATCTATTACTTAACTCTTATGCTTAAGGTTTGTGACTTCGTCGCCCCATCTGTCGTTCTCGTTCGTACATTCTGTTCCGTTATATAAGTACAAGACACAATCCGAAGTACCATTAATCATTGCATAAGCTTTCTCTCTGTTTAAGAGTATCTTTGTGCAATTTGGTTCACCTGTTTTCTCGAAGAAAATATCGAAGCAAATTTTGTACTGACTATTTTTCTTAAAAGTGTGTACACTGGAAATCATCGTGCAGTCCGATACCTCTGAAAATTAAAAATATATTTATCATCAACATTAACAACAAAACGCCAATAATTACAGTTGAGTGTTTTTCTTGAACATAAAATGGCACAAATAAAGTATATTTTTGCAGAAAACTCTAAGAGTTTTTAAAAAAGATAATTTATGTTTTTAACGCATTTCTTCCATACACACCGTGATTGTAGCAAATTAAAAGTAAACAACGCGGCTATGTTAGGGCTGTCCGAAGCTAAATATGTATTGAAAATGATACTTTTTTAAATACCGAAAAAACTTTAACCGAGCGAGTTTTTTTTATAAACTTTTATTACATAAATTAACAGTGACATCCAACGCTATATTTGATGTATTTTTGTGACGTCATATATTTTTCTTAAGCACGTGACGGGTGTATTCTCACACGGTAAATAATCTATAAAAATCGCATCGGCGCAAGTGAATAATGACATTAAATCAAAACTATTTTTATGAAAAATCCTTCCATAACTTGTATTTACAATAATGTCTATGTAAAGGAATGAATCGGTTTTATTATGCACAATGAATATAGCTTATTACGTTACGATACATTCCCTGAGAACGATCGAAAGGAATGCAAATCGTGACGTCAGAGTTAACTATGACGTCATATCTTATGAAGAACAGACAAGTGACTTTCTACATATCGCTGTGAAATTAATCGTGCAGCCTTAACCTAGCCGCGAAATTGATATTTACCATAATTTGGGTTCATGCATATAAAAGGTTTGTTGCTGTTGCAGGTAGCTGCTTTTACTTCTTTCTGTGAGAAATCATAATACAGACATAAGATGTCTTCCGTAGAAAGTAGTGACAGGTTCATCCTATGATGTAACAATTTACATCGAAAATCCATGCTTTCGTTTGTGGAAGTACGCAAAATTGCTCCAATCCAAAATCCAGGGTTCGACCTAAAGTGTAATAATTCATTCAATCTAACAATTTTGATTAAAACCATTAATCCAACAGGAACAATAAATATTCTAAAATATGTTTATCGCTGATTTGTGTCGAGTCATTTTCTCTTGGTTTGCATAAAATCAAATATCGGATTATAGCCATTCTGAATGAAACAGTCTCTTAATTCTTATAAGTACTCACTATGAGTTTTGCTAATGAAAACACTTATCAGCATTTACTTCTTAATGAAATTTCCGGCTTCTAAGTACTCTCTCTTGAAGTATTCAATGTATAACGAGCACATTTTGTATGTAATAAATAAATGGTCCGATATTCCTCATCAAGAAATTATTTTGATATCAACTAAAATACTCCACCAAAGAAATTTTTAAAATTTTGATTATGGTTCATTTAATTACACCTTACATTTTGCATTGAAGTTTAAGGGCAATATTTGTTTTATTTAGATATTATAAAAGGTACTTTAAAATTCGTAAAAGTCTCTTGGTTAATACCTGCATTAAATTTCTCTTTATTAAAATATGATATAAATCACTGACCGCAGATATTTTGACGAAATTAAATTTTTTTTATAAAGAGGAGATAGATCTTAAAAAATTTAAGGTTCAAAATACTCGGCTTCTTATATGTTGTTAGTCATGTGAATTTGGTCATTTAATTAATATTTAATTAAAAAATTTAATATTTAATTAAATAGTTTAAAATGAGTAAAAATTTTTAATATCCCATCACTATACATTGAATACCTTAATTTTTTTCATTTTCCCCGATTAAAAAATCCTTCCACTGTTTAAGGTATGAACGAATATTAATGAATTTTATTGAATTTTGATTGAATCACTGTTAATTGAAGGCGAGATTTTCTTTTGGGATGACCTTTCTAGCTCAACGATCGATAAAGACAAATTCATATTATTTAGAATTGTTTCGGCAATTTAAAGATTAACATAAACTACAACAGTAAATATATGACTATCTTTGTTCATAACAAAATAATATATATATATATATATATATATATATATATATATATATATATATATATATATATATATATATATATATATATATATATATATATATATATATATATATATTCTTCGTTCAATGCACATTTCGCTGTTTTCAGGATCGTTTGTAGCCAGTTTGCAGAACCAAAAGCTTTTATAAACTTATTATATTAACAGACATTGAAAATATTCAAACATAATTTCATTTGATTCTTCATAGTATTAGATAGTTACAATAAGATTAAAAATTACCAGAAATGTTAAAAGCATTATTTTTGTTTTACATTTATTCACTTGTAAAAAGATTAAGTGATTTTTCAACATCTCATACGTATGTACATCTACATGTTTAAAGCAATAATGACTAGTTTTGGTTCAAGGGTTTCTAGTTCTGTTGTTAAAAAGATGCACCTTTTCATTTATCATGAAGGCCAATACTTAAGCTCATGATCAGATAATTCTTTCAATAATATATTAATTGACGGAGAGGCAAAAGCTACATGTAGATGTAAATTAACAGTGTATTTTTGAAAAAAAAACATAAGTGGATGGCAAACATCTTACTTTCCAAATGTTGCAAATTCAAATGCTTTATTCAGGATATGTTCTAACAGGGTATTTAACGATGAAACATCTGTGTCAGGTAATGCCAGCACCTTTTTGTTCAGGTTGCATGTTTCATATGCTGTGTACCAGGACACATTGTTGAAATAAAGACGGTGTCCACACATGACTTCATTTTCTACAATAGCAATTTTTCATAGAGTATTAGGACAACGAATAATTAAGAACAATAAATTAAGATCTCTGTTTTGTTGATTTAGATAGAAATTATCCGATTCATAAAAATATATATCATAATACAATTTATTTGACATATTACCTTGAAGTCCAACTGATAAATGTGAATTGAAGACCAGAAATAATAGCATCGCCATCATCTTTATCTAGTGAATAAAGTCTCTCTCATTTTATTTCATAACTTTGAGAAATGCACTTAAAAATGTTTTACCACGTATAAAAAACCTATTGCGTTAATGTTGTCGTTATAATTTTCTTATTTTGCAAAATGTCTTTGACATTTCAAACTTTCAGGATTGCATACGCAACAGCAATTACTTTTGGCAGATCATACAATAAAAAGACAAAATTATTGTGAGTTCAATAGCATAATATTTATTTTGTTAAAATATAGGAAATCGTATAACATTATTTCGGAAATAGAATATATAATATAGTTATATGACTGAATATAATATAGTATATAATTATCATAGTAACAGAGAAGTGTGCAACACTATACCTGTGGTGACACATGTTTCCTTGATATCGCAAAATGAATAACCTTTCTTTGTATTATAGTGGCAAACCACCTTTAACTGCACTGAAAGTAAGCAATGCCCGTAACTGATAAAACTATCAGTGTACCATCGCAGACAAAAGCTCTCTACACTTAAAATATAATCAGCTGATGTTAAAATATATTCGACGTCTATTAAATTTTTATGTTTTAATACTAAATTCATATCAAGGTACTCAAAGTGTAGATATCATATCACAAGGGCGTTAGAAGATATTTTGTATCGGGGGGGGGGGGGGCGAATTTCATCGATTGATTAGGGAGGGGATTTAGATTGAACCGGATTTCTACTAAAAAGTGAGATATTAAATGGCGAGAAATCGACCAGAGCATGGCTTTGAATTATGTATATCTTGTACTGCTTATTGTCAAACTACCCGGATCACCTGTGACCATTCACCGTAAATTTCATAGGTAATTTGTGTTTAAAACTAAAAAAAAATATAATCGATTGTAGTTTTTCAATAGTTCTTCTTTTGTGAGGTGAATTCCCTCCTGTACTATCCAGTCAATTTGTATTTCTCAAATCAGGCACGTAGCATCGGGGGGGGGGGGGAGATTTTTTACGCAGCAAAGATGTTTCTTAAATTTACATATAAAATATTCAATTTACATGTAGTAACCCCCCCCCCCTCCCACTTTTCACTTTTATAGGGCCATGTAAAAAATGTAATTGAAATAAGAAAATAAACAGTGTAAAAAACTGTATAATGATATCTGAAAACCTTTTAGACAGAACTTTCCTCAGTAAGAAGATATGCCACTTAGAATAACTAATTCTTGCAATCCATGATTCATTACCTCCCTGCTGGGTTATCTCTAAGCATCTAAGAGAGGGCAGCACTGATGCTGACGCCAGTGAGACACATTGCATTTTTACACACGTTTAGTAACAGAGATAAAAATGCCATCATCAAAATGTGAATTGAAACTTGCAATGTATGTAAAGAGTTGTGATTTTTAAACAGTGTTTATGGAGGAAGAATTTGGTTCTCAGAATGATGCATTCCCACCAGCAGTTAATGTGACATGTAACTAGAATGGAATGTCCGTGGATCAGTGTTATTGTGACCTATTTTTTCTTGCACTCGGGAATTTCTTGTTTATGAGATTAAACATTATGTGTGCTACATAAATAAGCACACAAGGTGCATTGCTCAGCATCCTGAATTTCAAAAAGTGTCTTAATCCTGTTATTCTTCTGACAGCATAAACAGAACCGGCGTACATATATCATCAAGAATTAAGATAAAAACAAATCAGAAAATTTTCCAGGGCATTTAAATAAAAAGTAACGGTAAGAAACCCCACAAAGAAAATGAAATTACATTTTTATATCAATTTAAATTGAAATCTACAAACAGCATTTTATTTATGTAAACACTGACTGCCACATCTCCGTACAAACATATCTGGAATGCGATGGTCTCATATTTCACAAATTAATTTATTAATGCATTTTTTGCACAAATCATATATAGTTATCTGAGGTTCATTTATAGAAATGTACTATATCCTTGTCTTCTCATGACAGTACACAACATTTTTCTTCACATCAAGGCATATTTTTTCTTGTAACTTTTATCAACTCTGAACATAAACACTGGCCTAGTTCAAACATTGACCCAGTCACCAGCAGCAATGTGGCTTATCTACGTCAGAGAACAGATGCAGGCTGGGGAATAATGGACTACCTCCATAAACCTTTCACTGAGATTGTTAAATTGATGAAATCTCTTGATAGAAATAAACAAAAAGGTAACAGAACTCATTTTTAAGTTTCAAAAGACTTTTAAAATAAATTAAGCAAAATAAATTTTTTCATGTTCACTTCCTTTAATATTGCCAAACACAACTTATGTTTTGTCATATTACTAGAGCAAAACTTAGAACTCACCAGCTGTTCTCCTCTTAGTAAAATGTTTAATGATTAAATAAATTATAATTTTTTCTAGGGATGACAAATTAATTTTTATTTTATTAACTCTCATTTATGCCACCGAAAGCTAGATAAGCATCTTCTGTACTCATTTATGTACAAGTCAATAAAATTTGAACTCAACAAGTAAGCAGTCGTGCAAAAAAATCCTTTGAAATACAAGTTGCATGTAGGTGTCTAATATAGAAGAAAGAATGTACTAAGTAATAGATTCAAGTGTTTTTAAATGAAGTTACTAATATAACACATTGAAAGTAAGTTTAATAATGGTTAATGGTACGGTATTCAACAGTGTTTTAGATATCATTCATCACTGAGTTAACAAAGCAGTTCAGATGGGGATGACATATCATTATTATCAACATCCACTGACCAAATTCCCTTTACAGCCTAAGCACCGAAGTCTCAACTTTCTCCAAATTGGCTAGACAACAGTCCATCAAAAACCCTTTTATATACATGTTGCAGATACGTGTCCACTATAGACGAAAGAATCTTATCATTTTTGGGTATTTATCTTGATAAAATACGGATTGGTCACGTGATCTAATCTCATAAAGCCCGAAGGGCTTTTTTGAGATTGATCAGGTACCAACCCGTATTTATATCCAGATATACATCCAAAAATGATACATTATTTCTAATATTTACATTTATTGCAAATTATGACGATACCATTGCTCCATAATTTCTTTTTTGTGATGACAAAAAAAAGCCGCTTCTATTTACACGACTTAATAAAAAATAGTGTACCAATGTTAAAAGTATTTGACATCAATGGTAAATAAATATGACATTACTTTTGATAATACAACACGTTTTTATTTTAATAACGTCAAACAATAAAGAAAATTTACTTGAACAATTTAAGAAAAACGATTGAAGCTTAATCGAATAGTACCATTTCCTTTGAAGTCGCATAATGATTTTCTTCAGACAGTATAGAGGCAAGCTATTCTTACTTTTTTACGGAACAAATCGAACAGAGAAGCTGAAGGAGTTAAATTTAATTAAACATGAAAGGTCTGTGATATTGCGTTTGCGATTTTGCTTGTTATACGAGTCAGAAATGAATTATTACTGATTCTAACTCCTTTGACAAATTTCGATTTTTTTTCAATAGTATTTAGATTCATGATATGATAAGTTAATCTATGAATCTTGGATTTTGGATCTCATAATCTAATCTCGAATGGGCATTCTGGTATTCGTATGTCTAAGTTTATTAAGCCAAAACCACAAAGAAAGGAAATGCAGCAATATATATGATAAAATATGAATCATTGGAATTTACTGACTTTCAAAATAAATATGCACTGATAACTGCATACGGAAACATTTTATCTCAGTATTTAAAGTTAACATGGCTTCGTAAGTAAATGCAGTCCAAAAATATACCATGTGTAGATAAACATTTACGAGCCTTCTCTATAAAATCAACATGAACTTAACCGATGCCTCAAAACGCATTTGTTCAGAGTAACTCAATCGAGGCGCCATAAATGCATGGCAGTGTACGGAACATAATTCTTTTGTGACCATTCTTTCATTACAACACATAAATAAAGCTGATGTCTGATTACGCGTCCAAAATTAATCAACATAAATGTTAGACAAGAGCCCAAATGCTTCTTCGAGATGATACAACACAAATGTCTTTTGTAAATGAGTGCGTTGATGTAATGCTGACTTAAGGTCATACAATTTATGCAACAGTTTATTTCATATATATGATCTATACACCGAAATCAGTTGAAAATAACACGTTGTTTTTACAGAGTTTAATCGATTTGAAGGACGTGTACGATTCATGAAAAGACGTTTATTAAAGTTTGATAAGAATTAATTGAAAGCATTACATAAAGAAAGAGTACATCGTTTGATATTTTACGAAATTATGTTCATCCCCCCTTTTTCTAACTTGCTAAAAATGGTGTTTTTAGATTAAATTAAAAACATTTCTAAAATATATGGACAGTTAAATATCAAATTGATGATTGGTTTTGAAAAATGATTAATTCTATAGTTTTTTCATGAAAATCGATTCGAATGGATTGCTTTAAAACTTTGTTTTCATACTCATCAATATTTTATCAAATTGATGTGAGAGTAATTATTATCGCAGCAAATGCCTGATGTGTTCATTAGTTTTTCATTATTAAGAACATTTAACAAGGCCGAGTACAGAACGTGTACGCACGCTTTCGCGCGGTGTTTCATTTGTATTGTGACGTCATCTTTTTGCTTTGTTGACACCATGGCATGATGGTTTCAACTGCAGATATTCAGCGAAATGAAGCAACATTATTGCCATTTTACAATAAATATAAATATAAAAAAAATTAGATATATATCCAAAAATGATAACTTATTTCTTAAGTATTGACTGTAAGTTAAATTAGTTGCTCGAGTCTTAATCTTTTGCCATTTAAGTTGAAGCTCTGTGAGTCTTCTCTGATTTATGCAGATCAACACTGTGGGACAACAAGTAGGTTGTTTGAAAGGTGAGTTTTACATAACTATTTTTCTATTAATGCCTTAAATTGGGATCTATGTCTCCTCTGTCTCGAAAAAACCCCTCAAATCCTTAGAATTATTCAGTTTGAGATTAAGCTCAAATTCCATTTCTCGAAACAAATTTCTGTAATTCTCAGCTGAGCTAAGTAATAACGTCGCCGAGTTAAGAATGATCATTGGCACAAGTGGTCTCTTATAAATTCCATATATAGTCCATTACATTTTCAATATCAACAATCATATTTAAATAGAAGACACTTGGATAGAATTAACAAAAGGTATTAAATGTTGATCAGTCATGAAACATAGCAGTCTGTTGTTGTAACATTTGTAATGTTAAACATAATTTGCATATTTAATAATTATACAACAAACAAAGAACACATTGATTACATCATGGTAATTTTAACATTAGACAATAAAATTATTCTCCGAAATTATATTTCACAGCTACTCGATTTAAAACATTGTGACATTTGATTCCCCTTTGTTCACATTTTTATGAATGAAGATTTAACTGCTTGATTTTTTTTTTATAAAAAAATATTTCTGAATCCTCTACAAAATATTGCATATACGCGAACTACTGAGTGAATAAATTTGAGATTTGACTCAAGTTTGCTGGAGATAATAGCGCATATTTGAGCTTGTCTCGTAATATGCGTCGTTATCAAAGCTCTTCCACGCAATAATCATCTTAATTTTATATCGACTTCTGTAGATAATGTAGCCAGGATTTTATTATCCGATCGCACGGGGTTTGGTAATTAGGCACTTTATTTCCCGATTATCTCCCTTTTTCATACAGCAGCGGAAAGGAAAGGTTGGTAATTTAAGGAGCGGAAAATATTTTCATAATTTCGAAATACCCGCCCAACCTAACCCTTATTTATATGTATTGTGGTATGTTATCTTTTTTACAAATTTTTAGGACATACTACATTTTCCTTGAGTTTATTCAGTTATACAGTGTTATGAAATAGTTTGCTGCCGTTTGGTTTTTGCTTTCTCTTTTCAGAAGATAGCTGGGTAAATGGTCCGATGATGGTGACCTGAATAGCAACTCCCTTTGGGTAACTGCTACGTCACAGTGGTCGAGAGGGCGTAACTTTTACCTTCCATTTAACCATCGAACTGTTCTTAGTATGTAGTGAGTTTGTTGTGAGCACTTATAATGTTTATAACAGTTCATTAATGCAAAAAAGTATCAAAGTGTATACATGTAGCAGTTATTTTTATTTCGCTAGATGGCATAATTTTAAATTGATTGGAATAGATTTTAAAAAAAAATTAAAAAAATTGGTGCAAGGTGCGAACCACTAGACTAGCCCTTTACCAAGAGAACATTTTAAAATTGTCGAGATATGTGTTATAGTTTAGTTTTCGTTATGATAATTAAATTTGAAGTTTAAAATTAAAATTTTTAATTTATGTGAGTATATTTACTGCTGTGCACAGTGACAAAACTCAAGATTTGTTGAATTACATGCATGATATTAGAGCAGAGGCAGGGAGATCAGTGGGGTGGAAGTTGTACGACGAGCAATTTAGGCTTAAAATGGCAATGGACCCATCCATTGATGGGCAGTAGTAGACTCAGAATTTTGGGTTATGTATATGGTGGTGGCTAGCAATTCTTCTCCAGTTTCAGGGTTCTATGGTGTCGATAAGTGCTATGTATTCATTTTTCAAGGGTTTTGCATCAGAAATCCATGTTCATACTCATATGTGTGTATAAAATGTGGGCATGACCATTTTATGTTGAACTGTCCAATGTTGGCCAATCCACGTAGAGATGTGTCAAATTTCAGCCAACGGCTGCCTCGCCCATCAGGATATGGCTCTCCTCAAAGGTTTAGACAAGCGGGGCCTCAATCACTCTCCACCACCAGACCAGCTCAGCAATTCTCGGGATACAGGAATTTGGGACCTAGGGCATTCACCAAATAGGGTTGATAAAATCTCTAGAATTTTACAAGACTATCCAGTAAGGGAAGCTGCAAAGGAATTACTTGAGGGTTTATCAATGGGGTTTAAATTAAATTATGTGGGGCCAAGGTTAGGTAGGTTTTTTTAGAAATCTTGTGTCAGCAAATGAGCACAAAGCTCAATTAGAAGAAAAGATTAACAAAAAAGTTGATGCAGGTCGGTTTATGGGTCCATTTTCTAATCCACCAATACCAAATATGCACATTTCCCTAATAGGTTTAGTACTAAAATCAAGTGGAGGCTGGAGGATGATCACACATCTGTCTTACCCGCCTTCTCTTGGTATCAATGCATTTATAAATCCACAATTATGTTCAGTAAAATATTCATCTTTTGATTCTGTTGTGGATATGATTGCCGAATTGGGACAGGATGCAGAACTGGGCAAAGTTGACATTAAAAATGCTTTTAGGGTACTTCCAATTTATCCTGGGGACTTTGTGCTGTTAGGTTTAAATTTCAAGGAAAATATTACTATGATAAATGTTTGCCAATGGGCTGTTCATTATCCTGTGCCATTTTTGAAAATTTTTCAACATTTTTAGAGTGGGCTACAGTTGAAAATTCAGATTTAGGTACATTGTCGCATTATATAGATGATTTCATTTTTGCAGGAAGTAAAGGTTCAGGAAATTGCTACAGTTTAGTCAATTTGCACAGAATGTGGTGTTCCTTTGGCAGTTGAAAAAAACTCAAAGCCCAGTCACATATTTAATTTCTTTAGGTATAGAGATAGACATAAATCAAATGTGAATTAGGATACCTAGGGGAAAAATACTAGAGCTGAAAGGTTTATTAGAAGCCCTCATGGTCAGAAAAAAGGTCAAAGTTCGTACGTTAGAATCATTGGTAGGAAAGCTTAATTTCTTTAGCAAAGCAGTCATAGGTGGTCGAGCTTTTAGGAGAGGGTTTTATGATGCAATGATAGGCATTTCAAATCAAGGTTTTTATATTCGACTCAATTTAGCTGTTAAACAGGATATGACAATGTGGCTAAGTTTCTTTGGTTGATTTTAATGGAAAAGCTTATTTCCCCTTTTACTAATTTTTCCAACTTGGAAATCAACCATTTTAAAAAAATCCAATATACGGAGTAATCTAGAGCCAAACTTGTAATGATTCATATCGGTAAGTTTGAATACCGGTAATCAGACAACGTTCAATCGTATCATAGCAGTCTTACGAGGTGATATTACAGGTATCATTTCTCGTTCGTGACATTGAAAACAACCATACCCTGAGGCAACTTGACAGATACAATCGGGTTGATTCACGCCAAGAAAGCATAAAGAGAAGAAAATACTCCAAAGTAATAACTAAGATATTGATAAAACAACACACGCTACAAGTGCTCTAAAAGTAGCAGCAGCCTGAAATGCAGCTCAACTGCAGAGGGTAAAGAATTGAACAGATCACAGGATAATCACACAATCCAAACCACGTCAACCTAACCAATTCAACAAGAAATCCACACTGAGAAACGCAAACACAATCTTATGTACATACAACAAGGAAGACAAACTCGTGCTTCTTGTGTTACAGTGAACACTATACTTCTTGAATGGTTCAATGAGATACTATAGGATATTCAGGCTTCAATTTCTTAAGAAAAAAAAATCATTCTCAGGTCTAAATTTATATTCAAATATTTGAGTTTTTTCTCTCAAATTTGAAAAATTCTAATTTCTGCAACTAACGAAAAAAGACTAATTCATGTTTTTTCACTCTGTTTGAAAGAAAACTTAAATTATCAAAGACCTTTATTTAGTATATTTTCAACAACACATGTGTTTTTGAACTGATTTATAAAGTTGGCAGATAATGTCCACAGTGGTAAAAAAAAATGTTACAACAATGGGGTAGCCGACAACATGGCATACCCCCTACATCAACATTTTATTCCCTCCCTGTAGTAGCACGCTGGGTTGACAGCAATCGTGGTACGGACACAATTCAACACAAATTTGATAATATATTTGTATTACAAATTGATTTTGATTTCCTATACTCAAATGTCTTATTAGTCCACATTATATATTTATATACATCAACATCAACCACAACAAACTCACTACATACTAAGAACAGTTCGATGGTTTAATGGAAGGTGACAATTACGCCACATGGGCACCTTTGGTGCCCAACGTGCCCACTGCCACCTCGTGGGGGTAGGCAACTTCAATTTTAAACACCACTGTGGACATGTTTGTAAGGACCCTAGAATTTAATTCACTGGAAAAAACACTCACTCAATGTTTTTGACAAAGTATTCCAATGCCCCCTGTAGGTTATTTAGATAAATGTCGCTTCCCATCCATATCCCAGTGCTGCCGAGCCAGTACTATCTGTAAACAACTGAAGAACCCTTGAAGTAGCCCATTCCTTTTTTTAGGAGAGGGTTTTATGATGCAATGATAGGCATTTCAAATCAAGGGTTTTATATTCGACTCAATTTAGCTGTTAAACAGGATATGACAATGTGGCTAAGTTTCTTTGGTTGATTTTAATGGAAAAGCTTATTTCCCCCAAAAGGAATGGGCTACTTCAAGGGTTCTTCAGTTGTTTACAGATAGTACTGGCTCGGCAGCACTGGGATATGGATGTTATTTTGGGGGTAGATGAATGTATTATCAATGGCCTTGTTGTTGGAATAATCAGGCTATTATGAGAGACATAACTTTTCTAGAGCTAGTGCCTAAAGTATTTTCAGTGATGGTTTGGGGGGAGGCATTAACTGAACTCACAGTCATCAAAGTCACCAAAAATTATGTGTTTGTTAAGGCAACTGGTTTTATTTGTTATGAAATATGATATTACATTTAAAGCTAAGCATATAGCTGGTCTAGATAACAGTATAGCACATGCAATTTCATGGAAGCAGGGGAGGCGTTTTCGGAACCTTGCTCTTGTAGCCAGAAAAGACCCAGATCCAATTCCAGCCAGGTTTCACAGTTTGATCTTTGAAGTGAGGCCACTAGATTGTTAAATGCAGCAAAAGCAGTTTACACCACATCTACATACATCACTGGAATTTCTTCCTTTGAAAAGTTTAGAGTTCTAACCCAGTTGTCAGTTACCTGGCCCCCTCCTCTTGATCAGTTAGTAAATTTTATAGCATACCTGTCCCTAAATGGCTATTCAGATGCAACAGCTAGAGCTGACATATCAGCTATTGGGTACAAATGCAAGATTGAGGGTTTAATGGATAATGCAAATTGGTTTATTTTAGCAAAACTCCTTCAGGGTTTTAAGTCTTAGAAATAGGGTGGACGGAAGATTACCTTTGACTAAGCACATGCTTGCTCAATTGATTAGGATGCTGACTAGCATATGCCATAACAAATATGAAGCCATATTGTTTTCGTCTGCCTACACCTTAACATTTTTTTCATTTCTAAGAGTTGGGAAACTGAGTTTATCAAAAGGTAACAATTCAGAAGTTATACTAGGAATTCAAGATGTCAAGATTAAAGATAAAAAATTACAAATAGTGTTATGGCATTCCAAGACTGACCAGTTTAACAAGGGGGTAAAAATTGTATTAAATAGGCATGCAGGCATTACATGTCCAGTGCATTGTATGATTGATCACATGCAAATTCGTCCAAAAATATCAGGCCCACTCTATTGTAATTGTGATGGCAAACCAATGACTAGGTATCAGTTTTCAGCAGTAATGGGTAAAGCTTTAGCAGTGTTGGGTTATAATAGTAAGTTATATACAACCCATTCCTTTAGGATAGGTGCAGCTACTGCTGCAGCTGAGAAAGGTTTATTAGATGAGGAAATAAAGCTTGCAGGGAGATGGAAGTCAAGTGAATTTCAAACTAATATCAGGTCTCCACTTACATGTTCGAAATAAATTTTGCAGGACTAAAATGTTCAGTCTGGATAATGGGATCCTCCATTGTAAGAAATGCAGGAATTGCAGCCTTAAGCAGGCTAGGGGGACAGTGCTTAGGACTCTAGACAAAAGGGATCGACATTTAGTGGCAGGGCTATGGGGGGTTGCGATTTGTTGATCTTGCCTGCAAGCTCAGATGGTTAGCCCAGTTTGAGAATCCACCTAATTTTATAGTTATACATTGCAAATGCATAGTGCAAATGACAAAGGGCAAGTAAAAACCCAAATGCTGTTGGATAGGGTAAGGTGGGATTTACGTTTAATTGCTTAAATCTTCCCAAACACAAAACTGGTTTGGTCGTTCTTGCTGCCCAGGGTCGCATGGTGTTACTCAAAAACATTAGAACAAACACGAAACAGGGTCAACAGGGCAGCAGCCAAAGAAAGGTTGTGGGGGAAGGCTTCTTAGGCATACACAGTTTTTAGGGAAAACCTAAACAACTGTACAGCCGGGATGGGGTACATCTGTCAGGAATGGGAAGCGACATTTATCTAAATAACCTACAGGGGGCATTGGAATACTTTGTCAAAAACAATGAGTGAGTGTTTTTTCCGGTGAATTAAATTCTAGGGTCCTTACAAACATGTCCACAGTGGTGTTTAAAATTGAAGTTGCCTACCCCCACGAGGTGGCAGTGGGCACGTTTGGGCACCAAAGGTGCCCATGTGGCGTAATTGTCACCTTCCATTAAACCATCGAACTGTTCTTAGTATGTAGTGAGTTTGTTGTGGTTGATGTTGATGTATATAAATATATAATGTGGACTAATAAGACATTTGAGTATAGGAAATCAAAATCAATTTGTAATACAAATATATTATCAAATTTGTGTTGAATTGTGTCCGTACCACGATTGCTGTCAACCCAGCGTGCTACTACAGGGAGGGAATAAAATGTTGATGTAGGGGGTATGCCATGTTGTCGGCTACCCCATTGTTGTAACATTTATTTTTACCACTGTGGACATTATCTGCCAACTTTATAAATCAGTTCAAAAACACATGTGTTGTTGAAAATATACTAAATAAAGGTCTTTGATAATTTAAGTTTTCTTTCAAACAGAGTGAAAAAACATGAATTAGTCTTTTTTCGTTAGTTGCAGAAATTAGAATTTTTCAAATTTGAGAGAAAAAACTCAAATATTTGAATATAAATTTAGACCTGAGAATGATTTTTTTTTCTTAAGAAATTGAAGCCTGAATATCCTATAGTATCTCATTGAACCATTCAAGAAGTATAGTGTTCACTGTAACACAAGAAGCACGAGTTTGTCTTCCTTGTTGTATGTACATAAGATTGTGTTTGCGTTTCTCAGTGTGGATTTCTTGTTGAATTGGTTAGGTTGACGTGGTTTGGATTGTGTGATTATCCTGTGATCTGTTCAATTCTTTACCCTCTGCAGTTGAGCTGCATTTCAGGCTGCTGCTACTTTTAGAGCACTTGTAGCGTGTGTTGTTTTATCAATATCTTAGTTATTACTTTGGAGTATTTTCTTCTCTTTATGCTTTCTTGGCGTGAATCAACCCGATTGTATCTGTCAAGTTGCCTCAGGGTATGGTTGTTTTCAATGTCACGAACGAGAAATGATACATGTAATATCACCTCGTAAGACTGCTATGATACGATTGCACGTTGTCTGATTACCGGTATTCAAACTTACCGATATGAATCATTACAAGTTTGGCTCTAGATTACTCCGTATATTGGATTTTTTTAAAATGGTTGATTTCCAAGTTGGAAAAATTAGTAAAAGAAACCTGGGTAGACATTAGCTTTGCAAACCTGATTATAAGCTTCTACTATTTTGGTTAGCCCAAATTTCAAAGTTAAATACTAAGTGATTTTTTTAATTTTTTAATTTTTTTAATCGTGACTATGCTAAAAACTTATTAACATAAAAATATTGTTCTAGGGAATGTAACATCACTAATCTAACACGTAAAACCTAACTTAGATCACTGACTGCGGAAAAACAAATCTCAAAACAGAATATACATAATCAAATGGACAACAGGTATCACAAGTTTCTGAATAAATATTGTACTTTAAGTGCAACTAACTAGTAATATTTCTTAGCTGAATACAATAAAACATTCTAAACTTACCTTAAAGTACATGTACATGATAATTGTCTACAGGATAAAAGATATGGGCGCCAAGTACTTCAGAGTGCCAAACGTTTATGTGTGCTTTGCTTTATATGTTTTGCTCTTTTTTTTATTTATAAATGTACACGCTCTATTAAAAAATAACGTAAAAATCCCTTTTCAAATTTATTGTTTAAAAAGCAACATACTACAGGTGTATAAAATATATATCATAGTTTTTTTTTTTCGGAGATAATTTCAAAATTGTTTTTTAAACATGAGGGCCATGGGCCTTTTCGGTCACCCGAGTAACTGCAGTGAGTCTTTAGAAATGTTTATTCAGGTGCATTATTAATGCAGGGCTTATGTAACCATTTTTAATAATCAGGGATTGTTTAATTCAATAAACTTTCTAAACTCTGAAATATTAATATTAACAAATTGTAGCATAACACACAAATTATCGGTCGAAATCATAACACCCAATCCCATATAATCAATAGAACACTGCCCTAACACAAGAAAGCCTGCCCGGGACAATTTTGAAAGAGGTAATCGTCTTAGTCATAACTATGGAATAATACGAATACCAAGGAGTGGAGAAGATTTTAAAAGAATTGCTGCATTCATTTAGAAACCCACCCTTTACACCAGTACCCCTGGTCAAGGGGCCATGAACTTTAAAATTTCACAATTCTGGAAGAAGCATTTTCACTATAAAATCATTGGAGCCCTACACTAGCCACAGAACCCCTGACCCTGGAGCCCTGAATTTTACAGTTTTGGTAAAGGGTTTTATGCCTATTATAATCATGCCAACAGTTTGACTGATTGATGTCTAGCAGTATAGAAGATGTTTTAACGATTGCATTAATTTTGATGGTTTAGCCCAATACTCCCAGGCCCCAGAATGGGCGGGGGGGGGGGGGGTGTCATGAATTTCAAAATTTTACTCCCTTTTATCTATTAATGCTATATGCCAAATTTGGTTGAAAATTATTCAATTTTATATTCTATTAATTGTGCTGTTACAAACAATTACTTATTTGCAGGTAAATTTGATTGAATCATTTGTATTTATGTTAACTTAATCACAATTTATTAATTAGGTTGTTAGTTAGGATGCATTCGCATAACATTCCAAGCATTCCAAATATAAATCTTTCTTTCAGGAAACTGTTGTTAATTTCTTATTTCTTGTTATTTACCAGTGGATTTTCATTTTAAAAAACATTTTTAATACCATTTGAAATAAAATTTGTAATTCATTTATTTTAAAATTTTCTACCCAAATACATGCTGTACAATTTCGTTACTGTTATCATGTCCTATTTCTGATAAGCTACATGTATTTATGTTAAAATACAATATGAATCACGACAGAGCAACTCACGGGAATTTAATATAAGAAAAATGCCTTTCTCTTGAAAATGGTTCGGATAATGACCTATTTACAAGCAACATCAAAACGTACAGTGTTTCCGTTTAAACGCAAATTTTCCCCATTCAAATTAAAGACTCTGTATTGATTTCTACCATGACATTTTCTGTATGGAAATTAAACATCAAGCAAACATATAAAATCAGTTTTTATAGCGTTGTTAAATGTAAATTGTAAGTACAACTAAACAATAACAGTAAATTAATAGAAAGCGGGTAAGCCTTCTACATGAAATTTCAAACAAATGTGCCAGGAGTTACCTTAGAATCCATGATAAATCTTTGCACAACAAAAGACTTTTGGATTGAAAATGTTTCAACGTATTTATCATATATATAAATATGCTTTGCTTTTTAATTATATGTTTAATATTAATTTGATATAGCATGTTGCAATTTCAGGACGCTTTAACAGCACGTACTAGGAAATATGGAACTTAATCAAACTCTCTTACTTGCACTGTCACGAAATTCACATGAAATCAGAAACTAATATTTGATATTGCCAAACACAACTTAATGTTTCGTCATATTACTAGAGCAAACCTGAGAATTCACCAGTTGTTTTCGTCCTAGTAAAATATTTAATGATTATATAAAAGATATTTTTTTTCTAGATATGACAATCGATTAAAGAGTCGCTAATCGGTGAACAACCAGCAATTTTTTCAAAATGATTAATCAGTTACTTGTATCAAAATACACGAATATATGGAATTTTATTTTTTACTTTATTAACACTCATTTATGCCAACAAAAGCAAGATAAGCATATTCTGTAATTATTCATGTACAAGTCAATTAAATGTGAGCTCAAGTAGTAAGCAGTCGTTCAATAAAATCCTTTGAAATACAAGTTGCATGTAGGTGTCTAATACTGTGGAATCATTAAAATTCGTGGGGGCCAATTTTCGTGGATTGCTTCAATTTTACAGGTTCGTTGGGACGTAATTTCGCGTATTCTTGGATACTTACAAAAGGAAATATGACTTAATAGTCCTAATTTATTTATTCGTGGAGGATGTTAATTCGTGGGTGAGCGATACCCACGAATTCCACGAAAATTGAGCCACCACGAAATCTAATGATTCAACAGTATAAGAAAGAATGTACTATGTAATAGATTAAAGTGTTAATAAATGAAATTGCCCTTTAAAACACACTGAAAGTAAGTTCAATAATGGTAAATGATTCGGTATTCAACAGTGTTTTAGATAACATTTATCATTGAGTAAACAAAGCAGTTCAGGGGGGATGACATGCCATTATTATCAACATCCACTGACCAAATTCCCATCACAGCCTAAGCAGAAAAGTCTTAACTCTCTCCAAATCGACTAGATAACAGTCCATCAAAAAACCCTTTGGTATACAGTTTGCAGATACGTGTAATATAGACGAAGAATGCACTATGTAATAGAAAGTGTTATGTTGTAAGGCCCTTTGAAGTTACCCTATTTTATTGTTTGTTTTGTTTTTTTTGTTTTTTTGGGAGCTAACTATTAATAACTTTCCAGTACAGTGAAATCGGAAACATACTGAATAATATGCGTGCCTGTTGTAATAAATGTACGAGCCTTACATTCTCTCCTCTGTCCTTTAGGTAAGAACTTATCTAAAATACATATTTGAGTAATACATCTATTACATACTGTGTAAGATGACAAGCGCCATTTGTTTGCGGTTGGGTTTTGTATGCAAATAGGCTTGAAATTGTTTATTTTATATTTTTATATGATGCACAGCCGAATCACATGTTGGTATTTCCCGCAATAGTGGAAAATATATAAATATATATATATATATATAAATATATATATATATATATATATATATATATATATATATATATATATATATATATATATATATATATATATATATATATATATATATATATATATATATATATATAAAACTTAAATAAATGAAAACACAAAGATCGAGTAACACATAAGCGCTTTCAATTTCTTCAGATGTTTTACAATATATATATATATATTTCTTCGAAATGTTTACATTTAAAAACGAACTCCTCAGTAGAATTCTATTGTCTCGACTTGCAGTATTAGTTTTCATATTGTCTACCTATCATCCGGAAATCCAAAGTGTTGATTATTGTTCATTGTTGGTTTTAGATTTACTGTGCGCTTCAAATTTCCGGTTTGCGTTTTTATTTAAATATTGTCATTTTGATTTGGAACGTGCTGTAATTTGGAATTGGAAAAATCCTAATAACATTACACCATTATAACAAGTTTATTTATTTATTTAAAGTTTATTTAATTACCTGTGAATATTTTAGTCAACACTATCATGTATGTTTTCAACAATTTCTTATGTTTACCCCTAGACAAGTTAATATTGAGTAAATGTATTGTAATGTATACATATTAATATGTTTTACGCCGTGACCATTGGGGCGAGCACAGAAGAAGGTACAAAACATCACTTATCATTGTTAAATGCAACTCGTGGACTTGCCTCAACCAAAAAACTTTGGCTTTGTCTCCAAAACTTTTACCACCGCAAGGAACCCGAAGTTAGCAAACATTTATTTAAATTGTCCCGCTCTAGACTAATATACTTTAAAAAAAACACCACTGAGCATAATCAAATGTAAAACAAATTGAACAAGAGGCCCATGGGCCACATCGCTCACCTGAGGAAAAATAGGTATGATAAAGTCAGCTTAATGGAGTCATAATACAATCTGGACAATGTACATTAATACATGTAGATCCTGTATAAATAAAATCCATTTTTCCCCCTTGGAACTCGGATAGCCCTGATTGCTGCCAATATTTACAAGAGCAGACTTTAATCACCGCTCCTGCACATATATAGGGACTCAACGTTACGCAGGCAGGGATGATCGCACACCTACGCAACTCAACAGGTACCAAAGTTAACGCAAGCAGAGATAACGCAAGCAGAGATAACGCATGCAGGGATGACCGCACACTTGCGCCAACAGCTCAACCTAACGCAGGGAGTGCCTCACACTTGCGCTAGAAAGGCCAGAACACCAGCAGGGATGACCATACACTAGTGCTCCGCCGCAACCACCACCAATACAAGCAGGTATGACCGCACACTTGTATTAATGCGATACAGGGCAGAAATCTCCACACATTCTGTATCGTTGGTTAGAAAAACACGAAGATTAGATAGACCAGGGATGTTAACACCCTCAATCTCTCCGTACCTGTTCAAGTATAACCCCAAACAGTCGCTCGGTACAATGCAATAGACACTGTCCCTATATATGTGCCGGCCTAAAATAATTCATAGTATCTAAAAATTGGAAATCAAAAATAAACAAACTAATCCAGCCTAACCCAAAACTACTTATGCAGAACAACTTATATACATTGAATATTTATTATTGTATAAAAATAATCATCACAATAATTGGTTAACAGTGGATGCATTATCAAGAATCAATAAATCAAGGGCAATAAACCAAAACAGTAATACAAAAAGATTCTAATGAAAAAATAGCTGCCTGCTTCAATTTTATAGTCATATCACATGTTGAGTATTGCAGTTCTCAAAAAGATCCTTTACAATTGTTTATATATGGGATATTTAGCTACATCAAACTCTGAACCTTCTTGTGAGGCCGAAGAATTGTCCTGGAGCCAAAGTCTTAACAATTATAAAGAATACCTGAGGATGCTTCCACACAAGTTTCAGCTTTCCTGGCTGATTAGTTTCTGAGAAGAAGATTTTTAAAGATTTACTCTATATATTCCTATGTAAAACTTCGACACTCCATTGTGGCCCCAACCTAACCCCAGGGGTCAAGATTTTCACAACTTTGAATCTACACTACCTGAGGATGCTTCCACACAAGTTTCAGCTTTCCTGGCTGATTAGTTTCTGATAAGAAGATTTTTAAAGATTTACTTTATATATTCCTATGTAAAACTTCGACCCCCCATTGTGGCCCCACCCTACCCCCGGGGGTCATGAATTTCACAACTTTGAATCTACACTACCTGAGGATGCTTCCACACAAGTTTCAGCTTTCCTGGCTGTTTAGTTTCTGAGAAGAAGAATTTTAAAGATTTACTCTTTATATTCCTATGTAAAACTTCGACCCCTCATTGTGGCCCCAACCTAACCCCAGGGGTCATGAATTTCACAACTTTGAATCTACACTACCTGAGGATGCTTCCACACAAGTTTCAGCTTTCCTGGCTGATTAGTTTCTGAGAAGAAGATTTTTAAAGATTTACTTTATATATTCCTATGTAAAACTTCGACCCCCATTGTGGCCCCACCCTACCCCCGGGGGTCATGAATTTCACAACTTTGAATCTACACTACCTGAGGATGCTTCCACACAAGTTTCAGCTTTCCTGGCTTTCTGGTTCTTGAGAAGAAGATTTTTGAAAATTTCTCGAAATTTTTCATTAATTTCTAATTATCTCCCCTTGAAAACGGGTGTGACCCTTAATGTTCACAACTTTGAATCCCCTTTGCCTAAGGATGATTTTTGCCAAGTTTGGTTGAAATTGGCCAAGTAGTTCTTGATAAGATGTTGAAAATGTGAAAAGTTTACGGACAGACGGACGGACAGACGGACATACGGACAACAGACAAAATGTGATCAGAATAGCTCACTTGAGCTTTCAGCTCAGGTGAGCTAAAAAATATGTTGATAAATACAATGCCGTTTAATTTTTTTTATGCAAATACAATCATGTTTCTCATTCTTTTACTTTTTAATAGTGATCATTAAAATCTTTAAACAATAAACAGCTTGTCTGTGTTATTTTTCATTTTGTTTCTTGTTGGTCATTTAAGTTTAATTTATTTTCCTCTGTATCATCAGTTTTGTTTTTAATTTTGTTAATTTTTGTATGCTATTTATGCGTTGCAGACAATTTTTTTATTAAATAATTTGTTGTCACTTTTTTAACGTATGCATATCATTGGATCAATATGACAGTAAATTAAGCATGGAACTTGCATGTGTTTTTACTAAACCAAAAAAATATCTTAACAAAACTAGTCAGACGAAGAGTCGCCGTTACACTTATATTTAAAAGTATTTACTAGACGTTACACCCAGTACAGATGCTTGATCCACCTCTAAGTTAATCGCTGGAAATTGAAGCGTGAAGTCACTGTGACGTCATGCTTAACTTTCTTTTACGCTCGAGAGTTCTCGTAATTTGTCGGATAAATTTGGAGAAGGAAATGGCGTCATATGTCAGGAAAACTTCAGAAAGGTACAGTTGTTTTTACATAAGCATGTATGTGTTGTTTACTTTAGTGTTTCTAAACAATTTTTAATAGTTAGATGAAATAGATGTCTGTGATTGAGAGGTACGAATTTTCCTTAGACACGCTTCCTGTTCCACCATGTTGCAATGTACCGCAAAAGATTATTGGGATATGTAGAACTTTATCACGCGGGTCCGCATAAATTTCTTTGAACAATGTGTAGATTTCAACTCGAATTTCCTCGGATCGTACACATTGTCTATGGAGCTCGCTGCGCTCTCTATTATACTGAATACATGTATATGGCTGCCTGCTGTTAATAACCGTGCCGGGTCCGACACTCTCTCTTCTGTTCTTTAAAGGATAACAGGTATTAAATGAAATTAACATTAAAACACATTGGAAGTAAGTTCAATAGTTGTATAAGTTACGGTATTCAACATTGTTTTAAGTATCATTTATTATTGATTAAATTAAAGCAGTTAGTAGGGGGATTACATGTCATTATAATTAACATCTTCTGACAAAATTCCCTTCACAACCTTATCCTCGAGGCCTCAATTTTCTCCATTTTTCCCATCAAATATCAATGATTCAAAATAAACAGAAGTTTCTACTCCGCTTGTAAAGACTTAGACAAACAAGTTTGGATGTTTCAATGTTTCTAAGTAAAAAAAAAGCATGATAATGTATTACGAAGACAATATATCATCAGTTGTTCTAGCACAGTCAATGCCTACAAGACTTATTTTAGGTATTTTTAAAAAGACGTTTAAAAAGTTTCATAAATTGAGATGAGACAAACATACTACAGAAAGAATAACATACATGTATATGATTGCACCCATGAAAGAAAGGGTCTTATGACATTTTTGAAAAAGAATGACTAAATAATATCTGGTTGAAAGAGTTCTAAAGCACAAATCTTTACTCATGATTTTATCATAAAAAATAAAAAAAAGAATCTTACAAACAATCTAATTAAAAAGCCGTTTGTGTAGAGATATAATGCTTTAGATTTGCTTGGGGGATTCTCCAGAATACCTGTTATCGCTTGATTTAAAAAAAGAAGAAGAATTTGTCACCTAACAAATATTATCAATCTAAGGTAATGTCTGTTGATATTATTGTTTTCAACGATATACGATGTATAAACTTTGAACTGCGTAGAAAACAAAGTTATAAATTTCCTTTCATTCTGAAGTTAAGTACAACTGTCCCTTTTTGGCAGTGTGTATAAAATTCAAGTTTTGATATTAATGCGTACTTACGGTGTAATCAAAGCGGTCACGGTCAAATAATCTGAGAGTTTATTATGCTGATAGTCCAGCATTCAAAAGGTTCAAAAGCTCGTTGGTTTATTAGTTTGAAAGTTTTTATATTTATACATGTATATTTAATACGTTTAGTGGTCAGAAAACCAAAATATTGTTTTTGAATTTTTTTCCGGAGGAAGATTATGTTTGCTAGGGGAGGCGAAGGGGGTTGGGGGTCCGAGGCTTATAAATTTGAGTTTAAATTGATAAATTTCTATTCAGATTAAAAAGAAAATTTGATTAATATCTACATGCGCTAATCGGTTTGGGGGGGGGGGTCGGGTTCCGGCAGCTTCAGGGAAAATTTAGTCTTATTTCATTCAAATAATAGAACAACTTCTACAAATTGGCCTCGACATCCCTCCAAATATACTTGTAAAAACACCTAGTAAGACTACTATGATACGATTGCGTTGTCTTATTATTCGAACTTACCGATACAAATCATTACAAATTTGGTTATAAAATACCCCGAATACGCTTTTACTTTTTCAATAAGTCGGAAATTCAAAGCTTTCTAATAAGTGAAATTTCTTATCTTATTTTTTAAAAAATGGTGTGACTATTTGCATTAAAACTGAGTCATTTAAACTGGATTTGATAACACGAGACAAACCTTAAATATTTAAAATATTGTTATAGCAAAAATCACTAATTTAACATGTAAAAGATACCACAGATCACTGACTACTGTGGCAAACTAAATCCCAATATAGGACCTACATAATGAAATTAACAACAGGTATCGCCTTTTGAAATTGAAATTCTTGGTAGTGACCTCAATTATATATTTCCCTAACATAGATTTGAACGTTTTTTGAAAATACAAACTTCAGAAGTTTCTGAATAAAAATTGTGAGTACTACTGCAAGTGCAACTTAATAGTAACATTCATTAGCCACGGAGTAAAGTTTACATATAAAAATACTATGAAATGTTACAAAACGTACCTTAAAGTACATGATGATTGTCTGCACGACACAAGATGAATGGGTGCCAAGTACTTTAGAGTATGCGAAACGTTTTGTGTGCTTTGCGTTTTATGTTTTAAAATCATTTTTTTTAGATGGTGCAATGCCATTGGTCACAGCGGCTACAAAATCCTTATTCTCATTTCATAATCTGATGACGTAGTACCAGCAGGTATATATTTTAATCGAATGTTAAATATCATACTTGCATTTGTCCCTGTAACTAATGAATATTTAATCTAGTCGAACGAACAATAAACACATTGTCATATTTCTAGAGCGAAACTGATCAGTCATCTACAGCTCACTTCTCAGTTAAATCTTTAGTTATTAAATGAATGAGAGGTTTTTTTTCTAGGAATGGAAATTGGTTGCAGAATTGCTAATAAGTCAATCGCAATTTGTTCCGACTGATTGACCGTTTACACTGTGCCGGATAATTGTTCCAGTGCCAATTTGGAAAAATGTTGCACCCACTTAAGATGCAGTTTCGAAAAAAAAACACATATATACCAATAAACAATAGACCATTGTCTAGAGAGTATATAACCACTTTTATTTTTAGTGTGTTTCGCTGACAAGATATTTACCTTTAAAAATTAATATTCCATAGGAAAATAATGAATCCCATTGAAGAAACGAATCCTATACATAGGCGTCGGAACCGGGGGGGGGGCTAGGGGGGGGGGGCTTAGCCCCCCCCCCCACCCCACTTTTTTTGCAAAGTTATACCTGACCATTAGAAACATAGCATGATAGAGGGTTCAGCCCCCCCCCCCCCCCACTTTTTCTCGCAGGAAAGATTATTTTTCCTAAATTTACCTTGAACGATTGAGAAGTTGGATTCAGAAGCATACTACCCCCCCCTCCCCCCCCCCCCCCTCCCCCCACGGATTAGGAAATTCATGATTTTAGAGAAAAAAAATTTGGGTATGTAATTTTTTTTTTTTTGGTGGAAGTATAGGTATACTCCCCCCCCCCCCCCCCCCAACGGATTAGGATTTCCATGATTTTGGGAATTACTTTTTTCTCAATATTTCTGAGGATTAATCTAGCCCCCCCCCCCCACTTTCAATTTGCTTCCGACGCCAGTGCTATAAAACAACAGGCAAACAGTACTAGTCGTAAATTAATTTTCTATTCCCCAATTTTTCTGTCAACTTAAAAGTAAACAGCAAAGGTAAATCAAAGAAACAATATAGCAATATAAATTCTAAATCTTTCCTCATATATTATCATATATATATTCATCATATAAAATCGAAGTTATATAAACGTAGGTGACATTAAAAAACCGTGTTTTGTTAAAGATGAATGTGTTTTCTGCTTTTATTTAGATGAAAAAGCCATGTATACGAAACTCTTAACCACAGGAATCAGCATACTGAGATATTGTAGAAATCATGTATATATATATATATATATATATATATATATATATATATATATATATATATATATATATATATATATATATATCATTGTTGCATATTAATGTACAGGCTCTCTAAAAAAAATAACGTAAACAACTTTTTTTTTCAAATTAGTTGTCTAAAAAGCAACATTATGAAATATGTGTATAGAAATTATAAATCAAAATAATAAATTTTCAAAGATAATTTCAAATTGTTTTTTAAGTTAATCATTTCATCTGCTTCAAATTTGGATATTTGACTGGAAAGAGACATTGAGTGAAACCTTACAACTAAACTTTATGATAAACTTTATGAATTCAATTTTCCTATAGTCAACTTTCCTTACTTATAAAGCAATATATCTTTATCGCCTGCATAGAGAGTTTTTGCTTTCAGTTCTTTCATAGGGATGCTCTTCGTATGAACAGTTTCTAAGGCTAGACAAGCTAATGACAAACAAGTTGATAAATAGGACTACAAACATCATCGAATGAAATCTTCTATTCGTAGGTTTTATGGTCGATACAACGACCTCGTCTGAAAATGCAATCTTCCACTGGGTCATATGCTGACTGACGTTTTTCATGCATTTGTTAGACCATAATTACTCACTTAATTACCTACGGATTTTTCCGTTTTCGCGATTACGACAAAGAGCACAATGCAGGTGTGACCACTCAGCAGAGGATGCTCACTCCTCCCTGGAACCTGATCTTACCTCCAATTTTTTTAGAGGTCCGTGTCCGCTCTGGTTTCTGTTTTGTATTTTTCCTTTGGACTGCTGGTATTGAACACCGTTCGTTATTACCACGTTGCACATGCCATTTATCAAGTTTTTAATCAAAGGAATACTTTTGATATGGTCAAATATCTGCCCCTAATTCAATGAATTTTTTAAAAGTATCATACAAGATCAAATCTTTATAAAACATTATTTTATCACATGTTTACCTCTATATACGGCGGTTATCCCAACGAGATAAATTTTTTATCTTTCCGAACATGACGTAATAATTGAATATTACTTCTGATAGGCGGTTGATTGGCGTAGAATAAAAACAGTTAAAAAAGAATTCACTAGTAATATAAAGTTTAAGACCGTTTTTTATTTCTTTTCATAGATTGATAAACATATGTTCGAAAATGAAATGTGTAATGTTAATCTTCAAGAAACGTTTTGCCATGCGTAAGGTTGATGACGTTGATGCAGTAAATGTGTGAAGCGGCTGTCAATTAGCATTTTTACAGAAAAGATAAAGGTTTAACGAAAAACTTGGCAAAACATGTGATAGAAAGAATATCTCATGAAGTTGATGGTCTCTACAATGTGTTTGAGTTTTATCCAAAGAGTTGTGCATTTATAATCCCCTAGCCTTGGCGAACGATGAGAGATCCTATAGAGGGTGTTTAGCAAATTAGATATAAGTCATCAATTTCTAAAAGATGTTCATCTATGACGTCACTTAAATGGGCTTATTCCCAATATTTTGAAAAGAATTAATACATTCATACCATAGTTAACTATAGTTTCACAGCAAACATGCGTTTGATATTTTCCAATTGAAAAAAAATTGCCAAAAAACAATGTTTTGCTCCAAAAGATTAATTTATAAAAAAAAAAAAAAAAATCTTCGTGATATCATTTATACATAATAAAATAATTATAAATAAAATATAATTGTAAACAGTATCTCACAATGTTTTAAGCAGCATTTATTTATGATAAACAACTGAAGAGGTAGCACTATAGCAGTCATTATAATTGACAACAGTTTTCTGTAAAGAAAACCTTGTACATACTTTTTTCAAAATGATTTACGAATTTTTTTTACCTTTTTATAAGCTTTCTATAGAAATTTGATTCTATCGGCAAGAATGCAATATACTGTATGTAGTCCTTTGAAATAATATAAAATCGTTTTAAAAGCATGTTCAATAATAATAATTGTAGTGAACAGTGTTTTATGCATCATTCAATAATAACTAATAGCCAAACAGGTAGGACGATAGAATGTTTTAAACATAATTATAATCATTATGATTTACATTCTCTGAACAATTTTTCTTCACAATACCCGGCCTTAAGTGTCTCCAGTAAAACTTGATCAGTTATGGATTTCTCGTAAGAACTGTATGCAATGTTATGCATATTTCGACCCAAAATAAAAGTTGTAAAATGGGCTTTTAAAATAAGGTTGAAAATCGATTATATTATTTTTAAAATAAGAGTGTAAACGCTTTTATCCACATGATGTCATAATTGAGATATTGGCGCTATACTGTTTTGGAGCAAAATAATGGTTGTTTTCCGACGATTTTTTTTGGCTAGGAAACATTATTTATTATTAGTATACAAAATTTATAAAGCGCCATATATAATTTATATAAAATTACTCTACAGAGCTGTACATATAAAAGTTATTGGCATAAAAGCTAAGAACATAAAAAATATTATACCTAAATACACTAAACTAAGAACTACATACATATATAACACTGATTTTTGTTTACATGTAAAAATCGACGCTGTGCTGTCTCTGTACTCAAAAAAATAAAGTTAAAAATGCGTAAATACTTAAGAAAAATCTGGATAAGCCTTGCTAAAATGGTAATTTTCAATATTTTTTTTAAAACAAATAAAATTTCCCTCTAGTCTAAAATTTTGGGAAAGGCTGTTCCACAATATATAACTGACCACGTCGAACCGCCTGTCACAATACGACCTAGTACGCACACGCGACTGAACAAGGAGCATAGAGCTCTCTGAGCGCAGAGATCTATTTGGTTTGTAGACCTGGACCAGTTCTTGTATATACAAAGGCGATGTTCTGTGTAAGGCTTTGAAATACTTGCTGAAGTGCGATTTTTTAATTATGATGTTTATAATAACATAGATAAAATCATATGTTTAAAAATGACAATATTTCCTTTGACGAATATGAGACTATCAGGATAGACCTGAGCCCCCACTCTGATAGTCTTGTCTGTTTCAGGAGGAGACAAACTGCTGCATCAGATGGAAGCTTTAAGATAACTTGTTGTGTTCTACTTATCACTTGTGTCTTTACGAGTAATAGAGAAAATCTTACAAGATATCGTTTGAATTCATCTCACTTTTTAATTTGATGAATAGTATACTTTCTTGCTTTCGTTTCTTCTTCCTAAATATAGTCTCTCTCTCTCGCTCTATCTTTCTCTCTCTCTCTCTCTCTTTCTCTCTCTCTCCATTCTTAGGTCATTACACGTGTAAATTTGATATGAATTTTGCCTTAAGCAATTTGATATTTTTTGTGAATATCACTGCTACTAACCTTTCGAGGAGACTTCCTGGTTCTTAAAACATAAGTAGCAAATTTGTCACTGAAGTAACAAACACGAACTTTTCAAGCTGAAGATACATTTATTAGTTTGTGATGCAATTCTGAATGAAATAGCATATTGGGTGAAATTATACTATGAATATTTTAACGTTTTTATATGTTTTTAACAGTTGAACTTGAGTCTAGATTAAATCAAATTGATTTTTAAGAATGTCCGAAAAATGCAAATCAATTTTGCGTTGAGTGACTGTTTAGAGGACTTGATCATATCAATTAGTTTGTAGATATAAATAAAAAATTTAATAATGAAAACATCAAATCTATTTGAAAATTTGCATTAATCATAACATAATAATATGTTATACGGTGGAACCATTCGAGCGAGCGCATCATTTTCTGTTCGAATGAAAATTGCATAAAATTTATCACTAGATCACTAGGAAGTCGTGAATATTTTTTGTTGCCTTTCCTCGTATCTTAACACAATACGAGAAAATGGGAGAGGGGAGTATATATTTTGATTCTCATAAGAATGGAAGAGGGGAGTATATATTTTGGTTCTCATGAAAACTTGATAGGTGCTTTACTCAAAACATGTCTTCAAACCTCACGGAACCGTAACTTGCAATTTAAATAAAATCCGTTTTTGGCATGGCATTACGGAAGCTAGAGGGCACACTGGGATTAAAGTATTTCTTGATTTACCTATAGGTTTAGCTCTTTCAAATCCCCGTGCACTGGTTCTTAAATACCACTTCGCACTGCGTGCAGGCGAGCTGTGTTTGCTATAAAATATGCAGTATTCCATTAAATGATACCTAAAGTAGACATTCAATGACTGGATTAGATTAAATCATTTTTAAATCAATTCCTATTGATTTCTTTGTCAAAGCTTGAAATCAGTTTTTAACTTCCTATCCTATATATATATATATATATTCTTTGATCAAACCTTTGCAGCATTATATAGGGGGAAAATGGCGATTGAAGATTCACTTGATACAAGTGATTCTTACAAATTATAAATTAAAAATAAAATTTTCAGTTAAATGATTCATTTATCTTTAAATTGATTTTATAAACCTTATTTGATTTATTGTTTATTCATGGATATGTAAGAAAAAGTCATAACAAAAAAGTCTTAATACACTATTTTGCGATGAAACTAACTTTATCACTTTGATCAATGTATGCTTGGAAGCAGAAAAAGTCAAAAGTATCTGTGGGTTACAATTCAACAACATTGTTATATGTATTGAGTTATTTGATGCTTTATTATACAACGAAATGCATTGAATTTATACATTCTTCAGTGTCTATTGTCTTGTTAGCCATTAGCTGATTGTCATTTAAAGTACTTAATTTTTTATTACCAGATATGAAATAATCCAGCTCTCTATTCTTTGTTAATAGCATCTGTATTGTGCAGGATGAATGAATATTTAATTAGTGCAAAACACAATGTATTGTTATATTTTTTAGAACAAATGATATATCGCCTACTGCTTCCCTCCCATAAAGTCTTTAATAACTAAATGAAAGAGGAGTATTTTCTAGGGATGGTAATCGATTGCAGAATTCCTCATCTGTCAATCTCAATTTAAATTGACCCAAAATAAGTTATTTGTTTCAAAAAACAAGAATATTATTACCACACACACTGACATTCACACAGATATATAAATATATATAGGACAACCAGTCCTTTTCTCGGGACAAAAGAAATAAATTGCATGGGTAAAAACAAAGAAAACAAAATCTAGCGCTATCACTAAAACTACTAAACAAACTATAAAAAGAACAACTACATTATGAACAGTTTTAGTTCACAATCTCAAAGAAGGTGTTGAGAATGCGGCAGATCGCTCTAAAGTAATCAATCAACTGCCAACTTCACGCCTGATTGAGTTAATTAACTTATGAAAATTGACGTCCGAGTTAATAAATGAAAATTTGTACCCTGTCGTTAATTCGTAAAGCACTTCTGATTTTGACCAGAATTCTTCGATTAAGTTTATAATGAGTAAGAATTTGCTTAAAAAGAGAGAGAAAAAAATAATTAAGAACTAAAATTAAAGAAATAATAAAAATAGTTATTAGCAAACGAAAGGTAGTAAAGGAAACTGATAACTGAAAGAGGCGCAGTTGACAGATTTGACAAAATTACTGTATGAATGTCAAGTGATGTAAGGCTACAATGTACATGTATGAGACGTTCAACCTAGAGAAGTTCATTTGTTTGTTCATGACATCAGGAATGAATGATTTGGTTCTGTGCATCCCAAACTTTTCCTTGGTTTTCCTTTCCGCGTCTGTCCAATTAATGAGAATTATGGTCAATAACCAGTTCTTTCATGTCTTCCCATTTGTGGCCACTCGTATTAAAATGTTCCTCGACGGGCTCCTTGATTTTGTTGGTCTTTATGGTAGAGCGGTGGTTTTTGATCCTTCTGCGGAGATTACCTGTTTCACCAAGGTATTAAGGATGCTGTTGATGTTCTTAAGGGCAGGGAGATAGGTAGTGACTAGTGGAACCCTACTTTTGTCTGTTTTCTCTTTGTATTGTAAAAGGGTTTTCCTGTCTTTTGTAACAATCTCATCAATTGTAGATTGTACTGTGTAGGCTTTACACAGACTGAATTTAAATATTCTGCTGTTCTTCAACGATGTCATTACAAAATGATCGCTCTTATTTGGGTTGTTAATCCTTTTGAAACACCTCTAAAAGAATGGGGAGGGTGGCAACTCGATGGCTTGAGATAAAGGTGAGAATCAGTGGGTTTCGTACGGAGACTGAATTGTATTTCACCATCATCCAGGGTTGATGTACTATAAAAAAAAATAGCTTTTGGGAACTAGATATGTCCACTGTGCATTTAATTGAATTGTGGAAGGAGTTGGCAAAGGTAATGAAATGATTTAGGCAGTCTCGGTTTTCGACCCATTTCATCTCAATATCGTCTATGAACCGCAACGCGGGTATGATAAGGCAACTCACAGCGATAAAATTCCTCCGATCGATATGACGTCACAATAAGCAGCATGATGTCATATTTTACTCAGAAACATGTTGATTTTAACTTTATTTCTGGTTTATATTATAAAAATTACAGACATAAAATATCACTAGAAACTCTTCTAACTGAATATATCTTCGATTTCTCTCTATTACGTATAATTATCATTGATGACGTCACAAGCATGTTTAAAAGAGAAGATCATGTCGGGAGACAAATTATCGGAATGCAGTGTAAACAATGCCGAAATAAGACTCATTTAATACAGATACCTAAGATTTAGATGAGTGTCAGTTCGAATATAATCAGGATAATACAGGCATGGATATTTTGTTTAATCAGCGAGTGTTATAAGGTAAGCGGATCGACATTTATATGGCTTGACCAGTCTTTCCTCTGTCAGTGTGTACAAAAAATGGCAAAAGTGTAACACTACCCTGGATATTAGGAAAAATGATTTTGGTAAATATCAACGGTATATGACCTAAACTACATGAAAAGTGCTGCTAGAATCCTGTGCTTTGTTGTTTTAAACGAAAATACGTAGTATTTTCAATGAAATTTTAGAAGTTGAGAGGGTTTCCGATAAATATTTACAATATTTATTTTATGCGATGTACAATAGGATTCTAGCAGTAATACTAATAAACATGAACTAATTTCCAATCGAATTATTGTAGAAAACATACAAATGAACTTCGGGGTAGTGTTACACTTTTTGATTTTTTGTTAAGGTAAAAAAGTGATCTATTTTTAACTGTCACGTGATACCATGGCACGGCAGCTTCAAAGATTGAGTCGATTCCGAAGTAGAAAATAATATCTTGGTGAACTCTTTCACTTGGTATTAATATCCAGCGCTGTTTTCATAAAAATAAACATTTTTTAAATTGATCATAATTTTTGACGGTCATTAAACTATGAGTTGCCTTAACCTACCCGCGAACAAGCTCAAAAGTTTGAAAGGAGCTCTAAGAAGCAGGTTGCTTTCTAATCTTCCCAAAAATATATAGGCGTATGAGGGAGCCATTTTGGTGTCCTTAGCTGTACCACTTATTTGTATGTAATGTTTGCCATTAAACATGAAATTGTTCAGCTTGAGAACATGTTTAAGGATCTTGAGTAGAGATTCGGTTGACAGCTGCTGAATCGTTCTACTGTCCCATGTCTCCCTGCAGGCCTCGATACCTTCATCGTGAGGAATAGTCGTGTATAAGGACATGAAGAGTATGATCTGGCAGGCCAGAGGTGTTTTATTAAGGTAATTTGTATTGCCCTTGAGGTATGATGGCAAATCCTCTACATGTGGACGGAGATGTTAATCTTAAAATTCAGATATTTTCTCCGTGGGATGACCGATGGCACTAAATATAGGGCGTCCAGACATTTCTTCCTTGTGGGTTTTTGGAAGCAGATAAAATTGACCCGGTCTGCAGTTGGTTGGGCAATGCGTTTCATATACATTAACACCAATTTCATCATTTTTTTAGACAGGGTGTCAGTGATGAGAGCTGAAAAATCTTCGATTGTATCAGTTTCCAGTTTCTTTTAGAAACACCCGTCTGTCAGTTGTCTGTTGGATTCAGCTAAATACGCTTGTTTGTCTAGGACAACCACTGTGGATTCTTTGTCTGCTTTTTTAATGACTAAGTCGTCCCTGTTTTTCAACATTTGTAAAGCAGATCTTTTCTCTTTTGTCAGATTGTCAGGGACCTTTTGGTTAGTCAGGAGATTCTCAATGTCTGATTCAACATCATCAATGTTGAACAATATTTTATTTCAATTTGATAATAAAACAATCTGTCATAAAAGTTTGATTCAAAGCGGAATATTGTATGTGAAGGATCTTTTTAATGCTGATGGCCAATTCAAAACGCTTCAAGAATTGTCATCTTCTTTAAAACAAAAAGTTAACTGGATGTGTGAATATAGAATAGTTAGAAATGCAATATATGAAAAAATCACTAAAATTTGATATGAAATGTTTTCAATATATACAAAAAGTATCCAATCGTGATTTTCTTTTTATTAATGGTTTACATTGTATTGAAGACAAAAAAGGTAAACAAAATTACGAAAATTTGTTGTTCAAAAAAATTCAAGCCTCCCTGTCACCAGGCAATGTTTAAAAGACTGTTTTCAGTGGGAAAAGAATATTGGAATGACATATACAAAAACAAAGTAAAAGATATATATGACAAACGAATATGTGAATTTAACTACAAAATGCTGAACAATACAGCGTGCTGTAACAGCTTTCTTTTTAAATGCAAATATAGGCCTTCTGCTTATTGTAATATGTTGGCGAAATAGAAGACGTAAAACATTTGATTTTTGAGTGTGAACATGATAAGATGATACAGTCAACTTTAAGCTTAGTTATAGGATTTGATATACAGTGGAAACATGTTATTTTGGGTTTTTATTTTGAGAGAAATACAAAAATACGCTATTTCAATACTGTTGCTATCATTCATAGCATACAAGATATTTGAATATAAAATGTGTTGTAGATCTCAAAAGAAAACAGAGACATATAATGAATTAGTTTTATATTTGAAAAACAGATACAATATCGATGTACTTATAGATATGTCAAAAATACAAATATTTAGAATTAATATTGTGAAATTTGCAGATATGCTGAAAATGTAATATTACTCTATGACTAACTATCTTTGCCCGAGATAGTTGGATTTTGTTAATGGGCTGATTTGTAATGTGAAATAAATAAAACAAAACAAAACAAAAAAACATCACCAATGTAAGACTCAAGTGCTCCACCTTTGGCCGGTGCCGGTTCTCAAATACTTCTGGGTTGGTACAACTTCTGTTCTTCTATGTTCTTCTAAGTTGAGCCAGGGCGGAGGAGGGTCATCTGTGTGATCTTTGCTGTTCGCGAGAAGTGTTCCTTTAATCTAGTCTTCGGGAAATGCTCTGGTGTCCTCTCTAACCTTTTTGACATCGACCACATGCGGTGTTGGCAGAAATTGAGACCATAGATAGTAGCAAAGTCTCAACGTAGACCTGTGAGAGGAATCTTAGATGCATTCAGAACTAAGCAGGTGTTGGTATCGGTCAAGGACTCGTCTTTACTTGTTTGCTTGTTGCTCTTGAAGCGTCTAGGGCGCCGTTTTTTTAACAGAAGGACGAGGTGACAACATATTAGGCCTAGTTTTTCAGTTTTTTAGGGTTGTATTGAATGTTGTTATGATTCGTTTGGCTTTAATAAAATCTGCATGTGATGTGGATTTATCAAGAGAAGACTCTCATGAAACTATATCTTTCTCCAGTTGTCGGATACTCTGGTTATCCAGCGACAGACTGACATTAATTCTTTGGAGTATCATCTTATCATGAACTCCGAGCGTTTTTGGACGCTTTTAGAAACTGACCCCTTGTTGGGAGTGACATTTATCTGGAAGCCTTTTGGAGAGAGAGAGAGAGAGAGAGAGAGAGAGAGAGAGAGAGAGAGAGAGAGAGAGAGAGAGAGAGAGTGAGAGAGATAATGTAAATTAAAGAAGGTGCACATGTATAGAAAGTTTTCTATTGTTGTTGAGTTAAATATTTAAAAAGAAAACGATAATTTTGCTACATTTCTATTGACATGCGCTGTTATTTGCAATTCCTGATTGGCATGGGAAATCTTTTGATAGTATAAACATGTATCACAAACATTATTGTACTTTATTCATATATTATGTACTTTGTTGTTGGTAACAATGCATGAGTATTCAACGCCCTGAACAGAAGTTTAAATTTCAGGAAACAATATCAGGAAATGTCGGTCGTACCCCTGGCCATTAACTGCTTGTCATTTAAAGTTTATAACCATTTGGAAAATGATGTAACGTTATACGTTAATTTTAAAAACTTCCGGAATTCAGTTTTTGAAGGTTATGTTTTCATAAACAGTTCTTTGATACAACCTATGTTATTCAAATTCATCTTTATGTTAATGGCATCACTGGTCGATTGACGAATTTGCGTTTGATTGTTGTGCTTCAAAGTCAATAAAAACCTTAAATGTTTATTATTTTTATTTACCTTACCTTGCTATAAATTATTAAAGGAAGGAGTCGGAAAGAATATAGGATCAAATCAATAAAGACCTGCAAAGAACTATTACATTTAGTTTTTTGGGGGTTAACTCAGTCGCACAAAATGTTATGACAAAATACTCCTGATTGTTATTCCATATGTTTCGCATTCATTCAGGAACATATATATGTTTAATACAGAAATGTTTCATTTCGTGCGGGGCTAATATTTGAAAATATATATTTGATTACGTGAAAATTCTTTCATCAAATTTGATTGAGATTACATTGGGACGATTAAATTTTTTGCGAGGTTTAGGGGTTTATATGCAGGACTCCAAAGTGTGTTGGCACTCCAAAGTCCGACGATCACACCAAAGTCCGACAGTCACGCCAAAGTCCGATGGTGTGACACGCCAAAGTCCGATGGTTGACGTCATTCACCAAAGTCCGATGGTGTGTCATACCAAAGTCCGATGGTTCACAAAACTGGAGCAAAACTGTGCAAGATCCGATTTTATACAATCAATGCATATACGAAACGACTTACGTAAGTTCGAAATTAAAACAAATTAGAAATTAAAAACAAAAACACTGAGGTCATAGTCATTATTCATATAGTTCACTTCCCTTCCCCCGTTTAGAAGCATACTGGGGCGCAACAGATATTTCGAGAGAAGGTGCACTTTTCCGTATTCACAATCTTCCACCGTAAAGATCATCACTTTGAAATCATATGTGTCAATTTTCATCACCCGTCCTTTTCTCCAGTAACCAGACAGAAACACATTTGTTCCGGCGGAAAGGGCAGAATTTGGTTTAAAATCTACAAAGTCGCCCATGTTCGGGTCGAAGTTTTCCAGTGTCGCTAACGGAGCCGGTTTCCTGGAAAACAGTTCCATGGGGGTAGTGATCATAGTTCCAATGATCAGGGTTCTGTAAGAAATTTAAAGAAAACTGAAAGAACGTTTTTATCATTGTTATTATCGAATTCCAACGAAAAAATATACGAGTATTGATCCTACCTCTTTCATTCCCAAAAAAGAGTCCGAGTACCGTGTTTTGTTGTGCGTTTCTGGCGGACTTTGAAATCTTTGTTCGTACAGGTCCTTATAGTGTGAACTTACACCAGACTAAACAAAATGTGAAAAAAAACATTACAAACTTCAAACTATTATGTATTTTTTACCGTTGTAGATTTATAAGTGGTGATCGCTGTTTTAGATAGATCTGCAACTGTGGGGAAATGAACGTCAGGGATCACCTGGAGCGTCTATAAAGAATGGTGAATAATATGATTCTCATTTATGTAAGAAATTTAAAATAATGTTTGAAAGAAGAGACAATTTTTAAATGACTGTGAGCATTTAAGTACCTCTGACTCTTTGTTTTTGTTCCCCGCGGCGTCAATGTCAATGTTTTCCTCTGCATCATCTTCCTCTACATCGATATGGGCTTTCTCTAAAAACTCTCTTTCCTTTCTAGTCACGTTACACATTGGAATCTAAAATTTTTGGTTAAGATCTGTCTATTTATAACCTGCGTTAAATCAACGAGCAACAGGTAGTTGCTAACTTTGATGTTTGAGAGAGAGAGAGAGAGAGAGAGAGAGAGAGAGAGAGAGAGAGAGAGAGAGAGAAAAAGAGAGATTAAATGTTTAAACGGTGTATTTATTAGCAGAATTTATAGGTCAGTTATACTGTCACACCTGAGTAACTTAACGAAACCTGTACCTGTTCCTCCACGACAACGGAAAAGTTGGATCGCTTGAAAAAATTCTGATGTGGAGTCATGGACTCATAAGACCTGTGCACACGGTTGTTGAACTTGTAATAAAACTCTGGAAGGCTAGACGGCCAATCTCTGGTGTCCACGAACTGTGTCCTGAAGTATGCAACAACAGTTCTTTTGAACCACTCCACGCGACCTGAAATATGTTAACGCATTTGTAAAATATTTGATTACAATATTAATTCTATACATGCATCCATTTTTTAAAGCCGCAATGTAAGAATACATTGTCTCTTAGCAGCTTATATTCGCCGAAGCTTAAGTGATAATAAGTTTAAACCTTGCGTATAACGTACATTTTTAATATACATTTGTAAAATTACCTTGAGCCTGTGGGTGATAGGGTCGGCGTTAACGTGCCTGGTCTTTAATTCTTCCATTTCGGAGGTTAAATTAGCATTGTTGAATTCCTTGCCATTGTCCGTTTGAAGAATTCGTTGTAAAAGCGTTTGTTTTTCAAGCGTCCAAATAATTATCTTGCAGATTCGCTTTCTGCGAAATTAAAATTGTAAAATTGTAAAGGTTGAAGCAGAGTTATTGTTCCTGCCAACAATAATTATAATATTTCACTGGCTACGATTATAATCATCAGATAATGTTGACTTGTGTTCGCACAATAATTATAATGTAGATTTCGATTACAATTATCGTTGGGTGACATTTTTATTATTTTGAACCAGAACACTATCATGATTTGATAATAAAGAATAATTATGTTGGTATTTTTTTCACAAGTAAAGATTAAATATTTATTTTGAAAAAATAATAATAGTGCAATTTAAGTGAAGTTTGGTTAAATTATTATTTTTGGTCAATTATATAGGAAAATATAATACTTTTGTAGGGGTACCCTACGGCTTTCCATACTTTTCATATTTTTCGTTTGATCATTAATTGTGGATGCTTCACTTGTATATCCAAGAGTTTGTACTAGGGGAAAATTATAAAAGACAGCAGCCCAGTATTCAATAGTTGATCCCATAATCCATGTAGCTCTCATACATCTTACAAAACTTGAAATTTGCTAGTGTATGAACGTATGTAAAACATTTATTATCTAAGTAATGTTAAATTTTACTCAAATCTAATGTATAAGGCATAGGCCATATACTTTCACCCCGGTTTCATTGTTTGATTACTTGGTCAGGACTGACTCTTGCTTCTTCTCCAATACGAAATGAGTTCGACTTGAAACCCCCTTGTTTACAATACAAACTTGTAAGTTTAAGCAAGGAGGAATGAGAACTGATAACTCATCAGGAGTTTACCATTAAAATAAATCAGAATTTGGCCTGACCTGTACACTGTGCCCCCCTCCCCCATTAAAAAATAAAAGATTACTGAAAAGGAAAAGGGAAAATTTGATCATCTCGTAAATTACTGAACTTAGGGTACCCGGGTATATATATAATATCTGGTAGATCCTGAGGTTTTACCTTCGCTGACATAGAAGCTATGACACAAACGAAATAATCTAGAAGGGATGGCCAAGCTATGTACCTTCGCTGACATAGAAGCTATGACACAAACGAAATAATCTAGAAGGGACGGCCAAGCTAGAGGTAATTATAATTTATGCATTTACTTGAAATGATGGAAACTTTCAAAAGCCATCTTATGCATGCCACGTGTTCTGACCATAGTGTTTTAACGGTCTATTTCTTTCCGCTGTCAAATTTCCCTATATTGAAGAAGGGGGTTGTATAAGCGCTAGATCGGAATGAATGAGAACCAAAGTAAAACAAAAAGCAGAAATCGCCAATGAGAAAGTAATCTCCAATTGCATTTAGCCTTGTATTAGTGTGCCTTAAAAAATGTTTAACTGAATGGCCAGAAGTACAACATTCTAACTAATGCCATGGCCTCAGGAGATTAAAATGTTTGTATCTATCTGCTCAGCCATTTGATTGTCTATGTGAAAAATATCTTCTTATTAGCCAATAAGGGACCCTGGAATGGCGACTACTACTGAAACAAGCTTTAGAAATACCATGTCATATAATCTAGCAAATTTCAACCAATGACGTGACCATCTACCAAAAGCCCGTTTGTTGTGGGGAAAAAAAGCAAACCTACAAACTATTCCACCATAACCAAGCGATTGAGCTAAAGTGTGTCAGTGGAGACCCGTAGCCTTTTGGGAAAAAGGCTGGGTCATTTTAATGATTAAGAAAATATACCAATATTCCCCTTTTTTGATTTGGGTGGCGTGATGCCCGATGGCAGCATATTAATCTTGGACTTTTTAAAACAATCAAGATGACGTACAGCTAGTTTATTTATTGCAGTTTGAATATTAAAAAAACAGTTTTATTAAAGGTTTGATTACATGTATAGACGCAATGCATAATCAAATTCATAGTTTAGAAAAAAAAAACGTGATGCGGACAATCATGCACAAGTTGTCGCTCCTGCACTGGAACTAAACACATTTATCAAATATGGTGATCAATGCAATATTATATAATAGTTCTTAAGAATTCAAATGTTTCTCGAGAGAGAGAGAGAGAGAGAGAGAGAGAGAGAGAGAGATATCCCATTCGAGGTAATTAAAAAAGGATATTAAAGTATCCTATCCTTGTTAAAAGAGAATTTTAAAAAAAATTGAGTAGTTTTGTTATTTACCTATAGACATATGCTGTTATTTACAATACGTAATACGTGATTGGCATCGGTAATTGGTAATTCAATTTGATAATATTTTCGCATAGTATTTCATGAATAGTTTATGTGATATGCTGTTATTTACAATACATGAATAATGAACACCTTCAATTGAAGTCTGATTCATCATTTAGAAATAGTCATCAGGAAACAATTGGGCATATCTTTCGTTTTGTGGATCATCAGCTGTTTGTCATTTCAAGCTTTTCAACCATGCGGAAAATGATGTGTACGATTTTTAAGAACATCCATAATTGAAAGTAATGTTATCGAAAAATAACTCTATTCTTTGACCATTATCATTCAAATGCATCTTTCTTTCTTCATTTAAAAATTTCGAATTATTTACAAAAACATTTTCTAACATTACTTTTAACTTTGGAGTAATATAAAATTTATAACATAGAATTACTGCCTTAAGCTTGTTATGCCTCTTTCTCAATACTTAACGAAGCCGAGTACAGTTCAAGTACGCATGCTTTTGCGCAGCGTTTCATTTGCATATATTGCTACGTCATCTTTTTGGTTGGTTGACGCCATGGTGTTACAGTTTCAACTGCAAATAGCCAGCGAAATTTGTAAAAAATATCTATTTTAAGGCATACAATTGAAATCAATGTAGAATAGACATATATACCTAGAAGTATGAGATATATTTGGGCTCAGGTCGAAAACATGAAAAGGGTTCAGCAAGCCTAACCCGCTGTCACGTCTTCTTACTCCGCCTAAATATATGTTAATACGTGTCTTTCAATAAAGTAACCACCTATTTTATATTATTGACCCTTAATGTGTGATGTTATTTGTATTTTTATTACCTAAATATGTTAGAATGTTTTAATATTACTATAAAGATTAAGATCACAATTTCCGCATTTGTCAAAAAAAACATAGCCATTTTCTGACAAATCTGGGAAATTGGGCATACCAAAAACATTGATAAGACCCTGTAAACAAATCAATGTACGGAGTATTAAGCTTAAAAATACACAATAGTGCATATAGCCACAGCTTTAATTGAATCATGTTCTTATTTAGCAACTAAACCCTTTAACTTCCAGCAGTCGGTTTATTAGAAATCAATTTTACAGGCCCTTTATTATTTATGAACACATAGTTTAATATCAAATCAATATTTTTATTACTTTTTATCTATTGATTTTCGAAACGAATTTTAGTTTTGATAAACTATTATTGAAGATTCCCATTCGAAAAAAGATAGATCTAACAGTAAGAACTTATTCTCTGTGAAATCATAAAAAAGAATGATAATCTAGCAAAACTAATTTGTAAAACTAATTTTAACTAAATGTTGTTTTTATTTATTTCCTGTTAGATAACAATTAAAAGTAGACAAGCTTTCCATCTATACGATGGAGACTACTTTTATAATTATGACGTCTACTGAATGATGACCGCTATTGAAAGTTGACCACTACTGAATGTTGACCACTGCTGAATGTTGACTATTACTGAATGTTGACCACTATTAAATGATGACCTTTATCAAACGATGACGACTTCTGAAACGATGACTATTTTTAATTGATGACCACTACTGAGTGTTGACCACTACTAAATGTTGATCACAACTGAATGTTGACCACTATTAAATGTTGGCCACAACTGAATGTTGACCACTATTAAATGTTGACCACTATTAAATGTTGACCATTACTGAATGTTAACCACTACTGAATGTTGACCACTATTAAATGCTGACCATTACTCACTGTTGACCACTACTGAATGTTGACCACTACTAAATGTTGACCATTACTGAATGATGACCACTTCTGAATGTTGCCCAAAACTGAATGATGACTACTATTGAATTTTAACCACTACTGAAAATTGACCACTACTGAATGTTGACCACAACTGAATGATGACTGTTACTGAATGTTGACCACGACTGAATGATGAACACTATCGAACACTATCAAATGATGACTACTACTGAAACATAGACTTTTTTTTAAATGATGCCCACTACTGAATGTTGACCGTTACTGATTGCTGACAATTATTGAGTGATGACCACTATTGAATGTTCACCACTACTGAATGATGACCATTACTAATGTTGACAATTACTGAATGCTGACCACTATTAAATGATGAAAACTACTGAAACGATGACTCTTTTTAAATGATGACCACTATTGAATAATAACTAATTTAAATGATATTGAATGTTGACCACTATTAAACTACTGAATAATTACCACTTTTAAATGATGATATGACGATACGCTTTACAGTTATTGGCTGGGTATGAGGGCAACATATGAGTTGTTGAACCTGAAAGTGAAAATGTTGCCTGAGGCCACAGGCCTCAGTTAAGTAAAACAAAAATGTGTTTTCTTTAAATAATTTTATCAATATAATAGACCGTGTTCCTGAGAAGTATTTGGAATAAAAAACTATTTTCCCTTTGTATATTGGAAGACTGTTTAAATTAAACGGTTTGTGATATCCTACATGATAATGAAATTATTATACTAAAGCAATTTAAAAGCAGCAATGACTGGTATATTTTATTACAGCATAGACTTTACAGTTTGAACAAAGTTAAATTCAATATTATCGATTCTATACATACAAAATACCACTAGTAACTTATGAATAAGTTTTTGCTAAGGAAATGGTACCGATGCGATATATTTCCAAATTATTGAAATATATCAATAACATGCATTGTTATATTTAAGATTTCAAATATTTCTTCCCCTTTACCAAACTAAATGTGTATCTGACAGAACGAAGCATAGCATAATCTTAGGAGTTTTCGTTTGCATATCAACTTTGAAAGATGAAAATATGTTTTAATATTAATTTTGTTAGAAATGTATTCACTGAATATGCTTACTTTGAAATCACGGAATACGAAAAGAAAACCCCAAAAGAAATTAAGGCTTATATATGTGTTTGACTGAGGAAAACTCGAATAGTGCAAGGATACTGAAGTGCTTGCAAGTGTGATTACACTAAAATGGCCAAATCAAGTAAACAAAATATGTTACAAGAGAGCTCTCACAAGTACAACAAACATTTTGTTGGTATTCATTGCGTAGATGTGTTCACATTCTCAATCACAATCAAACATTTTTCAAACAATAACGCACTCGATATTTCAATTCTAATTGCAATTAGATGATGAAATGGAATTCATTATCGGCCACAATTGAAATGGTCATTCAACAGTTGTAATCATGAAATAGTTGTTAATATTCAATAGTAACCATCATAAAAATAGTTGTCTTCAATATAAAAGTACTCATCATTCATTATCATTCTTCCTATCAGTCTGTCACTATACTGTATTTATCCAATACTTGGTTAAAAAAAACTTGGTGTCATTTTCTAAAAGGTAGAAGGAGTACAAAGAATTAATGGTTTTTCCTAGCAGATATTTGACACACAAAATGTATTATACACTTAAGATTCTAATTTAAAAAACAACTAAAATAGAGTTTATGTCAAATTTATATCATTCCTTGAATGCACATGACTCAATGGTCATTGGTGTTAGGTCATTTCACAAATGTCGCTGGTCTAAACCTAGATTTGGTCACTTCATGTTCTGTGTTTTTTCCTTAGATGAGACACTTTACTTTTATTGTGTTAGTTCATCCACTTACAAATGCGCTCTGTGGTAAACCTACGATGACCTGATGTTTCATCCAGGGGAAGTCAATGAGTCATCCGCATAGTGTCAGGGAAACCAGTTATAAGCTATGGTCTTTATTGCCTTTATTGCTCGTAGAAGGATTCTACTTAATTTTGTTAACAAGTTGCTGTCCTTTAAAAAAAGGACTACAATACGTGGACCATTTGCATGTGTTTCCAACGAAAACGTGAAAGCCTAAAAATTATCAGAGATTCCACCCACTCTCGCCCCCTGCTTTTATTACCACTAAATTTGTGCGTTGTATTACGTATATGTACAGCCCTGACATTTTATCTCAGAATTTAAAGGGTTCATACTTCTAAGATAATTATGATATATCTATTAATGAAGTTTGCATGTATAGTATCAGGCATTCGGCGAAATCTACTACTGTTAACCAACTTTTATTCGCCTGCGAAAAATTTCCACGAGGTTCGCGAGGGCCTCGTTGGCGCGAATATTTCTCGCAGTGCGAACCATTCGTTGTCGTATGGTTGTTATAGTAAGACTGGTATGGAGAACGCTTGGCCGCGAACAATAGTCGTAGCAAACCAATTTATCAGAAGTAAATCGCGAAATAAAGTAGTCGCGAATAATAGTAGGTTTACGGTATTTGCGCACACATTACGATTTGCACTACTTTGTTAACTATGCAGTGACAGATTTGTGTAAATTAATTTCATATTTTGATACATTTTTCTTGAGATTTAAACTTTTATACAGTGACATAATTATTCAATCATACTTAAATGCTTAACAAATTTTAATCGGGAAGTTCTCTAGTCTCGCCTACTATAAAAGTAAAGTTAAGTTACATGTATATTCGGAAAACAGCAAAACATTGCTAATATGCTATTTGATGCATGTTGTAGTTTCGGCATAACATTAACTTATTTCATAATACTGACATTTCATATCAAAGCCGATCATTTCTTTGAAAGGAATACTTTGTTTCTGTACTGTTTACCGACAACTTTACAATTACATGCTTTTGAACTTATGTGTGCATATGGCATGTAATCCCGATCCCGATACAGATAAACGTGTGCTTGCCTGGTTCCCCGAGCTACCCATTACGCACAGGAACCAGGCTAGCTCATGCGCAGGCTGAATTTTCCCCATAGCATCCGGTCTAACCTCGCTTATATATTTTCTGCGTGGACCTCCGGGTCCACGCAATGAAACTATAAGTTTTAAGAAATATTAATCTTCTTTCCTTCGTCCTTAAACAACCAAACTTTAATTTGCAATTCAAACATAAGTGTACACTTTTTTACAACAAAGAAAAATGTACTTTTTGGCAAATTTTATTAACACAATCCAGAAATACAAATACATATTAAGCGATCAAAATACATTGATAATAATGTTAATAAAATTACTCGAAATAAGAGGCACATAGGCAACATTGCTCATCTGGGTAACATTGGCCATAACTCTAATCAACGCAGCAAACTTTATATACAAAGGAGCTTTATAAAGTCAAACACAAATACAAAGCCACTTACGTTTTAGTAGTTGTATTAATTACATGTAAGAGTCAAGATGATTTAATACAAAATGATACTGCAAATTGTTGCATTACATTTCTAAATTATATATAGTAGGCTAAACTATATAAAGAAGATTTAAAGTCTTTTAATCAGCTGCATTGATCAAACTGAGACTGTGCATGACATTTATGTTGTTTGTTTTAGACATTGACACTTTTGGAATCCATAATTGTTTGTTAATGCATTTGTGTTTCTTAATCTCGACTTTAATTTGGCTTCAGTATTAAGAAAGTATTAGGAAAAATGTGTATGTTTTATTACTTTTCCAACCGATTTATAAATTAATTAAAAACGAGATATTGATACTATTGATAAATAATTAGAAAACTAACTAACAGTCATGTGCCTTGTTTCCTTAACCTCAATGCCTTAAATATTATATTATAATACCACCCCACCCCCTTCCATTCTGACAAACCCATAGTGATGAATGTAATATACTAAATATAGACTTGGTACAATAGCTTTTGTCTATAATATTTGCACAGATTATAGCATTTCAGTTTTTCAGTAGAATTATTTAAGTGTTATTTTCTACTTTCTAATATAAACTTTGATGCCTTGTAATGGTTTCTTCCTGAGCCTTTGGGGTCATGTTTAAAAAAAAATAAACATACCATATATAAGAAAACTAAAGTTTAAGTTTGAATTTTAAAGACTGTTTGGTTCTTGAGAAAACATAAGTACTTCACCCTTTTTTTACTCATTCGCAATTGTCTCCCCTTTGAAAAAGGCCCTTCATTAAAACACATGTGAAAGCCCTTCCCCAAGGATTCTTTGTGCAGAGTTTGGTTAAAATTAAATGTGAAAATTTTACGACAACGGCAACAATGACACTGACGACGACTACGACAGACAACGGACAAATTTTGATCAGAAAAGCTCACTTGATCCTTTGGCCGGGTGAGGTAAAAAGGGGATAGGATCTTCCACAACAATTAACAATCAAAGAAAAGGATTAAAAACAATATATATCATATGAAAAATGATTGCTAAAAAATCTTTAAAAAGTATTTACAACTAAAAAAGTTATATAAATTTCTTTTTTTGAATGTGTCAAACTAACAATTCATTACTAACAAAGGGGAAAAAACTCTCCAAAGATTATTTTTATTTTCCGCATCTTTAGTTAACTGAATAACATGGCTTGTCTAAGAAATTATTGGACAGTCCTCGAAAGTTAGACAACAGCCAGTAATATGTAACAGTTTGTCAATAGAGAAGAGAAAAAGTAATGCGTGATATTACATTCATAATAGTACAAATAAAACGCCGAAGGCTTAAGGTCAAGATCTAGTAAATAAATCCGGACTGTCCTTTTGGTGCTAGAACCATAATGACGTTATAATTGATTTGATCAATCTTTTTCCGTATTTACGGCTTCAAATGAACTATATAGAAAATAAAACAATATTTTGAAATTCTATTTTTAATCACGGGAAAAGTAATCCCGGTACCTATATTCAATTTGACATCATTTTAAAGAGGAGGTCAATAGCTTGTTAAATGCCGTTTTTGGAGAGACTGTACGCATTCTAGATATATTTCATTAGTCAAAAATGGACAAAACTCCGAGATTTGTTACTTTTATCCTTCATATTTCATGGAAAATGGTTGTTTAAAACATGATTTTTCTTTGTGTCTACCAAAAATGTATGCCACGGTACACCCCATGAAACAAAGCTATTGTCATGAGACATCATTGAAAAAATTTATATCTTGAATTTCTTTAACTTGTAGGCACCTTTGATTTACTAGATCTTGACCTTAAACACTAAAAAGTACGCAATAGTTAATGATACCAATATGTACACTTTTACATGGACATAAATACAACAACGAAAATACGTATTCAGTTTTTTTTACATTTATATCCGTTTTCAAAATTGCACTACCTCAAAGAAATATTTCTTTTGAGGGTCAAAAATTTGTGGTCAGTAACTAAAATTTTGTTAGTTTATTTAGTTCAAAATGTCGACGAAATGGGAGCTTGAAAATATCATTAAATTGTCTTGATTTAAAATTATTTTTTTACTGTTGGAGGTCAGCTAATGCATAATAAACTGCCATTACACACTTTACACAGTAGTAAGTTGTTTCCTGGTCTATGCTGACCCTCTTGATGATGTATATTTTTTACATTCCGTTATTTACTTCAATAATGCCATTTTTTCTAAAGATGTTTTATTTTTTGATATATAACACCAAAAACCTAATTGCAGTCGGCTTAGTCTTAAATGAAATAGGAACATAATTAAAATTGTTCCTTAAAATGTAATTATAAAATGAAGCGCATATAAAAAAAAATCGTTCTAAGATAAGAGTGAACATAAAGTTTCCCTTGCAAAGCTAAATTTTCATTGTTGAACACAATCTCGGGAAGAGGTCAACATTGGTTAAATCAACATTTTCTGATTAATCATGTCAGTTTTCTTTTGTTATCGTGATGTCTTAAAATATGTACAAACTAGTATCTGGATGATTTATACCTGCAAAATAGGATCACAACATTTAATATTTTCTCTTCACAGAAATATACCACGTAACCCCATTCCTGAATAACTATTTATCATTTAAAGAGATAAAGATTGACAACTAGTGAGACAGCTTGGAAAAAAGAAATTTAAAGTTGACGTTAACCAAGACTGCAAAAACCGTCCACTTATTGGCCGGGATTCACGAGGGCTAAGACAAACAGCAACCAAAGGCTTATATACATATATGATGCAATATAAAAAAAACTTCAATGTAATGGTTTTATCATCATACAATGAAAAACTTCATGTGATAAATAATTATTGTAAACAAATCCATAAACTTGTTTTACTATTTGAAGTAATTATTTGACGTCATACTCGGACATACATGTATGAACAACCAATACCGATATCAACGTCATAATAACTATGGTTAACGGAAAATTGTGTGAAATAACAACCGAATATTGTCGCAAAGGGATATGTACAACCATGTAAATATAGGATCCATCATTATTTGTGATCATTAGTGATAGTTCATGATTTCAATTCAAATGAGTTGTGTTTTCTATCCGCAAGCAAGGAGATAGTAATCACTCAACGAGTTGGATTTTTTCATCACGTTTTAATTCTATTTTAATGATTTAATCCCTATTTTATAGGATTTCTATGCAAAACCCAGGACACTAATTCAGTAGAAATACGTACAATTCATTGTGACGTCAACACAGGGTAAAATCATTTGATAAGTTGATTACATAAGTGATATTACCTGATATTAAGTGAAACATGTGAAAATACATTTGATGTTGATTATTAAACTTTTGAGATATGCTGCCTAAAATGTTATGGATAATTTTTTAAGTATATGTATTTGCGCACTGCATGTGATACACTTATCTAAAGAAATTAGTAAGATGAAATCGACAAAAAAAATGCAGAATTTTATTGACAAAAAGGGGAAAAAACTTCGCTTTTTTTTAGTGGTGCGAAAATATTTCAAGTTCAAAAAAAGGAGACAGAAATAACTTTTCTCTTTTTTGACTCATTTCAGTTTATAGAGAAACATAATTTCTTTATATAGAAGAAATGTTAAATGTTATGTCAATATTTAAAAAAATAAAGATATTCAAATAATTTTAAGCTGTTTAACTCACGCAAATTAACTTTAAAATCATCAAAATTATGAGTAATCTTAATCCTAAACAAAATGCCAACACTAAGTCGACGGCATCAATTACTCACTTGTCAGTCCCTGTTTAGAGTAAAAAAGTACGTGTACGCGCAATAAATCTAGCATAAGTGTAAAAAATGTAACAGTGTTTTTATCATATTCAATTTAAAACTTTTGTCTGTTTGTTTTTCTAGAACCCCTTTTCAGAAAATGTCTTCAGGCAAATTTCCTGAGTGAATTTCGGCAAACGTGCCGCAACTACTGAAATGTTTTCGGCTAGATTGCTGCTAAACGTAATTATCTGCAAACGAGAAAGTTGTCTTACAATAAACTTGCTGCACATCTGCAGCATATATACCCTGATAAAAGGACAACGAACTTCATTCTCATCGTTATTCAACTTTGACACGTACAGGTTTAAATATTTTGCAAAAGTTCGTAAGGTCAATACAGACAATTATCCCAGCGACGAGAGAGATGAATAAAGCTCCAGTCACCCCCATGTATTTAGAGGTTGGCCTGTCATCGGGGGCACTGATCAGCGTCCGTTGGTACTTATTTGTCTCTTTTCTAAGGACAGTCAAATTTTTCTTCCTAATTTCAATTTTCTCTTGAAGCTCTGAAGTAAAATAAAAAAAAGTTTGGTCATGATCAAGTGAATCAAAAGATTGTGAAGTTTTCAAAGAAAAACAAATAACTGAAAATAATTTTTCATTTAAAGAGTTCTTTCAAATATTAAAGAAAACAATTACAGGACGATAAGAGTTTCTATGAAATATTCCTTCCTTCTCCTTACTGCATTTGATATGTTTTGAAAATGTTGATAGTTTTTATTCAAATACAGAAAATAATATGGAATATGTATATTGTAAAAGCATATATTAGAACGAAAGTGCGAGTTGTTTTGTGATCTGTGGCGCGATCTAACAAATATGCAATTTGTTAAAATAAGAAAAATAGATTTAGTTTAATACAGTTATATTAATTCAGTAGCTGATATTAATTTTTTTTATCAATTCCATGTTGATACCATGCACCAGGACGCATTCAAACCCTCCCCAATAAAAACTAGAACTGTCCTAATGGGACTAATACCCCCGCTAGGCTAATTTCAAATGGGACAAATAATTGAATTGAATAATAAAGGTTTGGAACACATACAAAAAAAAATTTCTAGAATTGTAAAAAAAATAAAAAAATTAGTTAACAAAGAAAAAATAAAATCAAAATTGTCAGAATTTCACTGTTAATACATATCTATAACAGTAATACATTTACAAATGTATGTATTTGATGATATATTTTCTTAATTTAATTGATTTAAAGAAAAACCAACAAAATGACAATAACCCCTCCCTTTGCAGTGAATAGAAATACCGGTAGCCAAGCAATGCTCTTCTGTTGATAAAACTTTCAATATCTTACTAATAAGAGTCTTGACAGATGCAATTAGTTGTTTCAAATTTTCCTCACTTTCTCCTATGGCACAATGGAACTCCATATCAGAAAATTGATCCCATAGGACTATGATTTTCTTTGATGAACTTGTTAAATTTAATAAACTCCCAAAACATTACCATAATTACCATACAATGTAAAAATATGTAAAAAAAAAAAAGAAAATTTAATATTACAAACAATTTTAAAATTGCCAAAACACTACAATCATATCAGTAATTTTGAATTTCATTTAAATTAATGCCCAATAGGGTCACTTCATCAATTTACTTGACAAATAAATTTAAACAACCTCTAAAAATAGTTTAACATCTTTATTAATAATTATATTATTTATTTCCTTATAATGATAGACCTTTTGGTTTACATGAAACAGTTTTAAAATAGCCCCAAAACCATCACCCACTTTACAGATTATCAATTTCCCCTAAACACATGCTCCATCTGAACCATGGCTCAGATAATGGCTCCCTTGGGACAAATGAATTCAGCCACACTTGTCTTTGATGTTCTCATTAGCTCCTAAGAATTTATCATTGACAAACAAAAACTTTGCATTGTCAGTTCATAGAATACTTATAAAAAATAATTTTTTTTTATTAATTAAGACATAAAGACAAAAAACTTCATCTGGATGTATTTATATAAATATATTTTAGAGTGTTTTCTATTAATTAATTAATAAAATCTGTAAGGATTACCTCCCTTACTTTTCAACATTAGTGTACAATATATAGAATAAGGAAAATGAAAACTGTCATAAAATCATTAAATCTTGTCTGATCTTAAAAAAAATTGCAGGTGCACATCTTCAGATGGTGTTCAACATATGTACAAATTTTCAAACTGTTCCATGCAGTAATAAAAAATTCTATAGGGGGGACAAAGTTGCGTCTACAGACAGACGGACAGACGGACAGACAGACAGACGGACAGACGGACAGGGTGAAACCAATATACCCCCCTAAACTTCGTTTGCGGGGGTATAAAGATGCTTGTAATTATTACAATGCTCGCAATGAATGCCTTGTCACAAAAGTATAGAAACCGGATAGGGCCATGTACAATGTACATGTAGTTCACTATCGCAACATCGCACCATCGATGTTTGAGTCGATAGTGCAATGGTGCAATGACGATGATGCGATAGTGCGATCACGATGATGCGATGGCGCGACAATACGATGACGATGGTGCAATGGCACAATAAAGCGATAGCGCGACGACACGATGATACGATAGCGATAACGGGATGGTGCGATAGCGATTACGCGATGGTGCGATAGCGATGATGCTATGCTCTATTGCGTCATCGATACTTCAGTTCTTTATCGCGTCATCGTCATTGTGCCATCGTGCCATTGCTCTATCGACTGTTTTGCTCATTCGCCATTGAAAAGAGAAAACACAACAGGCAGTGAATATATGTAAGGATTTCATATGAGAAATTAACGTTATTAGGTTGATAAACTTGAATATTCTAATAATAATAATAATGTATTACAATAAGCCTTGTCCGTCCAGCTAACAATATAAATATTTAAATTGTAGGTAAATAAACAAAGAAAAAATGCAATTAGAGAAGACCACGTCAGCAAGCCATGGATTTAAACAGGGAGGGTGATAATTCACATTTAAATCAATTAAAAACAAACACACACGCTCCATATATTGAGCGAAATAAAATTCAATTCCGATATACTAGTGAGCTGTTAGATTTGATAAAGAATGTGTATTTATTATTTTGAACCAGTACTTATTGTTATGACAATTAAGGGAGGATTACGTGCTCTATCTTTATTGTAATTGTCAGAGTTACCTCCCTTTTAATATTTAAATGACTTGTGTATGTAATATGAATTATGATATTGCAATAGTAGTATACCTTCATTTAGATTTAGATGGAAAGTATGTACAAGTAAATTACAAATAGTTATTTTTCATATGATATATTTGCAGGGTTTATATTTATACATCAACAAACACAAACATCCGCACGTTACTGTGTTCGTAATAAAATTTCATCTTAAATCCTATGCCTTAATAATATATTCTAGAATCTCTTCGTCATGAAACGCCATGTTGTGCAATGGCTGCTGGGAATGTTATCCTTTTGGAAAAAAGTCGATAGAGCGATGATGCGATGATACGATTAGGATGACGCGATAAAGAACTAATGATGACGCAATAGCGCATCGCATCATCGCTATCGCGCCAATGTGTCACCGCTATCGCATCATTGCGTTATCGCCATCGTAGCATCGCGATACCGCTTTATCGTGTCATCGCACTATTGCATCGCATTGTCGCGCCATCGCATCATCGTCATCGCGCTATTGCACCATCGCATCATAGTCATCGCACTATTGCACCATCGCATTATCGACTCACACGTCGATGGTGCGATGATGCGAAAGTGAACTCAATGGCCCTATCCGGATTCCATACAAAAGAATATTTGAGCTTATTATTTGGTTAATCTACTCATTTTCAATTGTTACTGAATATTAAGTTATTTAATTTCTATATGTTTTTTTCTTTTTTCATTCGGTAACAAAAATACATTTTGTTTTTTTCCTTCCTTTGGAACAACAGCAAAGCTTATCAGAGTAGGCATCAAGTGACCTCGTTTCAACATTCAAGACGCAATTCTCAATGCATAATTTACGACTTCATCTATGAGTGCTGTGTCAGCTCTCTCATTGTTTGAATGATACTCGGATACATGTTAATGCCTTACTTTATCACCGTAACCTGTTTGTCCAATGCAAAACAAATGCTAAAACCTACCGGGACACGATTTGGATATTGGTTTGTCAGGAACGTACATCGGAGGATCCGGCAAATACCAAAATGTACCTTTAAAAAAAACCAAAATCTTCAGTTAAGTACCCCTGACGATGGTTCATCATATTCAAACTTATGTATTCCTTTGAACCAAATGAAATAGTTTAAATTGTTTGTAAACTTTAATGTAATTTAGTTTGAAAAATTGATTAATTTGTTGAAATACCTATAACCAGTTCAAATCAGAAAATACTGGTTGCCGTGGATATCTGGATCCAAGCAATATTGAACTCTGTCCCGTTCAACCAGAAGCTCGACTGTCTCCGTTAATCTTTGACTACCAAGATAGACTCTCTGTTCGTCTGAGATTTACAGATACAGCCGAGCTTCTGGTTGAACGAGACTTAATTGAACTCTGGCGTAGGAATACATACGACTACAAAATATATCTAAATTATTTGTACTAGTTAAAATCAGACTATGTTCAAGGTATTTATAAATACGTTTCCTTAAAAATTAATGGTTCAGCATACAGTACACATAAATACAAATTGCCAATATTAGAAATAAAAAGATTACACGTCTGAAACATTAATCTTATCTTATAGGTTGTGAGTGGTTAAATCTTATACTAGTATACTAATCGCACGGCTAATTTATTATTTTTTATCTATTTTATATCATATTACATTAAGGCAGCTTTGTTAAGTTTTCCCTGAAGAACAGGGAGAAATACTTACTAACGTGTCTTAGTACCGGGCTTTCAATGTACGGTTTCTGGTTATTTTCACAGTTTTCTCGGGGTTGAAAACTGTGTTTTGTAAAGTACGTGCCATTTTCAAATATAGCAAAGTATGGTATAGTTTGGCCTTTTTCATTTTCATTCCGTTGGCACAAAACGTAATTGCCGCTGTTATTGATCACATTTCTGTTTGATGTCATCATGCAGTCTGGCGTTTCCCCTAAAAAATAAAAACATCTTCAAACACAATAACACCAATGAATCATATTCAATAAAAGTTACAGAGGATAAATCGTTCAAACCATGGATCTGAAAACCTGTAATCTAGCGACATCAATCTATTCTAAATAAAGATAATCCGTACATGTTCTTTCCTACAAGTATATGTCTTATTATCTCTAATATAATGGTTATATAATAGTTAAATTTATGAATTATCTCAAACAGCAAAAACAATTAGATTAGTGATTTTACTGTATGTTTTGAGAATCTAAGTGACTTTCATAGCCATCTATCTATTTCCCCCTTTATATTAAAACCCGGAGTGTATTTGCCCTGATTGTGTAAAAAATCTGTTCACTTGGAAGGCTTTTAATCTATAAAATGAAAATTATGAGTGTGGTTATAGCCATGAAACGCGATTCAATGATTAAAGAAAATCAAAATAGATGTTTTGATGAAGTTCATGATTAAAATACCAAGTTTTTAAATCAATAGAAGATATACAATTTCAACGACACATCTTCACCAGCCATAATGGGTTTTCGGTTCACATATATATAGCGCCTCATAAACCTCTGACAGACTCATTACAAAAAACGCGGTGATGCGATGGCGTTTTTAGCGCTCCTTGAAACTTTACATTTCAATCCAACAAAATAACTGGATTTATACACTATACGGTATACACAATAACTTCAAGACATATCGACTGGTGGATCTCGGAGATGAAATTACATAGACCTTAATACGAATTTAGATATATAAGCAAGCAAAAGCATAAATTTGTATCAATATAATCGTAATGATTGTTGTGATCTCTACTGGTGCAATATGGTGCCTTTTCCTCCTAACCATCCCCCCCTACCCGAAAGAATGGCTATGTAGCAGTTTTTCACCTATGGAAAGCTGGCTATATGGAAGGATTTCCCCCTTTTTATAGCCAGATTACTCCCATGGACTTGTTTATGGCAGACCATTCCTGACCGTAATTTGCAATATCATAGATGATATTGAATATTCATAATAAAGAGTAATAAGTGCATTTATCAATACATAGTATAAAATACAGTTTTTGCTCCCAAAATGTGAAAAAAAGGCACGCACCTTCATCACATTTCTGAATCATCATCCTTAATTGCATTCTTTGTTAAACTTTATTTGAACACCTTTGCACCAGTTATTCTGATTTCAGAATACCTTTGAACTTTGTATCGATGCATATCTGCAGTTTGACTATAAATAAATAAGATCTCAACGAATTTTGCTGTCATATTACTTTTCAGAGTCAATAACATTTTAATATCCTTCTAACGCTTCCAAATGAAGTTTTTTTTTTTAAAGTTTAAATCTTTTTTTTTTGATCCTTTTTAAAAATTGTTCCATAAAGTAAGCAAAGAAATACACTTTATATTTGAAAATGCGTGGGATTGAGGGGAACGAGAAACCCAGCTTCGATTTGTGTGAGTAAATAAAGTAATTATGTGTAGTATTTTTGAAGCCAGTGAATGGCATTTATGCCAAAATCAGACAAAAACGACGGAAAATACCGACGTTCTTCGGACGGAAAAGCTCCAAGACCGTCAACAGACTGTAAAAATGGCGGACTGTTTCAAGAAGTGGTTCTAGAAGTGGCCAGGTGGACCAAACGAACAAAAGAGGTTTGAACAAAGGGATAAAAGGCAATACTCATTGTAAACAAACTTTACATTGACGGTGTGGAATACAGGGACCGGAAAAGCTTAATACTCGGAGCACAGGGCTGTTAATGAGGACTCTATATAAGAATAGGACGATGCAGAGAATGTCAGCCAAACAAAATCATATCAATGTAAACAAATGAAAAACATTTTTTGGAATAGAAATATGGGTTTTCGACAAAAAAATATTGATCTATGTTTCCAAAAGTTATAAATGAATCATGATGTTTTATTAACTGAATGTTGGCTTCCGAAAGATACATGTATTTAATATGTACATTTGGATGCGTTTGACTCTTACGTTTTTTCCCGACAGAAGAGCAGAAGTGAGCGATGCGGTGGAATTGTAATTTCGATCCTTTAAAAAATCATGATTTTATAATTACCAGTTGTTAAAATCAGCATGACACTGTTCTATCACTAAAAATACTTTGTACACCATCTTTTTTTTTTTTTAGAAAAATGTAGATAAAAGCCTATTTGGAGGTCGTGGATATGTATCACCCAGCAAATCCACGTTTTACCATCTCTATCTGGAAACATAAATAACCACGATCCAAAAACGAAGAGAAAGTTACGGCGTTAAGTGTTCTGAATGCAAGGACTTCAAATAGAGAAGATTTGATTTGATGCAAGTCCAACATTCTTTTTTCATTGTACATTATTCATATAGATATTGAGTTCATAAGAATGGTAATGTCCCTTTAAAAGTATAAGAATTAATTCTTTGTACGTAAATTTATGTTGATAACATGGTAAGTTTTGCTGAATCTGTACATAAACTTCAACTATCTTAGACATGTTATATGATTATGCCTCAAAATTGGACCTGGCCATTGGTACAGATCAAACTAAAGTTGTTGTATTTAGAAACAGAGGTAAAGTACATGAAAACGAAAAATGGCATATACACACTGACCAAATAGAAGTTGTAGATCAATTTCTGTACCTTGGTGTTTTGTTGAACTATAAAGAAATTTTATGTTTGAAATTGGAATAGACTACATTTGGTACGACCAAGACAAAATATTTTATAAAAGCCATTTTTTTACTTATAAAACAAACAATTATCGACTCCCTTGTGGAAAATCTTATTGCAGATGTTAATAATTCATCAATATGTTTGTTATAGAGAAACATCATTGACCGTTGTTCAGGGCACTATTTTTGGTGAAAAATAGGTCTTCAATCTACTTTGACTCTTGAATTGAAAAATAACACTTCAATCAAAGGTTTATAGAATACAATATTTGTTTTTTCATTATCATAAGTTTTTATTTCATTTCGAGTGAACGTCATCCTATAGCGTTGCAATCGCACCCTAATAGTTCAAAATTATAAACTTTAATGCAAGTCTTTATGAAATAATACCATTTTATTTCCCTTAATGCGCATCATGAGTATTTTGTTTATTATAACATGTAACTGTACTGTTTTGCACAAGTTGTTAATTGGTCATTTCATAAAACAGACAAGCAGATAGATAGATAGATAATTTTTGTAAAACGGTAACTGCAGTGGTAACGTTTTAATCTATAAACGATTTATACGACCAAATATAAGATACTTCAGTTAGCATTCTAAAGTACTTTAAAATTTTAATCGAGAAAACTTCATTTCGCAATCAATTCTACATAAACTATTTCTCGGGGACTAAATTTCAGGATTTATACACTGTATGTAAATTTTCTAAACAAGGATTTACAAGTGACATATATATAGATATTGACTGCATTTGTGACGACAAGTCTCTCGCGAACCTTGCACGAAAATATATACAAGTTGGATGACTGCAATTAGAAGAACTTGATTGTCTCGTTCTTTAATTTATATTTACGTTTTTGGTGACGCCTCTTTCAGTACAGTACATTGTTATTGCTTTAAAGATAAAACGATTGATTTATTTTCATATCGTTTTTATATCAAATAGTACACCATCCCTAGATATTTTGCAAATTGTACAACAAACTTCACAGGTAAGGGTAACACCTATGAACGGTTTGATCGATCAAAAACGAGATGGTTCAGTTACATATACATGTAGCGCTTGCTTGATATTGTAAACTTTCTTTAACTCGGGGTGATTTATTTTCGCAATTAAGGTGTAGATTATCTTAACATTAATTTACCAGAGATATTGAATTGCTAGTTCGCTGAAAGATATCTCTGCGCAGACAACGCCCTGGTGAACCTTGAAAAATTTTCTCGCACGCGAATAAAAGTTGGTTTACAGTTATTAAGGGAACTTTAATGTCGCGCCCTGTTATATTTTTCGCGATTAAAACTACTTTTCATAACAGTACATTGTCATTGCTTTAAAAATGCAATGATAGATCTTATCTTATTTTCAGTGTACTGTATATATGATTTATACATTGTTGTGATTCGGGAATAACTGTTCACTGTTATTAGACTGCTTATTGTAAAATTTGAAACTAAATACTGCTCAACACTACTATTATGCTGTTAGAAATACAAATATTTGCATAGGTTTAATAACCAATTAAGGTAATCGATAAAAATCAAATGTTCAGTATTAAGAGATGCATGCAGTAGCAAATGCGAGGAAGATATCGAAATCTCGGCGTGATACTTGAGGTTTCGAAAATGATTACAATTACCCTGTTAACGACAAAGAAGCCTGACATAGCTATTGATTTTAAAACCGCCCATTTCAGTTTATTTAAAATTACTGCGAGACGATTTCGTAATTGCTTATGCAAAAAAAAAGATTGCTTATGCATGACCGAACTTATAGAAATGGAATGGAAAAATTTCAGACGGGGCTTTTCTTACGGGTTTATCTAAAACCTGACAAACAACTTATGGGGCACATGTTATGGTGGGGGTGCATTATCTTTTCTCCTTTTTGTTTACTTTTAATATTCAACAATTCGGATTCATCATAATTTGAATTCCGATTCGTGTAATGGTTTTTATATTAAATTTGAGATATAATAAAAAATTGATTGATCTCATCTTTAAAAACAATTAAGTTCTTGTTTGCTTTTTAACGATGTGATGTAATTTGTTTAAAGTGTGACTTTACAGTTTTATATGTTTTATTTTTCGAGTATGTTTTGATGGTATCAGCTCAATCCTAATTAAAAACGTATGTTCATCGACGCTTCTTGAAAATATTTTATTCGCCTCGGCACTCGCTATTTCTTAATAACATGTTGAATTTCAAAATTACTTAAAATATTAAGTTATATATACATGTAATATCATTCTTGTTTTACTTTACAATTGTTGAATGCAAAGATACTACTCAATAAATATTATGGACTCAATCGTTTGTGCTTTAATACCGGTAAATCGATGAAATATGTTGATGGGTTTAGATACTTTAAACAATGCACCTATTTTAACAACGCCAACCGGTTTATTTATTAATAAAAAATTCATATTTACCGCTTTAATTATGTTTAAAATGGGGGAATTCCTGCATATAGATTCGGTCCCGCGTCTGAAATCCTATTGACTGTCCCAAAATAAAAGCGATCATTGCAGACAAAGAATTCAACCAGTGTTATTGGCATAAAAAATAACCCCTGATCGTAATTGATCACCTCGTAATACTCAACGATTCCTTATTTTTTAAATACGATCACCCTTCATTTAAACCACACCATTGGTTAAAAGAAATGATAAAACAAAAACGTTCATACCGTTTGTTTGTTTTTTGCAGAGAAAAGATTTCTTGTTGTCACAGCTGTCAGTTTTAAATTTCCCAGTGGAGTAGTGATAAAACATACACAATATATCATCTCTTGGTTGCGATTGGTCTTGGATCGATCTGGGGTACATGTATAATGACTTACAATGATAATCCATGCTCTCATTGGAGTGAGTCCGCAGAAATGCTCCAACCCATATTCCTAGATTAGATCTAAGATGAAATAAAGAAATAATACTTTGTGAAGAAACAAAAAACTTGTGAATGTCGCATGTGTCTGTAAATTAAGAACGGTTATAAATATATTGTGCGTTCAAAGTATATTATAAGTTGTCAATTTTGTACAGTAATAAATCTTATCTTTTTACATTTTATTCCCTTAACATATCATGAGTATGTTGATATGTGAGGAAATAGAAAGATCTTTTAAACAAGATCTACTCGACTAAATTTTCTAGGTTTTGTATTCTATACATAAAGCAGAGATGTTCAGTTATGATTACTGAGGGAAACAATGTGGCCCCTAGGCCTTTTATTAACTGCTGAATATCTTGTCAACTTTAGAGAAAAACAACCTAACACTTGGGAAAAAATTATGAGCACAGTTGGATTTATTCACATTAAACGAGATAGGTAATAATGGCGTTTAAAACCCTGATGTCTTGATTGTTATTATATATATATATATATATATATATATATATATATATATATATATATATATATATATATATATATATATATAGCTAAACAGTTTGATTAAAAGGAGGCATGATGCATCTCAGTTGACAAAAATAGAACATACATTTCTACATTCAATGTGGCTCCAAGTAGTTCATCAATCAAATGACTGAAAATGTATTCATAAAGTTGAAATTCTGAATCTGGTAGTACCAGCATTTCCCCTTTCTCCTCGCAAATCTTGGATGCGGTGTACCAAGTGACGTTTGTAAAATAAAGACGGTAGCCACAATTCTTATGAGGTTCTAAAGGATAAGAAAAAAGGAGTAAATTAAATTTTAAAGATATACATTTACAAATATATGTTTAGAATATACCTATATGCATGAATATATGTCATGATAGATAGATAGATAGATAGATAGATAGATAGATAGATAGATAGATAGATAGATAGATAGATAGATAGATAGATAGATAAACTCTGTAAAGGATTTACAAAATGATAATGAAATAATTACTGTGTTTAAAAAAAAATAGAGTAAATATATAATTCAAACCCTTTTTTCGTGTCATAAAGAACAGTGATTTATTATAATCAATGATAAATAAACAAAAAGAATTTTTTTTTTCAAAAAGGAGTAAAAGTAAAGATATTAAAACTGAAATACAAGAACTTCTCATAAAAAAATTGAATAGACATACACATCAAAAGATGAAGCCACACACCGAAAAACATGATATGTAGCTTCAACAGTTGTTATTTTTTAAATGATTTCGTATCATCAAATTTTCTTAAAACCTTTTCTTAACAATATTTTGTTGAAGGTCTCTTGTTTATTACAACCCTATATTTAGCTTTCCTGCTACATGCCCAGTAGTAGATAAGTACATTTTAAAAGATATTTTTTGTGTTTGTGTTGATTTTTGCATTTTGTGATCATAGGATCGGGCTTCCCCTCCCGCCCTTAAAACACAAACCCGTCTGAACTATCAATACTTGATTAGAAGATTTTAACTGACCAAGGGCTTATGAGTCTTATACTTTTGGTATAAATCATCGTAACATCCTAAAATGTATCCGTTTTACCGACCTTTTTACAACTTGCATATCCTCTTTATAACCCCCATCTCCGGTCTTACAAAACCAGCAACCCTGTACCAAGAGCCTTGAATTTTATAGGTTTTAAATAGACTTTCTTGTTCATTTTAATAATGCCCCCAGTTTACCTACTCAATGCCCATTTGTAAAAAAGAATAGTTTAGAAATGAATCCATGTCAGTTAAAAGACAATCAACAATTCCTACTCCCGAGGCCTAACAACAACTGTTCTGCATTGTGCAAAGTTTGGAAAAGGAGTATACTATTTGATCACTGTAATCATAACACTATATTACTGCTTGATACCCATGCCAAAAGAAGAGGTGAGTTACTTCATGTTTATTATATGACACACAAATTAACGTACTCTAGACTCTGACTCTCTGATTCTGGGAACATTTATTAAGAATTTGGTTTACCTTAATACAAAAAGTTAACCTGTTTTTTAACAGTATACCGATTTATATTTTTAACGAGAGGAGGAATATTTGTAAGGGATTTTAAACTTTAGTTTATATTATACTGTTTGTTAATCATATGATTTGTTATTTTATAGAAAATTCTGTAAATGTTTAAATACATAACATATAGCAGACGAGCAACTTATGTGAACTAGAGAAAGATATTATACATGTAAGAATTTTTTTTTACCTTTTTCTTTAAACTTTGCAGACATTGACGTATTTACTAATAGCATCAGAACGCACAAAGCCATTTTCTAAAATGAAAGATATTTGTGTTAAACATGATTTATTGTTTATGTACTTTTTCATTGTTGTGGCGAAACAAAATGAAAAAACGTGTTGTCATTTAACAACGTTTATTAATAAATAAATATATCATGCACGACTAAATTTGCAGAAAAATGAATTGCAGATCACGAGATGCCGAAGTAGTACATGTGCATATAAAAAATTCAGTACACAACACTCCTCTCTGATTAGAAAAAGAAACAATATGCACTTCCATGCTCAGAAACTACTCAGAAACATAGAGCCAAGAAACATAATTTATTCGACTAGAAATAAATCGTAGATGCTTCAATACAAAAAAACTCCACTTATTACACAATTGCATGAACATGTCATTACAACATATAAATAGCTGTACATATTTTATAGATATATCTCTTTAAATTTATTAATTTTATCGTCACACTGTATAAGGCATGAAAGTAAACAAGTATATATATATATATATATATATATATATATATATATATATATATATATATATATATATATATATATATATATATATATATATATATACTGAACTTAAGGTATATTGACTTGCATTCAATAAATACACAAAGTACACGAGAGCCCGTTCAAATTGTAAATATAAGTGTTCATTACAATGTAATCATCAACACTGACTATAAAAGTAAATGTTCAATAATAAACATCTATTCAATGAGACCAATTAGTTTACTGATAGGTATAATATAGGTACGCAGTTTCCTATTTACAATACGACGTACACAGACATTTCGCACCAGTCCATCAGCACTTGGGATAAGTTCTTCATAAGGACCGCCAGACGACTCACGTCAGACATACATCAGATGATCACTGTCATCCTGTCCATCAGTTTACTAAACACTCCATGAGTTAGATTCTTTCCATTTGGTCCTACATGTTCCAGTTAAACATCTTAGATATGCCGCGCCACTCCTATTACCCTGTACCATACTAATCCTCTCATGTGGGATGAGTGAGGTGTGTTAAAAATCCACTAAATCTTTGACTGGTTTAAGAAGAACCATACTGGACCATTTATCACGACTTTATTAAGACCTTTGGCAGCTCGAATGAAGTTTGTCATACGGTTAGATTGCATTTTATCTCCGTTTCCACGGAGGAAAAAAAATCTTTGTGATATATTGATGAATGACGAGCTTTATATTGATTTCCACAAACTCGATGTGTACAGCTCTTATCGTCAAACATAATACTGTAAACTAACTTTTTTTTCGCGATTTACTTCCTAAAAACTTGTTTGCAACAACTTATGTTCGCGACGAAACCCTATTCAGACCCGTCTTGTTATAACAACCATGTGACATGGACTGGTTTGCAGCGGGAAATATTTGCGACCACGATACTCTCGCGAATCTCGCGAACATTTCTCTCAGGCGAATAAAAGTTGGTTTACAGTAGTTCATCGCGAATTCATTGTGTCTTATCTTTATTTCCACAAGCTATAGTTTAGTTTTACGTGTCACAATAAACCAGGGACCAAAGAACCAAAACCCACGGCACAAAGATTTCCTGGAGTTATCTGGATGTTGGTAAATCAGTTATCTTCTGAGATATCAAGTTTCTACATAATCTTTTACACACAACGCACTTATGAATCAATAGGGACAATTACTTAGTAACCACTGTTCCTTATAACATCCTCAGTATTGTGTCTCTCTTGATGAGCACAAGTTCTTTTTTGTTCATGGAAAGTGTTGAACAATTAGATTTGCTACATGTGAGTTCCTAGGGTTCTTTTGCTCAATTGGCAGTACACTAAGGTTCAACCTGCCATCAATTCTTATCATCCCGATCGAAATATTGGCATAGGTTCCGTATTGAGTTGACTCGAGTTGACTCGAGATAAATGTTTCTGATACTCCAAGAAAATGGTTTTCTGTGGGGTTTTTTCAAATCAAATAGTTCACACTATCGTTTCATGACTAAAGAATCAAATCTCGTACCCTTCCATTTTCTGCCAATGGTTTTAGCACTGTAATTGCAGAAATTGATGTAAAAAATCGCTTAAAACGACTTTTAAGGCTAGCATTGCTACGGATTTTTTTTATCTTTACCATGGTTCACATGTAAAAAGTATTCGCTAACAGGGTCTTCGCTTACGTGCAGAAATCCACGCCCCCCGTAGCCACTTACAGCTTAAATCATCGCCTTTACTTTTTTCTCGCGTTCGTACATGAGCTAGGTTTTCATCAGATTTCACTGCGAAGGTTTACATGATCGTACAATGCGTTTCTCACAGTTGGCTAGTAGTTGTAATAGCGTTTGGTGTAAATATTGATGTAGCTTGGCACAATTTTGTTGTCAGAATAGAACTGTGTTTTCAAAAGGTTAATGTTCAAATCCACTTTAAAAATTTCTGCCATTTCAACTGCCATAAGAGCAGCTCATGATCAAAGTACTTATCTTAGCAGGGAATTTTCATGTAAAGCAGATAACCTTACTTTGAAATCATAAATGATACTTCACTCCTCGTCTCATCTGGAACGTCGATGTATGGCACTGCTAACACAGCTTTTTGGAGGCATCACAAAATGTATAGCTTTGTACATCATCACAGAGCTCAAAGGTTTTGTAATATATATTCGAGGAATGAACCATTTGAAGTGATGAAATGGACCTTTCTAAAAATTTCCCTTGTTATACTTGAGTAATTAACATCGTCATTCCATATTGCCGTAATTTTGCGAAGGGTGATTTTTCAATAAATAGCAAGTGGTCAAAAGAATCCCAAAATATCATATATGCTGTGTAACATAGACAGGCAGTCACCTCGAAAGTTTGTTTTTCCAATAAAAATGATATCGAACAGGAAACTTTCAAATAATTAATCCTTTAAAAGACTAAGACCAAGGTCCTTTTCTTAATCAAGTGGATTGATTCCTTTATTTGCTCGGGTCTTTTTGAAAAAGCTAACATCTCTTCTGTATTGTTTGAAGCGACTTTGCGGGTTACCTTTTGTTTTCCACACAGTGGCTTCATCTTAACAGGTATTTTGCTTGCAAAGTATTAGGAACAGGTGTTAAGGGTTCATCTACAAAACAGGTGTTGTTGTTATTAAGATCCTTAATATCTTGCTTTTATTTTGATTCATCAAAAACTTTAAGCAATCCAAAAGTAGCGAAAGCTGGTTATAGGCAATTCCCAAGCACGTATGCACATACAATGAATGTATGCATAACAAGATGATTTCATGGATCATCTTCTGTGTGCAAAAGTGAATAGTCTTTGTGGTCTTCAAGTACAAGAAATGAGTAGAACATAGATATGCTCATACTTGCTTATATGGTAATTGCCTCTCTTCGGAAACGAAGCAGAACACCTCACCATCTTTGTATGGTGCAGATGATTCAAAGAATCCATCTAATTGGTTTGGTTTCTTAGGATGGTAAAAGCCAAATAATGGAAGATACTATTTTTATGTTCTTGTGAAATTTCTGCCGCGCCACTTTTTTCATAAATGTAAGAAGTGTTGTCTTATCTCACAGTTTTCTAAGAGATTGATAGCTAAAAATATAACTCCCTTAAGGAGCATAACTTTGTTCTTTGGTTTTGCTTGTTAATCTTATTAAAAAGAAAGAGACACTTTCTTCAAGATTCTAAATTCATTTCACTCTCCATAAGTCGAATGAACTTCCGATCTTCGACATGATCTCAGATAGACGTGTACTTTATATCAACAATGAATTGTTCACCCTGCTTGCCTTGCAGTATTTGAGAAATATCTTTGATTTTTAGGCCTTATTGCATAGCATTTAAATGACTACTGCTACCACATTCTTTGCACAATTAAATTCTCTACAGTGTTTCTTATGAAATTTCATTTGTAAACACCAGAAACAACGTTTATTTTATGCTACATATTTCTTCCATAGGTTTCTTCATGAAGAGAAGACAATCATCAAGATATGCCAAAATCATGTGCACGTAAAAGAGACAATCATTTTAAGGGTCTTCCGTTTCCGACGGAAGATCCTCTTGTTATTCTATTGTTTCTTTTTTAGGGACTTTTTTCGGACGCTATTACTCGTGAACTACGCGACTAATTTGCATGGAATTTTTAGTACTGAGAGAACATTAAAAGATCTTGAAGTTAAAAAATTAAGGGCTGATGATGTCACTTCCGGTTTGAGATTTTGAAGATTTAGTGAATTTATTAGGACTTTTATGCCCACTTAACTCCTCCAAAACTAATAAAATTAAAACGTGAAACTTTCAGGGATAGTAGATGAATGTCTATAAGTGATTCTATTTAATTGATAATTTGAAAAATGTGCAAGGCGCCAAAGCTCGCCCAAGCTCGAAAATTTGCAGCAAATTTTTTCACGTGTTAAGATTTACACGCTCTTTCATTTGATATCAGTCAAAAGAGGCTGGTTCCTCAAATGAGGGGCCAAGATGGCCCTAAAGTCTTTTTATGATATCGCTTTACTGAGCAATAATTTGTTATTAACTAGAGACGATCTCGTTGCGGGCAACGAGAAGGTCTTCCGTTCGATTTTTAGAAAATGATATGACATCATAGACTTTGATTATCGATAACAAAATATGATTTGTAAAAAGGAGGGGAGTACTAATGCTTTCCTGTATCTTTTTTTATAAATTCTCTTACGTTGCTTTTTTTAAATCTTTGCATTTCTTCCAATCGCGGTAGAGAAGATTAAACTTTATTACCTCTAGCCCGTAAAAACCCTCATAAGGTAAACACATGAGAAAATCATAACACAGTTAGGATATAAAAAAGTATTATACCTAATTTTGCTTTGATAACCTTTCACAAAATATATCTTAGTAAAAGGTTACAGATAAAAGACTTTAGAGCCCTCTGGTCCCCTAATTTTAGAGGCGAGTCCCTTTTTCTTGATATCAAATGAAATGTCATATAATTCTAAAACATATTTCAAAAATAGATATGACGTCATCAATATAAAAGAATTCCAATATCTAACAGATCTGAAAGTTTCACGAAAATCGGTCCAGCCATTTTCTAGAACTCGCGTGGACAAAAATATAATACCAGCAACGTTGTTTTTTACAAGATAAGCAATATGATAGGATTAACGCACGATAGAACAATAAACACGCACTATATGATAGGATTAACGCACGATAGAACAGTATACATGCATGATAGGATAGGATTGATACACGATAGGAAAGGATAAACGATGTTTAAAATAAACGTATAATCGCTTTAACTGATCTTCACGAATAAACTGATAATGGCAGAATTTGAGAAAGAAGACGTTATAACATTAACATAGTTTTTAGAAGACGTCACAATACGTTTGAGCGCCGGTTTTGAGATGGGCGAACTACGATAAAGCTAGATAAAGTTTTTCATATGAAAATATAAACGAGTTGTTTTTCAAAAATATGATAAAAACAACAATACTTGGAAAAATCTGTATCGCACTCGAATCAACTCCCAACCAATATCTGCCCCATGGCCTTCGTTCATCTGGCTGATATTGGAGGCTCGGGTTGATGTGGGGTGTGGTACAGAGTTTGCAAAGTAATATTTTCTATGAAATAGGCTCCTTTTAAAGAAAATTACTGATAAATCTTGAGTTAAGTTGTCAGAAGGAAAATAGGAGTGTAAACTTATTATCCCCTTTGTTCCCAACGGCTATTAATTTTAAGTGAATATATTTAGAATTGACGAACTTAAATGTAATCATATATCTTTTCTTCTAAATTATTAAAAAAAATTCTATGACATCACCCATTGTATTAAGTCAACGTTTAATTTCACTATTCAATCAGCAGTTGTTGGATATATAAATATCCAACTTATGGGCAGTTGGATATTTTTAATATCCAACCGCCCATCAGTTGGATATTCAAATATACAACAGTGCATAAAACAAATAAAAATGACAAAATGTCGAAAACGTGTATTTCCAAAATAAATCCAAATTTATAACACAGAATCTTGTCATCCATACATATACATCCGATAAGCCACGAATGAAATTTCAACAGAAATACATTTATTTCCTTCACTTAATTTTAATCGACTTGGGATCACATATTAAATCACTTTTATAAACACTTTTAGACTTCCTCTTTGAGCCTTGAACCATAACACTCCTTTTCATTAGTTTTAACAATTAAAAGATTATTGTCTTACTATGACTTCAAAAGACTCCTATCAAATCTTTTAACAAATCATCGTCTGTTTAATTTACGTCAGAGATTTGTTTTTTCCTTTCTCCAAGTCCAAAATATCATTCAAACGGTATTAGTGCCTTTCCTGGAACTGTAGACTTATATACTTTGCGTTAAAAATTCATCATCTAAATCTATACCTGCTCAGTACATAACATGAGCACCTGTTCACTCGTCCATGAATAAAAGGTGTGTTTGGGAAGACTTTATGGTACTGTATGGTACTGTTGGAATTCTGAATGAGCTATATGCTTTTTTTATTACAGCACAGTTCGATATATGAATGGATCATTGCTTCTTTGAGGTCCAGTGGGGGAATTTTTTTAAAGTAAGATAAATAACGAGATAGTGTTTAATAGTTTAGAGAAAACATCACATCCTCGGGCCTTCGGTTCTCGGAGAGAATGTTTTCTCTGAACTATTCAACACTATCTCGTTATCTATCTTATTATCTATCTAACGGGAGACCGGGTGCAATTATTTGATGATGAAACTAATTTTTTTGTTCGCTTGACTGGGTTCTAAATCAAATAAAAATTCAGATTGAGAAAAGTATTTTAAACTAGAAAACTCATTACATTTTAAATACTGAGAAAGGTATTTAGTTCTAATTTTTTAAACAAATAACATTCTCAGATATATACAATCCATCATTTGACATTATATTTACATTTATATTTATATTGTATATAAAGACAAAAAATACATACAAGAAAATTCTAAGAAACATCTACTACAAAAGGTCATTTTTACGTGGAATTTCACGTTTTAAGTTTCGTGGAAAACACAGAATGTCAAATGTTGGTTTGAATCAATTCCTTCCTTTAGGCATAGATTGATAATGTTTTAAATGAAATATAAAGATTCTTTTAATTCTATTGAACCATCTCCGAGAAACATTTGAAAGTATGCATTATATTTGTTTATTTATTTCTCTTAAATTAAAATACATTATAATTAAAATACCTTTACTTGCTTAGAATTTTATTGCGTGGACCCTGAGGTCCACGCAGAAAATATATAAGCGAGGTTAAACCGGATCATATGGGGAAAATTCAGCCTGCGCATGGGCTAGCCTGGTTCCTGTGCGTAATGGGTAGCTCAGGGAACCAGGCCTAGGCTAGCACACGTTTATCTGAATCGGGATCGGGATTCCGTGCCATATGCACACATAAGTTCAAAGGCGCTATAATTGTAAAGTTGTCGGTAAACAGTACAGAAACAAAGTATTCCTTTTAAAGAAATGATTGGCATGTGATATGAACTATCGGTATTATAAAATAAGTTAATTTTATGCCGAAACAAAGTATAGTGAATGAGGAAAAATATTTTTTTTTAGGCATATATATTTACATTTCACTGCACTGAAAAACTATAGAAAAAAATTGCTATGTTAATACTTACACTAGTGATTAAACTATTCTTTTTCTACGAAAGCCGAGAAGGACATTCGAGAAGATTCGAGATTCAAAATACGAGATTCGAAATACGAGATTCGAGATTCGAAATCGAGGGGGGGGGAATTTGTTTTTTTTTTTTTTTCAAAATATCTAATACCCAATCAAATCAGGATCTGAAAACCTGTATAATAACAACATTCAAAGTCTAATAAAGACATTCGTACATGCTCCTTCCTACAAATAAAATGTCTTAATAGCTCTTCATAAATTTTATGTTCACTTATCCTACATAAAAGGAAATAGTTATGGGTATTACTTTTACACAGAATATCTAAGTTAACTAGTAATAATGCAGGTGCTTTGTGGTACAAGTGATTTGTTTGCCTGGTGCATTTCCACCTGATGCGTTTGAACCCTGGGGTATTTCACCACAGTAATAGTTCAAAACCCGGGTTTATTCACCCTTTGTGTTAAAAATGCGGGTTCTGGTAGGAGAAACTTTCATAAGCGTAGCTAATTTTCTGTAGGGGTCTGAGGGCCAATTTTTAAACAAATTTACTAGTAAATTTAATAAAGCTCAATTTCACGAGGAGGGGGTCCATCCCCTGACCCCCTCCTTTCTAGATCCCGCATGAAGATTAGTTACACTATCTACAATAATCTAAATATAAAAATAATCTGTCTGTTTCACTAATAAATATAAGCTTAT